>JAOSBM010000204.1:22409660-22424885 GCA_027568955.1 Erythroxylum tenue | reverse complement strand
GGACATGAAGGTCCGTTTAACGGACCTTCTCGGGAAAGATTGGCACTTGGTTCAGGGTGTGTCCGTTTAACGGACATTCTCCGGTTGTTTTTACCCCTTTCCCAGTCCATGTCCGTTTAACAGACCTTCTCTGGTGGATTTGGGGGTTTTGGCCACTTCATGTCCGTTTAACGGACATGCTGGCCAACTTTAGTATTTCGTGTTTTTGATTATTTTTGAATCCGAATCTCGTTTCGTGGCCTTTATTAGAGTTGTAGACTTTGATGTCTTCTTTCTAATGGATTAAAAAGCGAAGGCAAACCGACAATTGTAGAAAAATTTTTGGCTTCCGCGCCAAGGCATGTTTAATTTGGAATTAGGGCTTCAGCCCGGTTGGTTTTCTTCGAGGGTTCTTTGGGATAACCCTATTTTGGTACCCGCTAACGCTTTTTGTGTTTCGTTTCGTATTGTTGGGTTCCGAGAACGAGGCCCAACAAGAGAGGAGTAAGAACATGAACCCCCAGCGTGAGCATTGTGGGAAGCTTCACAGGGGAGAGTGTTTCAAGTATCTTGGAGCATGCTTCAGATGCGAAGACAAGGGACACATGATCAGGGATTGTCCCTAGGCAACAAGGCAAGAGGGGTCGCAGTTGCAAGTCCCCAGAAGAGCAGAAACAGTGGGGACCAGGTCAGTCACAGAGGTGGGCAGTTCTGAAGCTGCAAGGAAGGCTATTCCTCCAGGAAGGCCGAGGGGTCAGGCTCAGGCAAGGGTGTTCGCCATAACTAGAGAGGAAGCTGCAGCCACACTTGAAGTTGTCATGGGTATGAATCAATTATTCAATTTTGCAGTATATGTGTTGATTGATTCTGGCTCCACGCATTCATTTGTTTCTACAAGCATGACATTACATGATGTTGATTTGATGCCATTGGGCAGTCCTTTAATTGTTAACACTCCTCTAGGGAGGCATGTGATTATAAGTCAAATGTATAGGGATTGTGAGTTTTTCATCGAGGGTACTCAGCTGGTAGTAGACTTGTTACCCCTAGAGCTAAAGGGGACAGATGTCATACTGGGAATGGATGTTATGGAGAAGTATCATGTGAAGCTGGATTGTGGCCTTAAGGAGGTGGAATTTGATCTGGGCAATGGTGAGAAGGTGATTCTCAAATGGGACAAGAAAACACCATCACCGAGGATTATTTCGACTTTATTGGCTGACAGGATGATGGGAAAGGGTTGTGAAGCCTTTTTGGCATATGTTGTGGACATTGAGGTGAATGAAGGGAAGTTAGAGGATTTTCCAATTGTGAGGGAGTTTCCAGATGTGTTCCTAGAGAACTTACCTAGTTTGCCACCGGTGGGGGAGATCGAGTTTGCCATCGACTTGATTCTCGAAACCGCACCTATTTCTATACCACCGTATAGGATAGCCCCAGCTGAACTGAAGGAGATTAAGGAATAGTTGGAGGAACTGCTAGAGAAGGGGTATATAAGGCCGAGTTCGTCACCATGGGGAGTGCTGGTTCTGATTGTTAAGAAGAAGGATAGGACATGGCGCATGTGCATCGATTATCAGAGAGTCACCAAGGTGACCATTAGGAACAAATATCCTCTGCCTCAAATAGATGATCTGTTTAGCCAGCTGCAGGGAGCAACAATTTTTTCAAAGATTGATCTCAGGTCAGACTATCATCAGCTCAGAATCAAGGAGTCTGATGTAAACAAGACAGCCTTCAAGATAAGGTACGAACATTATGAGTTTTTAGTCATGCCATTTGGATTGATCAATGCTGTAGCTGCTTTCATGGATCTTATGAACAGGGCCTTCAAGGAATATCTGGATCAGTTTGTCATAGTGTTTAACGATGACATTCTGGTGTACTCCGAGAGTGAAGGGGAACATGAGAAGCATCTCAGGATTGTGTTGCAGACATTGAGGGAGAGGAAACTTTATGCTAGGTTCAGCAAGTGTGAGTTTTGTCTTAACGAGGTGATATTCCATAGATATGTGATTTCAAAAGATGGGGTAAATGTTGATTCGAGGAAGGTTAAAGCAGTGGTGAATTGGCATGCACCCAAAACAGTAACAGAAGTGAGGAGCTTTTTGGGTCTAGCAGGTTATTATAAGAGGTTCGTTAAGGGATTCTCTATGATAGCTGTTTCAATGACTAAGTTATTAAGGAATAATCAGAAATTTATCTGGAGTGAGGAATGTTAGAAACGTTTTGAGGAGCTCAAGCGCAGATTAATAAGTGCTCCAGTTTTGATTTTGCTTACTGGAGATGAGGGTTATACAGTGTATAATGATGCATCGAGAAAGGGTTTGGGTTGTGTGTTGATGCAAGAAGACAAGGTAATAGCTTATGCCTCACGACAGCTAAAGCCTTATGAACTTAATTACCCGACCTTTGATCTGAAGTTAGCAGCAATGGTTTTTGCCCTGAAGATTTAAAGACATTATCTGTATGGGGTTGATTGAGTCCAAGTTTATTTTATAAATTGGCGACAATTTCATGACTTTTACTACAATTTTTGACTCCTATTTCTAGATTTTGTGCTTAAATTAAATCTTGAGTGTGTAGTTTTATTTTATGTAGTTTGATAGTAAAAATTATCACAAATCAGTATTAATTGTACTAATTAATTTTCTGAGAACAATTGATACTGTAAACTTCCATTATTCATTGTAAGAACCTCAAAGAGTAGGGACTCAAGAAGAAGATGTAAAGTCAAAGAAAGCTGAAGTGAAGTCAACAAGAGAACAGGCGCAACAGGAAGTTCGTCGTGGCAAAAATACAAAGGAATCCAGGCTGAATTTTCGGGAAAAGTTTGTTGAGGCGAAGATTAATTCTTTCGTTGCGGTGAAGGAACCAGCAATGAAGCAAAACCTTTTGGGAAAAGTTTACCGTGGCGACAGATAACCCGTTCCATTTTTGGAAAAAAACACCCACTGTGCGACCCGATCCAATCATCCTTAGTTTAAAAACCTACCAAATTAGGTTAAGAGCATACGGAGATCTACCGAGACAACAACACAACATCTAGAACATTCACCACACTCGGCTCTCTCTCTCAACTTCGGTCATCATCCATCACTTCTCTTCCATTTTTCATTTCCAACTCTTTCATCATCAGTTGCTGCCATGGATGCTTTTGGTGGGTTTCCGGTTGTTAGCTCTCCCGAAGCAATGCTTGGCTAAGCACCTTTCCCTCTTGAAGATGTAGCAATGGATTAAGTTCAATGGGATTCAAAGGGGAGTAGTTACTCATGTTTATATACATTGTTATGAACTCTTTAGTTAGGATTTATGCTATGTAGTTGGATTTTCTTGATTATAGTTTAATCAAGTGTTGAACAATTTATTGTGTACTGGGTTTGTTAATGTAGAACTTAGAGCTTGAATATGTGAAGTCTCATATATGTATGTTTGTGATTTTATTAATTCTCTTTTATCTACCTAGTTGTGTTTAATATTGAGATGATGCCAGATCCCAAATTGACCACTTGCATTAACTTACCCATTGCACATACTAAGATGCATTTAACAAGGTTTTAAGAAATGAAGTTCATTGATTAAAACCTTGGACTTAAAGAGTTATTTAAGGTTTATAATTTGAAAACTTAGTGATTTTCACTCCAACCAAGATTTATTTTGAACTATGATAGCCAAAGCTCATTTTCAAGAGGATTTTCTCACATTTGATCATTGTTGGAATTTTCAATTTCTTTTTCCCAAAAATCCAAAAATACTTTTTTTACACACTTCTCTTACAATTAGTTCAATTTTTGTTAGTTTTCTTAAAGAACCAAAACCCCACTCCTAACCAATTTAGTTTGCATTTTATGACATTTAGGCTAGCTTAGGTCCATTGTATGAGGTTCCAATTAAGTGAGACGACTCGAGGTTGCACTCTATATTGCAATCCTTGAAATTGAATTTTTGATTCGACCTCTAAGGGTAAGAACAAAAGACGAAACGCGAATCAAAATGGTGTCGTTGCCGGGGAACCAAGCAATTGGTTTTCTTTAGGTTAGCCGTTGTCATTTTTGTTTCTCATTGAGGTTAGGAACCTTTTCTTCTACATTTCATTTTACATAGTTTAGTTTCATATTTGTCAACAGTATAGGATTTTTATTTTTCTTTGCATAGTATTTAAATTTTGAAAACACAAATAAAAGCATACATCCACAATTGGGCTTTTCATACTTAGCATTCTTTTTGCACTCACATAGTTTTTGAGTCTTTTATTTGATTACTTTTTGATCCATACATACATATATTTATACATACTTTTACACACCATACACTTGCATCCATCACATCTCATCTTTTATTTGACTTTGTGTGCTTGCGAGTCAATTTTTGTTACTTTTTATTTTCCTTTGAATTGTTCCTATGCATGCCCCGGAAAGTGAAACCCCTACCTTTCTATCCTGAAATTGAGAGACGTTTGAGAAAGATTAGAAAGGAGAGAATAGAAAAAAAGAGAAGTAATTTAACTGTTGAAGAAGAGTCTAGTAGGCAAAGTAGTGAGAGTGATCCTTTAGAAGGAGTGAATATGGCCGAGAACCCAGCTTTTCTACAAAACCCTAACTTTCATGTTAACCAACCTAGGAATGGTGATAATGGAGGTAATAGGGGAGCATGAGAGTGTAGGTGAGAATAATGGGAATCAAGGAATAAGGACTATTAGGGAAGCAACAACTTCTGATGTGAATTATGATCCATTTACTGCTGCTTGCCCTAATTTTGATGTTAATTTTGAAGTTAGGGGATTACTCATTAATTCTCTTCCTAAATTTCATGGCTTGGTAGGAGAGGATCCCTACATGCAACTGCAATCCTTGTCTATGATCTATCAAAGAATGAAACCAGTGGGAGCTTCACTTGATCAAGTGCTATGGAAGGTTTTCCACCTATCTTTGGAAGGAAAAGCAAGAGAGTGGTACATGAGTCTTCTAAGGCATGTGGCGAATCCCTACCATAGTTGGCTCAATTTGAGGAAGGCGTTCTTGGAGAAGTACTTTCCAGCTTCCCAAACTTCATCAATGAGGAAGAAGATTTATTCGGCACGCCAGGATTATGATGAGTCTCTCTATGACTACTGGAACCGCTTCTACGATTTATTATCCAGATGCCCCTATCATCAGATACCTGATGAACAATTAGTGCAATATTTCTATGACGGGCTGAAAAGTCAAGACAAGGGTATGTTAGATGCGGCATCTGGAGGTTCATTGATCGATCTTACAGCTTCGGAAGCGTGGGATTTGATCAATAAAATGGATCTGAATCATCAACAATACAGTGTTAGAGAGACTCGAGGAGTGCATGAGTTAGGCACCACAATAGCCCAATCTAAAAGAATGGAGAGTTTGGAGTCAAAAATTGACTTTTTGGAGAGCAGAATAGTTTCACAGTTGTCTTTCATCACTGCAGAGTTGAAGAACTTGAATGTGCATCGCCCCACATCTTCTACGGATCTTACTATACCCAGTTGTGATACGTGTGGGTCAGTGATGCACATATCCAGTGTTTTCCCTGGTCAGTATGAAGAAGTGTCTGCATTATATCCAGGCCAGACAAATCAAAAATAGGACCCCTACTCCAACACTTATAACGAGGGATGGAAGGCCAACCTAGGTTTAGTTGGAGGAATGAAGAGGGACGAGCTCAAAATAGATTTCAACAAGAGGGAGGAGCTGGTACTTGCACCAACCAGTTCCCCAACCAACAACAAATCATGACTGTCCTACCTAAGGAGGACACCAACCAACTGCTACAAAATATGGTGACTTTGATGAAGGAAGAGCGGAATTCTAACAACAACCAATTTAATTCCATAGCTTCTCTGATTTAGCAAGATTCTTTGAAGAATGTTGCTCGGTTCAATGCATTGGAAAAGAGAATGGAGAAATGGGAAACGAAAGCGGAAAATATTAACTCTTATGTCACTCAATTGTCCAACAACATAAGAGAGAACCAAGCAAAAAGCAGTGGAACCATTCCTTCAAACACCGTGATGAACCCTAAAATTTTAAATGCAATCACTCTTTGAAGTGGGAAAAAAGCAAGGTTCAACCATCAAGATGAAGAAGAATGTGAAGAGGAGAATGCTAGTGGGGAATTGCCATTAACAAAGAACAACATCAAGAAATCCGAAAGCTCCAAGGAAAAAGCACTATTGAACGAGAGGAAGTCTGAACTAAGAAGCAAGGAAGCTACTTCAGAGAGCTACAAGGAACAAGCAACAACAAGTGAGCATATGGAATCAAGCAAGCATGCAGCCAATGAAGCCCAAGATAAGGAGGTAAATCTTCAAGACCTTCCTTTCCCTAATTCATATTTCATGAGAAAGGGAATGACTGACATTAAGAATGAAAAAGATATCATTGATTTGTTTGGTAAAGTAGAAGTCAATATTCCTTTGCTTGATCTTGTGAAACGGGTCCTTACTTATGCTAAATACCTTAAAGACCTATGTACCCATAAGAGGAAGTTTAGGCTCAATGAGAGAGTCCAAGTAAACTCGAATGTGTCAGCCCTATTCAAGCCTCAAATCCCAGTAAAATACCAAGACCCTGGATCTTTCACTATCCCTTGCACTATAGGTAAAGTTACCATAGGAGGAGCCTTGTTAGATCTTGGGGCAGCCATTAATGTTATGCCTAAGTCTTTTTATCAATGATTAGGAGTCAAAAATCTTAAGTCTACATCTATGGTTCTCTAATTGGCTAATAGATCAATTAGGCGTCCTATGGGCATTATAGAGGATATTTTGGTTCAGGTCAAGGGTTTAGTTTTTCCAGCTGATTTTTATATGCTTGATATGTCTTCTGAAGTGTACAGGAAACTTCTCTGATTCTCGGTCGACCCTTCTTAAGGACTGCTAGTACCATGATTAACATGAAAGAGGGTACGATCACCATGGAGCTAGGAGACCAGCAGGTAAGCTTTAATATGTATGAGGCTATGAAACACCCCCATGAGGACTATTCACTCTTAGGAGTTAACATGATTGATATTTCTGTTGATGAAGCATGTCCTGAAGTTGAATTGCAAGAGAATTCCTTTGATTCTAAATTGTATTCACTTGATCTTGGGGAAAGTTTTTCTGTTAATATTTCAGGTGATTCAAACATCACAAAGACTGAATTTGATGAGGATATAGCTAAAGGCATTGTACCTCACTACAAATGCTTCATCGAAGAAAAGCAGAAAGATTTGACCCAGGCCGTTGCCACAACAGATCACCAGGAGATGGATCCCACGGCGGAGGAAAGAGGGAGTGATCTTTTCTCCCTTGAACTTCATAAATTGATTCCTTCCGTTATGCAACCTCCTGTTCTCGAGTTGAAACCCTTATCCACTACATTAAAGTATGCCTTTCTTGAGTCTGATGTGCGATTACCTGTCATAATTGCCAATACCTTGTCTCACACTGAGGAAGAGAGACTCCTAAATATTTTGAGGGAATATAAGAGGCCCATAAGGTAGACTTTAGAGGGTATACCTAGAATTTGCCCAGCTATTTGCACACATAAGATCTTGTTGAATGAGGGCTCCAAGTCTGTGAGGCAGCCTCAAAGGAGACTAAACTCACTAATCTTAGACGTGGTTAAGAAAAAAATCACAAAATTGTTGAGTCCTGGGATAATATATCCAATTTTCGATACTTAGTGGGTTAGTCCAATACATGTAGTGCCGAAAAGACTGGGATCACGGTGGTCAAAAATGATAGGGATGAGTTTATTCCTACCAAAGTGTAGAATTCGTGGTGTGTGTGTGTAGATTATAGACGAGTAAATGATGCCACACAAAAAGACCACTTCCCCCTGCCTTTTATTGACCAAATGCTTGAAAGGCTCTCGGGCAAATCACATTATTATTTTTTAGATGGGTTCTCTGGGTACTTTCAAATACCTATTGCACCCGAGGACCAAGATAAAACTACCTTTACATGTCCTTTTTCCACCTTTGTATATCGAAGGATGCCTTTTGGTTTATGTAATGCCCCTGTAACTTTTCAGCGTTGTGTGATGATTGTTTTCTGTGAATTTTTAGAAGAATGCATGGAAGTCTTGATGGATGATTTCACAGTTTATGGTGATTCTTTTGATGCTTGTCTATTTAGTCTTGCAAAAGTTTTAAAAAGATGCATTGAAAAGAATTTGATTTTGAACTTTGAAAAATGTCATTTCATGGTCAATAAAGGCATCGTGCTCGATCATTTAATTTCTAGCAAGGGGATTGAAGTTGATAAAGCTAAAATTGAGGTTATATCTTCTTTGCCTTATCCTATCTGTGTTCGAGATATACGATCATTCTTAGGTAATGCAGGATTTTATAGGCGGTTCATAAAAGATTTCAGAAAAATTGCATTACCTCTTTCCATGCTTTTACAAAAAAGATGAAAAGCTTGAGCTTGATGATTCTTGCAGGAATGCCTTTGACACATTGAAATTAAAACTCATTTCCCCACCCATTTTAGTTGCTCCTGATTGGAACTTACCTTTTGAGCTCTCATGTGATGCTTCCAATTGTGTTGTAGGGGCTATGTTGGGTCAATGGGAGGAGAAACTAGAAAGAGTTATTGCCTATGCCTCAAAAACACTGGATCCAGCTCAGATCAACTATACAACAACTGAAAAAGAGCTGTTTGCAGTAGTTTTTCTTTAGAAAAATTTAGGCAAAATTAGTTAAACTCACATATAGTCATTTTTATTGATCATGTAGCTGTTCGATATCTCCTCAAGATACCACAGTCGAAGCCTAGATTGATACGGTGGGCATTGCTTCTCCAAGAATTTGATATTGAGATAAAGGATCGCTCTGGAGCGGTAAACCACGTAGCTGACCATTTGAACAGGCTACCAAACAATACACAGGGCGTGGACTCTTTTGAACTAACTTACGATGCTTTTCCTGATTCAGTTTTATGTGTTGTCGTTTTCAAAGAACCTTAGTATGCACATATCGTCAATTATCTCACGATTGGCTTAACTCCTCCTTTTATGTCTCAGGCACAGGCTTAGAAGCTAGAAAGCGAAGCTCGGCATTACATCTAGGATGCCCCTCATCTAAGGAGACTGTACAGTGACCAGGTAATCTGCAAATGCGTACCTAATGAGGAATTTGATGCTATAATTTCAACTTGTCATTCAATGGTTTGTGGTGGGCATTTCAGTTTGAGGAGAACATCTAGGAAATTCTAGATTTTGGTTTTTATTAGCCTAACCTTTTTAAAGATTCATTTAAATTTTGTCGGTCA
This sequence comes from Erythroxylum tenue, assembly GCA_027568955.1. NCBI lineage: Eukaryota > Viridiplantae > Streptophyta > Magnoliopsida > Malpighiales > Erythroxylaceae > Erythroxylum > Erythroxylum tenue. The sequence goes on along the minus strand of JAOSBM010000204.1, from coordinate 22,415,629 downwards.
TACGATAAATGTCCACGTTTTGGAGGGTCAGGAAAACGACATGAAATGCCACAACAACCTCTATTATTTTGCGAAATCTTTGATGTATGGGGAATTGATCTCATGGGTCCCTTTCCCCCATCTTTTGGCCCTGTGTATATCCTTCTAGCTGTTGACTATGTGTCCAAATGGATAAAGGTTGTTCCTACTAGAAAAGATGATGCACAAGAGTATCCAAATTCCTTAAGTCAAACATTTTTTGTCGATTTGGGATTCCTAAAGATGTGGTTAGTGATAGAGGGACACATTTTTGTAATAAGTCATTGGTACTTATTTTCCAAGTTTGGAGTTGCTCACAAAATCTCCACTGCCTAACATCCACAAACCAATGGTCAAGCTGAAGTTTTGAATTGAGAAGTGAAGCACATCTTGGAGAAAATGGTAAAGCCATCAAAGAAAGATTGGAGCCTACGCCTTGAAGAAGCACTATAGGCCTATCGCACCACTTACAAATCCCCAATAGGCATGTCCCCTTACCGCTTAATCTACAGAAAAGCTTGCCATTTGCATGTGGAGCTGGAGCATAAAGTATTGGACAATTAAGCAGTGCAACATGGCTTGGAATCTTCCGGTATGGAGAGGAAGCTGCAACTGCAAGAACTAGAGAAGTTAAGGCTAGAGGCATATGAACATTCTCGCCTCTAAAAAGAGAAGGCATAATAAGATTCTTCAAAGAAAGAGCTTCAAGGAAGGGGACAAAGTCCTGTTATTTAAGGCTCATTTCACCTTTAAACATGGAAAATTCAATACTCATTGGGATGGACCGCATTTGGTCACTAAAGTGCACAACTTTGGTATGGTCGAGCTTTTAAATGAAGAAACCGGAACCCAACTCAAAGTGAATGGACACCTATTAAAGCTCTACCATGAAAATCAAAAACTACGATGAATATCAGGTTCTTTCTCTCCTTCACTTATTTACTTTGGGTTTTTGACTAGTTATACGATGTTTTGATGTATTACTTTACTAAACTAGTGTGGGGGACTAGCCATCCCAGTAGGAAGATAGCTGTATTTTTAATTTCATCCGTAGCTTTGCATTCCAATAAAATTCCCTTCTGTCTCTTTTTGCCCCTGGTATTCCCATTGTGACTGTGTTCTGATTATTTCATCATTGATGACAATTTAATGTTTAAGTGTGGGGAAGTTTGTGCTAATTTGCCATTCTTGTTATGCATGAGCATCCTTTTCGGCCATTTAAATGTTTGTGCTAGTCAATTGTGCATAATGTCCAAATTATTATAACTCTTGTTTCTTAAAGATTTTATAAGTTTCAAAGTGATTCTTGTGTTTTTGAAAACACCTCCCATTCTCTAAATGATAGTCGAATTTGGCTAATTTCATTTTAAATGTTTTCAACACAAAGCAAGTGAGGGTATGCTGACAAAGTAGCACTTTATGCTTTTAAACTTTGAGATTGTTCATTGAGATATTAACCTTATTGGAAGGATATTGGGCCTGATTTTTTTTCAATTTTTATGTGTATTTACTTATTTCATATCTCTCTAGAACTTGTTTCAATTCTTAATCAAAGCTTGATAAACTAGAATTTTGTTAACATGATAGAGGCATTCTTTCAAAACCCTGTTAACCTAAACACAATCCCCATAAACACCTATCCATTGCCAGCCCCTTGAGCCATAATTTTTTAGCACATGCACACATCTTCTTATGTGCCAATAGTTTATTTCGCATTTTCTTCAAGTTATCTCAAGAAATTGGTTATTGAGAAAAGTCAATATAAAAAAAAAGAAAAAGAAAGAGAACAAATTTCCAAAAAAGAACATATATATATATATGTTCTCAAAAGAAAATGTTCTCAATAAAAAAAGGGGTTAAGAAATAAATTACGTTGTCATTTTTGTAAATATTGTCTTACTGTTGACATCTATTTCATAATTGTGGTGCATGTACTCATAATTTTTCTTCTTTCGTCCAATCCATCCATTTCATCTAGCCTTTCGTGCATTAAAACCTTGAAAAGTCCTCTTGATTTTCGAGATTATAGTTCTTGTAGTGGAGAGGTAGAACTGTTACAAGCTTATAGTAGAGAATGGACTAAGTAGATTTTAGAGCGAAATTATCCCAAGACACAAGTGAGATGAGAGCAAACACCTTACCTTGAGTGAAATCTCTTTTGCTCAATCTCTTGGATTAAATTTCTTATAGTTCTTATTTTATTAGCACTCTTTTAGTTTGCTTTGATTAATTTCTGAGAAAGTGATTTTTGCCAATTTCCTACTTTTATTTTAAGCATGGTCTGAATTTTTTCTTTTGCATTTGTGTCTCTTTGACTCTTATAAACTTTGTCCAGGAGTACAAAGGTCTAAGTATGGGGAAATTTGGTTGGGCCCAAGTTATTTTTATAAATTGGCGACACTTTCTTGACTTTTACTAAACTTTTTGACTCCTATTTCTAGATTTTGTGCTTAAATTGACTCTTGAGTGTGTACTTTTATTTTATGTAGTTTGATAGTAAAAATTGTCACAAATTAGTATTAATTGCACTAATTAATTTTCTAAGAACAATTGATACTGCAAACTACCATTGTTCATTGTAGGAACCTCAAGGAGAAGGGATTCAAGAAGAAGATGTAAATTCAAAGAAGGTTGAAGTGAAGTCAACAAGAGAACAGGCGCAACAGGAAGTTTGCCGCGATGAAGTAGATCTGTCGCCGCGGTGAAATACAAAGGAATCCAGGCTGAACATTTGGGAAAAGTTAGCCGAAAGGAACCAGCAATGAAGCAAAACCTTTCAGGAAAAGTTCGTCGCGGTGAACTTATTTGTCTCTGTGGCGAACCTTCAAAACTTGATCCATTTTAAAAAAAATCACTCACTGTGTGACCCAATCCAATCATCCTTAGTTTCAAAACCTACCAAATTAGGTTAAAAGCAGACGAAGATATACCAAGACAACAACACAACATCTAGAACATTCACCACACTCGGCTCTCTCTCTCTCAACTTTGGTCATCATCCATCACTTCTTTTCCATTTTTCATCGCCAACTCTTTAATCATCAGCTGCTTCCATAGATACTTTTAGTGGGTTTCCGATTGTTAGCTCTCCTGAAGCAATGCTTGACTAAGCACCTTTCCCTCTTGAAAACGTAGCAATGGCTTGAGTTCAATGGGCTTTAAAGGGGAGTAGTTACTCATGTTTATCTACATTGTTATGAACTCCTTAGTTAGTATTTATGCTTTGTAATTGGATTTCTTGATTATAATTTAATCAACTGGTTAACAATTTATTGTGTATTGGGTTTGTTGATGTAGAACTTAGAGCTTGAATATATGAAGTCTCATATATGTCCTTTTTTTATTTTGTTAATTCTCTTTTATCTACCTAGTTGTGTTTGATATTGAGATGATGCTAGATCCCAAATTGACCACTTGCATTAACTTACTCGTTGCACACACTAAGATGCATTCAACAAGGTTTTAAGAAATGGAGTTCATTGATTAAAACCTTGGACTTAAAGAGTTCTTTAAGGTTTATCATTTGAAAACTCAGTGATTTTCACTCCCATTAAGATTTATTTTGAACTATGATAGCCAAAGCTCATTTTTCAAGAGGATTTTCTCACATTTGATCATTGTTGGAATTTGCAATTTCTTTTTCCCAAAAATCCAAAAATACTTTTTTTACACACTTCTCTTACAATTAGTTCAATTTTTGTTAATTTTCTTAAAGAACCAAAACCCCCCCTCCTAACCAATTTAGTTTGCATTTCATGAAATTTAGGCTAGCTTAGGTTCATTGCATTAGGTTCCAATTAAGTGAGACGACTCGAGGTTGCACTCTATATTGCAATCCTTGGAATTAAATTTTTGATTTGACCTCCAAGGGTAAGAACAAAAGACAAATTGCGAATCAGGGGTTCAGACAAGGATCTTTACTAACCATAAAAGTCTTAAGTATTTGTTGAGTCAAAAGGAACTAAATTTGAGACAAAGAAGGTGGTTAGAGCTAATTAAAGATTATGATTTGTTAATTGAATATCATCCAGGAAAGGGGAATGTGGTAGTGGATGCCTTGAGTAGGAAATCCTCTATTGCTCATGTTCAAACAGTTTATCTGTCGTTATTGGAAGAAATGGCTAAGCTTAGAATAAGCTTGAAACAGGAGGAACCAGATTGTGTTATTACAAATTTCAGAGTGAGGACAATACTCAGGGAGAAAGTTAAAGAGTTACAATCACAGGATACAGAATTGAGTAAGCTTCGAGAAGAAATTTAGAATTGCAAGAAATCTGAAGTGGTAGTGAGGGATGATGGACTGATGGTGGTAGGAAATAGACTTTGTATTCCAAATGTCAAGGAAGTAAAGGATAAATACTAGATAAGGCACATAATAAACCTTATTTCATGGACCCAGGTCGTAACAGGATGTATAGAGATTTGAGAGCATTTCTAGTGGAAAGACATGAAAAGAGACATAGCAGAGTATGCAAGTAAGTGTCTAGTGTGTCAGCAAGTTAAGGCTGAACACCAGGCACCTTCTGGCAAGCTAAGGCCCTTACCCATTCCTGAGTGGAAATAGCAACGGGTAACCATGGATTTCCTAATGGGTTTGCCCAAGACCAGTAAGAAGCATGATGCTATATGGGTCATTGTTGATCAGTAGACGAAGTCATCCCATTTTCTAGCGATTAAACAGACTGATTCTTTACATGTGCTAGCAAAGAAATATATTGATGAGATAGAAAAATTACAAGGGATTCCAAATTCTATAGTTTCTGGCAGAGACCCCCGGTTTACTTCAAGATTCTGGGGAAGCTTACAAGAGGCTCTGGGAACTAAGTTAAATTTTAGCACGGCTTTTCATCCCCAGACGGATGGTCAATCTGAGAGGACCATTCGAACCCTTGAGGGAATGCTCAGAGCATGTGTGATGGATTTCAAAGGAGCTTGGAATGAGCATTTGCCATTGGTTGAATTTGCTTATAATAATTCGTACCACTTAAGCTTTCAGATGGCTCCTTATGAAGCACTGTATGGAAGGAGATGTAGAACCCCGATATGCTGGGATGAAGAAGGAGAGAGGAAACTGATAGGGCCAGAGTTACTTCAGATGATAGTGGATAAGGTCAACTTAGTTAAGCAACGACTTAAAACGACTTAAGATAGAATGAAGAGCTATACTGATGCACACCGAAAAGAGATGGAGTATGAAGTCGGTGAGAAAGTCTTTCTTAAGATGTCTCTTTATAAAGGAGTCATAAGGCTTGGCAAGAAGGGCAACTTGAGTCCGATCTGATCCCTCCCACATCATTCAGACCACTGAGGTTCAGTTGAGAGATGATTCGAGTTATGAGGAGATTCCAGTGGAGATTTTGGACGCCAATGAAAAGGTCCTCAGGAACAAGACAGCTCAACAGGTCAAAGTCCTGTGGAGAAACCATTCTGTGGAAGAAGCCACGTAGGAGCCGTTAGAAGCCATAAAGGAGAAGTATCCACAACTCTTCAATGGTTCATGTAAGAATTTCGAGGACGAAATTTCTTTAAGAGGAGGAGAAATGTTGGCTCTCAATTTTTTTTTATTATTATTAGGCATGATTTAAATTAAGTTGAGGTTTTGAGGGATTAATATTTGGGATTAATTAGCTTGTTAATATGAGTAAGATAATATGACATACGTTAAGGGGATTGAAGTATTAAGGGGGCGTTTGGTTTGAGAGTTTGGGAATAAAGGAATGGAATAATTGTAAAAAATAGTGTTTGCTTTGGGGTTTTCAATTATAAGGAAATTGATTTATTCCATTAAATTTGGGAATATACTAAACCCTCCAAAAGGGGTGGGTATCAAGTTTTCATTCCAATTTAGTGGTTACTATTTATACCCCTCCCCCACATAAGCAATTTTTATTCTTAATTATATCATCATCATCATCATCATCATCATCATCATCATCATCATCATCATCATC
>JAOSBM010000204.1:22381424-22399668 GCA_027568955.1 Erythroxylum tenue | reverse complement strand
CAGTGTGATGTTTGGTTTTGTTTGTTCTGTCTTGGGTGGCATCCATGTATCCTCCTAGGGGGTATTTGGGTGTTACAGGCAAGTTGGTCATGGGCAACGCATTCTCTTCTGGCTGGACCACTGGTAGCTGATTGGGGCCCCCTTTATTTACTGGCTCAGACAGACATCCCTGAGGGTCTTCTGTACACTACTCTTCAGGATCTTCACGACGACAACGGCCAATGGAATTGGCGAGCCTTCCAAAATTATCTCCCCGCTTCTGTGTGCATGACTATTGCGTCGGTCACTATTTGTGCTGGTGCAGAGGATCGGTTGAGCTGGGGCCCGACTTCGAATGGGCGGTTTACCGTTGCGGCTGCTTACGATCTGATTGAACGTTTCAATACTGATGATTTAAATAGTCACTGGGAGGCCATATGGAAGTGGGCGGGACCTCAACGCATCAGATCTTTTCTTTGGCTGGTGACTAAGCGGAAGTTGCTTACCAATCAAGAACGCGTGGCCCGCCATCTGACCAAGGAGGCGGGATGTCCTTCCTGTGGTCAGGAGGAAATGACCATTCATGTTTTACGGGATTGTCCTCGGGTCAAGTCCTTCTGGCAGCACTTTCCTGTTATCATGGATGGTGGGGATTTTTTTAGTTAGGAGGAAGGTCAATGGCTCCAATTTAATCTTCATCATCATATGCACGTCCCGCAGGTCGCGTGGGCTACTATTTTTGGGGTTGCCTGTTAGTTTTTGTAGAAATGGAGGAATAGCAGTATTTTTGAGCTGGGTTTTACTTGGCCAACTAATGAGCATACTATTGTCATGGCTTACACGAATTCGATCCTTAGAGCCCGTGAGCTGGAAAATCGGCTCTTTCCATCCCAGGGACTGCCTTTGGGATCGTTAGTTGGGTGGACTCCTCCTCTCGACGACTGGGTCAAGTTAAATACGGATGGGGCCGTGCAACTGGGCTCTAATATTGCTTCTGCTGGAGGTCTTCTTCGAAACTGTCGGGGGCACTGATGCGGGGGCTTCTTACAACGGATTGGCATCGGCACACCTATCCTGGCGGAACTTAACGGGGTGTATTCTGGGTTGCTTCTGGCCTGGGATTGGGGTTATCGACGCATGCTTCTGGAAGTGGATTCCTTGAGGTCATTAATCTTCTTTCGTCTTCCCTTTTTGATCTGACTGAGCTTTCTGTTTTGGTGACAGGTATTCGAGACTTGCTTCGTCGTGACTGGGATGTACATTTGGACCACACGCCTCGAGAGGAGAACCGCAATGCGGATCATTTGGTATCTCTAACCTCGGTCACAGCGCCGGGACTACATTTACTGCGAGAGCCTCCCTGGAACCTTTTGGATAAACTCCACCGGGACAAGCAAGGAACCCTTTAACCTCGATCCCTTCGTAAGGGATTAGATTATTGGAGCTAGTCTCCTTGTTTTTATTTTCCGTGTAAAAAAAAAAAGCTGTCTACCGTCGACTATATTTGGTGCACCTTTACTACTTGTAATCTTGGCGGTCATGTGTCTAAATGTCTATGAATAGTTTATTTGATCAAGACTTTCAACATTTAGGGGTTTTTCCTCTTTGTAAATATTATGAGAGATAATAAAAGTTAAAAATTTTATTATATCTTTGATTCATTCTTTCTCTTTTATTGCTTATTTTATTTGATAAGATCAATGGAATTATTTCCTTGAGTTTTATGCCTAACACTTCTAAACACAAGAGATTCCATAAAACTGAATTGATTGGTGCAAAGTCAATTATCGTGCAAATATTCTGGTGCAACTTTGTTGTGAGTTAGATTTTTCAACAAAATATTTATAACATGTGACATCTCCTAGAGTAAAGCAATATTATATATAATTTACTTACCAAAGACAATCTCTTTTTTTAAGTAATTTCAAACGAACCAATTTGGTTGATACGTAATGGCTTAGTTAAACATTTCATTGAGGAGCCTGGTCTTGACCATTCTATGTGATATTCATTCTCGTTCGGCTCTTGGAATCACATTTAACAGTGGCAGAAACAACTTGCCAAATCCAAACATTTCTCCTATTTTATTGCCCCATCTGTTGAAACAAAATGGTTTCATATTCCCTCGCATTAAAACTATAATATTTAAATTTAATAGAATTTGGTTCGACTTAAGTTTGATTATCCCTAATAAGCTTTACTTATTCATGAGGCTCAGCTTTTTATATGCATTTAGTATCAATCTCAATTTGATTTGAGCATAAATATTCTTTTTCAAATTTAAAATTTTGTAATTTATAATTAAAATATTTTAAAATTTAACAAGCAATTCTTGTTTTTCAATATTCAATATCAAATAAGAATATATGTAATTATAAATAAGTTACAATTATACAAATAATGTCCAAAATACTTTACTAAAGTAGATGACAATTACACTTTATTAAATTAAACTTAACATTTAAATAAGAATTTAACATTTATTTAACAGCATATCTATCATATAGATTTATGACCATTATACTTTATTAAATTAAACTAAAAATTTCAATAAGAATTTAATATTTATTTAACAGCAATATCTATCATATAGATTTACCCAACGAATGAAATGTACAGATTAGAATGGCTTGTATTAGAATGGATTTTAACTACTGTGATATACCTATCAAATCAAATAAATCACTTTATCTAACATATAATATTAAAACAAGCATTTATATCTACATATCTATCTATATATACATATATATAAGTTTTACTATAATGGATATGCATTGCTTATATGCAGCGATGGGTAAACTAAAGAGAAAGATGTTGACAACTCAACTGCTCGCTGTTCAACGAGTCGGAGAATCAAAGCTTATAAGAGGTCGAAAGCTCAAGTCGATAGAGACCTGAGTGGTGGCATCATCTAATGCTGCCTTCAGTTTTTTCATTTGGTTAATTACAAAGACCAATCCATTCCTCACCTTTTACTGCTCATAGTACCCTCAGAAAGCTATGAAAATAGTACCACATGAAGCAACTCTCCAACCACTGCAAACAGATTCACATATTGGTTTCTCTCTTGTCGCTTTCTAAACTCTGACTTGTTCCAGTTAAGAGTTGCTTGGTGTAGACCCGGTGCCTTCTTTCTCTCCCGTATATAACCCAGAAGATGAGAGAAAGCATTACTGCTGTAGAGACCATCACCAGCCCAACGTAGATCCTCTTACTGGAATTTTGAAGACTGGGACAATGATCCCTACATATGTCAGCGAAAGTTTCCCTTGCAAAAGTGCAATCCCCTAGCTCAATCAGGAAAGGACCATAATTGTGCAATGCAAAACTAACATTAACTGCAGCTGCCATTTGGTTGTAGAAGGCTGGGGTCAAACGTCCCTTTGTTATGCATATTCCAGTAACTGAAACCTGACAGACATAGTTGGTCCACACCTGCACAAGTTGAACCATAAACTATAAAACAGCTCTACTGATTCTTCTCTTTCGGGATTAGCAGCAAGGTACAGTCGGCGCCAGCTAAAGCTTTACAAATGTTTGCCACAAGAGGCATCTCTGTAAGCCTATATATTGCAGGTTTTTATACAGCTTAAATGAAGCATTTTATCTTTAATAAGAGAACTTATTTTCCTGTATCTAGATTACATATATTGCTAGCAAGACATGCTTAACAAGTAACTTTAGCCAGAAAGGGAAGGGATAATAAATTATTTTAGTTTGGTTTCTGTTGCAAAATTAGAGGTTATTCAATCCGCATTCCTTTCTTGCTAGAGGAGAATTACCTGAGTTGCATTACTCAAGTCCACTTCACCAGGAGTGCAAGCTCGATCCGTGAGATCAGAAAAGTAAGGATTACAGAGTATTGGCACCAATGGACCAGATTGATTGAAGTACATTGGTGCAAAGTTGGGAGAGAAGTTAATATTTGAGACATTGGTGATAACCTGGTTAATCACCTCAACAAGTTGAGATGTAACTTCCTTGCTTTGTGACAAGGTTTCGTGGGCAGTTGCTTTGTCCATACAAGGCAATATATCATCCAACGCTGTATGGGCACTAGGATTTTGCACCCATTGATCCATTGCAACACATGTATCTGCAGTTACACTAGCAATTGCAAAAGAAAACACGTTAAAAATTCAGCTACATAACAATGACAAAATCCAATCTCCTCAGAGAGAGTTGTAAGCATAGGCGTGGAAGCAGCTTCCAAGGTTTGTAATAGCTATCTAAACATTTGTGACAGAAAGGGGATAGCACTAGAAAATTCTAATTCCTTTCTACTATTTCAGAAAGATTATTGTGTTTCCAGGATTATGAAGCCCAAAAACATCTAATGTGTGGATAGGGTTTCTCTTTTCAATCTAAATACGGTCAACAGAATTTCTTGATATTAATGCCTACACTATGCAACTGAAAGCATAAGTGTGGTGTTAGTAGTAGATGCTGAATGTCATTGACTGCAGTAAGCATGTAGTTAGTCTATAAAAGTAACAGACCTTTATGGATTAGATACTGAGGATGAAGAGTTAGCATATAGTCAAATCTTTAAGGACGCTTCCACCAGAACTGATCGGTGTCAAGATCGTTGTACATTAAAGCCAATTCATAACTACGCAAAAAGAATTAAATAATATAGGTAATAAAATGTCATCATCAAAGAGAATAAACCAATTAGTTTGGTTGCAACACGAAACAAAGAGATTCAATTCCAAAGCAAATAAAAATTTGTTTTGGAACAACTCATTCTCAGAAAATTAACGAACTTGTTTCAAGAGCCTAAAATGCTTTTCAAATTTAGAGACAAGATTTTCATCTTTCTTGTTTCAAGTCACTTTCAGAGAAAATGGTAAAGGTAATTATATGAAAGAACAAACAATATAGAATGACCAAGAAAGAGGCTTATGTAGATTAAAAACCATTGATACGACAAATTGTTCAAAAATACATAACATCATGAGGGGCTAATATATATGGGAGATACGATCAGTTTGGTTAAGAAGTATTATTAGTGCAGAGCCTTATGTCATGATATCTAACAGAAAAATAAGGCATGATAGACCAGTTATAATCTTACTTGTGCAAAAGAAGAAATGTTCCACACAAGATGAATGTTCCCGTGACCAGTAGCCACCCAACTACAACTAGGCTGCAAAATGTACGGGGAATGGCACGAGAAAATTTAACCAATAAACTCAGGGAAGTGAAAACAAGCAAGAAGTCCAAAATATTTTTCTCTGACTTACATGTATACCAGGAGTTGCATGCCGAAAATTGAAAACACTGTATCACCAAAAAATGTGTTTATATGGATAAACAAGTCCTATGCATTCACATATTTTTTTCAATACTTTGCACATAGCATATTGAATAACAAGAGCAAAGGAAATGACAAAGTGGGGCAGTGGTGCTTACAAAATCCAAGAAATATGAGGAGAAGCATAATAGCAGCAACAATTATAAGTGCCAGTCTCCTGCACATATAGCACCATATTCATTTCATGATCAATAGTAACCAAGAATGAGGTCAAACACATAACTTGGACTCACACAGAATCCAAAAGATCTCGTATATCATCTGCATTGTCAAGTGTTTGGTCAGCAAGGATGCTAATTGAAGAATTTAGTCTTGATTCAATTTGATCGATATCAGTTTGGACGTTAGAAGGTAGAAAAACTTTATCAACATCAACTAGCTTGGCAGAGGCCAGATAATCCGACACAGTCCTCAACTTCTCTCCTGTGCTATCTGCCTGATTAACTACATAGTCTAACGTTTGTGTTGTACTTCTGTGGAATCTTCCTTGACTAGTATATAGAACAACGCATCCAATGCTGTGAAAAAAATAACGGACTATTAGTATTGACACAACAAAGTTCGCGTGAATGTATGTGCGTGTTGAGAGAGAGAGAGAGAGAGAGAGAGAGAGCAGTCTACACAGCGGCAACACTGAAGAGAATAAGAAAAATAAGAGACAGCGCATAAGCCGTTCGAGAATAGCCATAAGGCTGCCTTTTACAGCAAAATCGACAGAGGCAAATGAACAATAAACATAGCCCAAAGCTCAGGAACCAGATGGCAGCAATGGCAAACAATGGAAGGGCAGTAAAACCCGCAGACTGCATTCAAACAAAAATTTCGGTTAGCCTACCGATCCCAAACAGAATTTGTTAAGCCCGACAACATTAAGGCCTGCCATATATCATTGTCAGCATGTCTAATCACAATGATTCATGAACTTACAGCCCAGTAGTGACGCTCACTGATATTCCAGCCTCCGGTATATCTTTTGAACTCATCAAGAGGGTCTTTTCTGCAAGTCCTATTTGCAGCTAACAGAAGTGTTGGGTTCTCAGACTCCAAGGGTTCACCCATTGGTCCCTCCACAACAGAGCCCCATGAGAACTTCACTTCATACTTTTCCTCCTTCACCCTCCCTGAAAAAGAAATATAAAGTCGGAAACAAAGCGATTATATGCTAACTCCAAGTCTTTACAGACCACCAAACAAGTAACAAGGAACTAAAAAGTTTTAATATTCGTGCCCTGATACTGGAACATAACAGAAAACAATAAAAGAAAACATTTTTCTCTCCAACATAATAAACTTGTTAAGGCTGCCTGCCAAGAGTTGCCCGACACAGTGATTGAGTGAAGTGTACCTGCAGCGGGTAGAGAAGGGAAGGAAGCAGCATGTGAGAAGCCAATGAATGTTGACGATGAAAAGAACAGAATTGAGAGGGAAAGAGAAAGTGTCAGTCGCTTATAGCATAACATCGTTACACAAAGACAATGGAGAGACGGTGAGGTGTCCTTCAAAAGATACATTTGAAGGTTCCTTTGTGCTGTAGAAAGAAAGAAAAAGAGAGAAAGAGAGCATCCGGTGGTGTTACTAAGTAGAACTGAACATCAGACTGAAAATAGTTCCAAGTTCAACTATGCTTCATGACGAGAATACCCTTTTGGACAATGACCGCGTTACTTACTCACTGTCAAGGACTCTTGTCGTTAGAATACAACAACAAACTCCTGGGAAAGGATTAGGAGAAGGTTTCTGTTTAACTCGGAACAAAGAAATTCAGTATTAGGCTTAAGCAAGACAAAGTCTACAGTTTGGGCGCGTATGGTATTGATATTATACTGGTCAGTGATGATGGGTCATAATTCAAAAAATCGACGAAAGTAGTGGAAAACAACTGGGGTTGGGTTGGGAGAACAGGACATGGGTGCGCTGCCCGAGGCTGAAGGACCTATCTTCTTCCACCGTTCAGGCCTTTTTATCTGATTTCTTTGACTTAATAGAGTTATTTTGTCCCCCCTTTATCTCATCCCCCATAATTTTAGGCACTTGATTTCTTTGTCGTTGTTCAATTGCGTCCAACTGCGGTGTCTCTGTTTCACGCAGTTTGGGAAGGTTGCAAACACTTCAATCTTATAACCAATAACCTCATCTTCATGGTACTTCACATTCTTTATGGTGTTTACATTTTGCCTTCTTTTGATTTCAAAGCAAGGACACGTGCATAGGCCTGCATCAACTTTCGGTGTTATAACTGATTAATGAATAAGGTGAAAACACACGAAGCAATTTCCAACCCCTTGTAACTGGAGGGGATTTGGAAAACAGTGATGTTTAGTAGATCCGTTTTCCAGAGTTCATATGGCCCAAAAATTGTAATCATTGAGAATAATTTATGATAAATAATTTACATTGTTTTAACAATATGATAATACCTATTTAATAGAGAAAAGTATTTCTACGAAATAAATATCATTAAAAATTAAAGGATTTTTTTTGTCTAATTTTAAAGTTAAAATATTAACTGTATATTTTATCATATCATAAAATATATCATATTGTTAATGTCTTATTGTATAAAAGTAATAAGACAAAAGGGTCGCTTTTGATCTTAAGTTTTACACCGATTGATAAGTTTAACCCTAACATTTCATAGTTAATAATTATAACTCTAACATTTAGAAAACATTAAAGTATAACCCCCACCATAAGCGGTGTTGACGTAGCAAGGTGGGACTCTTTTTTAAAATTATTAAAATTTAATTTATCTATAAATATAGAACCTACTATTTTTATTTAATTTATTTATAAGTCTCTCTCTCTCCTCCCTTCTTTTATCTTCTCTCCCTGTTACACATACACATACACGCGAAACTCCATTAAATTGCATGTCAAAGTGCTCGTTTTGTCTAATAGGACAATATCAACCATGATATTATATTTTCCAGTTTATAAATGTACTTCTGTGTAACATAATCACTGGAACTGCGTTTCAACAACTGAAAAGTTTTATCCACCAGCCTGCAAATAAGTATGTTCCGTTCGCGATTGTGGTAGTTGTTTAACTTGTTCACTTAGGAGATCTACATCATTTTGGACCCCGAACGTTTCTTAGAAGTTAGAACTATTAAATGAGAAAATTTGGTGATTAGTCATGAGTAAAGAACAAATGAATGAAAATTCTTAAATTAAAAATGATAGATAAGGTTAAAGTAGTAAATGAGAAGTGTGGATAGATTCATGTTTTTTCTTTGGTGTTTTTGGTAGATAAGAAATTATGAAATGAGAAGAATTAACGTGAAAGTTAGAAGTAAAATGAAAGAGAAAATGAAGTTGAATATGTGTAGTAAGTTGATGATGAATGAAATATGAATTGTGTATGGATGATTGTTAAGTTGAAATGTGAATTACTTAAGAATGAGGTTAAGTTGGAATTAGGTATATGTGAAGAAGTTATCAACTTGAGAAGATGGTTTTTGAACATGAATAGTTGATATATATATATACATATATAATAATAAGTGAGATATTATGGAAAAAGGAAGATAGGAATTACGAATGATGAGACGTGGTTGAATGTGATGAGTCAAATGAGTTGAGATTTGAGAGTTTAATGAAGTCGCTTTGGCAGTTGAATGATTATGCTTAGGGCATCCCAAGTTTGTACAGTGAAATTTTCAAGTCTTCCATAGGGGCAAATTGTGTACTGACTTCAGGGGAAATTCTAGATTAATATAGGCTGAATTTGACAAAGTTGTCTTCTAAAAAGTTGTAGATTATCTTTCTAGCTTTCCAACGATATATAATACGAAAATTTTGGACATCAGAGTCGAAAGTTATGATATTTATAAGTGGAGGTACTTTGAACAATGTAGTCAGTGATTTAGAACTTTGGTGATGTGAGGAAGACCCTGTAGAAACCTATCTTCTTATGCACTGTTGAAATCTTCTGTAGCTTCTATGGTTGACCTTTTGTATCTTTTATGGTTGACCTTTTGTATCTTCTATGGTTAATCTTTCGTATCTTCTATAGTTGACCTTTTTGTATCTTCTGATGCATATCTTCTGGTGCCGAAACTTCTTCTATGTACTGTTCATCTTACATCTTCTGGTCCAATTTGGATCCTCTAGATTATTGAATATATCTTCAAGGTCTTCTTAAAAGTTGTATATCTATGAGTCCTCTTTCAAACCGTTTAAGAATGGCCTTGATCTGATATCTCTAGAGAAAGTTATGCCAATTGTCTCAAATCGTTTGGCCTTTCATCTGGTTTCGTCTGACCTTTCATCTAGAATTGTCTAACCTATTATCTGGTCCAATTTTGACCCTATAGATGATAGAATATAGCTTCAAGGTCTTCATAAAAGTTGTATATCTAGAAGTACTCTTTCAAACCATCTAAGAATTATCTGGATTTGATATCTATAGAGAAAGTTATGCCATTTTTCCCAAGACAGGTTTAATATGATTGAGGGCAAAAATCATGTTTGATTCTTTCGACCATAACCTTGTCATCCGACCTTCAAACAAAGTGATTCTTGGACCAATAGTTTCTTAACACATGTATATATCTATTCATAGGATTTGATAGCATTTGGTGGGGATTCGAAAAAGATTGTTTGAATCAAAATAAGGGTATCGGTTGAAAGAGTATGAATTGGATATTTTACTGAACATACTTCGATATTTTGATGATATCTTGATCGGTAGAGCTCCGAATGAGATTATTCTTATTTCAAAATAAACTAGAGACATAGAGATACAAATTATCTGGAGGAAGTGAATTGTAATTCAGTCTATAAGACTTTCAATTTCTGGGTGGAATTTAAGTATAGTATACTGTTTCAATATAAGAACAGTTTTAAAATGATTGGGGCAATACTTTCGAATTACTAAACCAAATTAAATGATTTTGGTGTCATTAGAAACTTAAGACAATAGGGAACATTTTTCTAGAAGAAAGTGTTATGTCAGAATGTTCAAAGGTATTTTTGGCAAGACACTTAAACATAAAAGACATAAGGCATAAATGGAAGGGCAAATTGGACATTTCTAAATCATTGCATAATTGGTAGAAGAAGTGTTGTCTTGCATTTTAAGAAGAGAGAAGAACGAAAATTGAAGAGAAAAAGAAAGAGTGACATGAAGAAGAGGGAGAAATACGAAGAAAAGAAGAAAAGGAGAGAAAGAAGAGAAAACAAGCCAGGGTTTAATTTTTCTTAGTCTACAAGAGAGACTTTGGAGCTGTTCAAGAAGGGAAAAAGGTAGAGAAAGAGAAGAGCTTCCCTTTGAGCTAAAGATCCCTTCATTTGGTGGAGAATGAAGGTAAGATCATTTTGAATCTTTTGGATTTTTTGGAATGATTTTAGTTCATGGAGTTTAGAAAATGCTTGGGTTTAAGTATTCTAGAATCAATTTTAGAGATTTTGCATTGTGATATTTTCAATTGGATTCCTATAGAATAAGTCTTGGTTTGTTTTAGAAAACCAAGAAAATCCTACCCAAGAGCAAGGGGAAAGATAACCTTGACTTGGATTTTTGAACGCAAATTAGGTGGGTAATATATTTATGGTTATTGTGTAATATGAGCAAGTTTGTCTTATTAGTAAATATATGCTAAATTGCTTGAATTGAATGCTTGTGTATTGTATGTTAACTTGCTTGATAGTGAATTATTGTGATTGTTGAAAATGCATTATGACTTATGAATTATGATCTAGTTATGCCATTGAAACATGTCATGGCATTTTGTATGAATGAAAATATGAGAAAGCATGATGAGCATGAAAAGTATGAATGTGTGTGAAATGTACTATGTGATGGACGAATCTTCATGATATGTACTATGTGATGACATTCGAATTATGAAATTTTGAGCTTAAATTGTGGATGATAGAATTGCTAGATTAATTGGGATATATATATATATATATATATATGTATGTATGTATATATGTACTTTGTTACATTTATATATATGTGTGTGTGCTTGAATTGCATGCCTCGTTGCCAATGGTTATAAATATATAAGCCACTGAGTTTCGCAGCTCACCCCATTTCCTTCCACTCCGCAGGTGAAGAAAAAATATATCAGCATTCATCCTTACAAAGTTTGGTAAACACCAAGAATTGAGACTTTTGTAATTAAGTTAGTTCAAAAACTTTTGGTATTTAGAATCATATTAAGCATAAGCATTCAATTGTGGAAAGGTAGAAACATGTGTTAGTAATCCATTACTTCACGAATCACTTTATTTGGAGGTCGGATGATGAAGTTATGGCCAAAAGAATCAAACATGTTTATGTCCTCAATCATGTTGTACCTATCTTGATACAATTGCCATAACTTCGTTAGAGATGTCAGATTGAGGTTGTGTTTAGACAGCTTGAAAGAGGACTTCTAGATCTACAAATTTTATGAGAACTCGAAGCAAGATTCTACCTATAAAAGGGTCAAAATCGCAATTTTCTGTAGTTGTCCCATGGATGTCCATCTAACGGACATAAACGGGTCTGGAGTGGTTTCCAGACCGGAGAAGGTCCGTTTAACGGACCTAATGTCCGTCTAACGGACATGGATTGGGCTGGGGGCCTTTTTAGACATGAGGAGGTCCATTTAACGAACCTAATGTCTGTCTAACGGACATTTGTGATCCCCACACCCCTCCAAAGCTTCTCCAATGCTTCCCACATCCATTCTAACATCATTTTCACGCATAATCTCCTCAAATTCACCCCCTTCTAGGGTAATATCACCTCATATCCATTTAACTACTAAATACATCTCATTAACTCTTGAATCTTAACTCAAAAGATTCATCACATACAACCTTTCCAACTCTAACATGCTATTCTAATACTAACAACAATTGACAATCTCAACAAAGAAGAATATGCACATACACATTCCACTTCCACATCCATCATACTCAACCTTTAAAATAACATAATCATACACAAGAGGAACTTCTCAAATTCCCATTTTCATTTCTAAACAAAGTAAATGTTTGAACAAGCTTTACTTATATATCAACATACACATCAAACTTAACACAAAATACAAAAGGATGCTCATGTCTGATATGCCTATAAAGCAATCCAAATTAGTCACTAACTTAGTACAAAAGATTCCTAGTTATCTTGGAGTTTCTGAATTCCTTGCAAGGACTGCTAATCTTCTCATTCTGTACCTGAGGAGAGAAATTATGGGTTGATCTACACAGCTCAGTGGCTAATATATTTATAGCTATTGGCAACGAGCCACACAATCAAATATATATGAATATTCATATAGGCATACACGTCTTATCTTAATCTAGCATTGTAAGTCTAGCATTCACAATTCTAATTCACAACTCATAATCCAATACATCATCACATAAAACATGTTGGAGATAATTTAACATCAAAGAATAATACTCAAACTTCATCATAACTTAACATATCAAAATGCAAATACATAGACAAATGGCTCGAGGGTTCCGTGGAACAAAATAGAGAAACCGAAGTTTACTCTGTAAACGAAACAAGTCCACTTTTTGGATCTCGTATGCCACAAAAGGGCAGCCGAGAGAAGGCTTTATGTCGACGTGCACATGACTACGAAACAGTTCCACTCTTGCCCAAACACAATCAACTCTCATGTTCAATTCAACCAATCACAAATTCATATTCTCATGCTTTTTCTTTATACAAAATGCCATTACACAATTCAATGGCACAACATGATCATACTCACAATTTAACCATATCAAAATGTCATACATCTTTCAATGCATAACATAACATAAAACACCTCACAGCAATTCACAATTTAGAAATTTAAGCATATATACACACACATAGGCACATTGCCTATTTACACAATAACCATAAATATTATACCCACCTTATAACTCTTGAAAATCCAAACTCAATTTGGCCCTTCCCCTTGCTTTTGGGTAGGATTTTCTTGATTTCCTAAAACAAACCAATTTTTCATTAAATTCCAATTCAATAAAACCCCTAAAACTTCAAAATTACAACAAATGAAATAATTGCTAAATTGGGTTTAGAATTAACTTACCCATGGTCTATCTAGGTTAGAAAAGCCAAAACCTAGTTTAGAAACCCTAAAAATCAAATGGGTCTCTCAATCATCTTCCAACACAAAACCCATTTCTCTCTCTAAAACTCCTTCATTCTCAACACAACCCATTTTTTTGATAAAGCAAGAAGAAAAGATAAAGAGCTTACCTTAAGAAGCTTGATTTTTTCTTCTTCTCACGATTTTCCTCTTTCTTCCCTAGCTTCTTCGATTTTTCTTCTCTTCTTTTCTTTCTCTCGCGTTTTCTCTTCTCTTCTCTTCTCACACTCACGACATTCTCTCTTCTTCTTCTAATTCAAGACTCATCTTTAGCTTATTCTTCTAAAATTGCCCCTCACTTACTTAGCCTTTCCAATTTTGTCCCTTGTTTTGTCCTTTATGCCTCTAACTCCTTTAATCCACTTAATACCACATTAATTCTAACTAAGTTTCAATCTTTCCAACTATTTTTCAATCTTTATTCATACCTACTAAATTAATGACTCAATTCTAAAAATAAATAATTAAACCAACAAACAAACATAAATAAATAATTAAACAAATAATAAGTAATTTAGCAAAATTTTCAGGATCCAACAAGAGGTCTAGTGAGAGTCAGGGTGGTTCTGGCAGAAGATTCAATAAGTATCAGAATAGAACTTTCAGAGCACCAGTTAGATCTAGACAGTCAGGGTTCAGACAGAGGGGTTGGTTTATATAGGCTGGCAGTGGAAGAGGTACAGTACAGAGTCAGTAGCTCCTGTGTGAGCATTATGAGAAGAGGCACGGCGGAGAGTGTTGGAGACTGACTGGAGCTTGCCTCAGATACAGCTCTTTTGACCACCAGATTAGGAATTGTCCTGATGATAGGGGAGCTCAGTCTAGTATGAGTGGGAGATCTGGGAGTAATGCTACGATCCAGCAGAGTAGAGGTAGTGGATCCGGACATAAAGGCCAAGGTAGAGGCAGAGTGAGCTCTGGAAGTCCTTCTGTAAGGACTGAAACTCGGAGCAACCGACCACAGTCCTAGGCCCGAGTCTATGCCATGACCAGGCAGGAGACTCAAGACTCACCAGATGTTGTTGCAGGTGCGCTTCTTATTTATGATCATGAGGCATTTCCATTGCTAGATAAAGGATTCACACACTCCTTTATCGCACCACATCTGGCATATAGACTGCATTGTGATAGAGAACTACTACAGTATGGATTAGACGTGAGTACACCAATAGGCAGTACTACTGTTATAGGAGAGGTCCGCAAGGGGTGTTTGATTCGGATTGATCAAGCAGAGTTGGAGGCATATCTGATTATATTACAGCCGAGTGAGATAGATATTATCTTAGGTATGGATTGACTCACTGCATATAGGGATATCATGAACTGCTATACCAAGGAGGTAGTACTAGAATCTCCTGGTCAGCCGAGGGCAGTATTTAGAGGAATTAGTCAAGCAGTGCCATCTAGGATGATATCCTTCATGAGTGCATTGAGTTTGATGCATGGTGGATGTGAGGCCTATCTGGCCCACGTCATTGATACTAGAGCTGAGTAAAATGTGCAGGACATTCTTATAATTAGGGAATTCCTGGATGTGTTTCCCGCTGAGTTATCTGGTTTGCCTCTAAATCGGAAAACAGAGTTTACCATTGATCTAGTTCCAAGTGCTGCTCCTATATCTATTCGTCCATATATGATGGCACCTGTTGAACTAAAGGAGTTGAAGGTTCAACTAGAGGAGTTGCTTGAAAAGGGTTTAATAGACCCACTGTATCACCTTGGGGAGCTCCCGTGTTGTTTGTAAAGAAGAAAGATTGGACTTTGGGGTTATGCATCGACTATAGGCAGCTGAATTGGGTGAGAGTGAAGAACAAGTACCTGTTGCCTATAATCGATGGTTTACTTGATCAGTTGCAGGAAGCTCAGGTATTTACCAAGCTGGATTTGAGATCGAAATATTATCAGTTGAAGATAGTAGAGGCTGATGTACCCAAGAGTAAATTCAGGAGTAGATATGGGCACTTCGAGTTTTTAGTTATGCCATTTGGGTTAACTAATGCCCCAGTAGCTTTTATGGCCTTAATGAATAAGGTATCTGCTGAGTCAGAAAGAGTTAAACCTGAGACAGAGAAGATGGATTGAGTTACTAAAAGATTATGATTGCACGATTGAGTACCACCCTGGAAAAGCTAATGTGGTGGTTGATGTTTTGAGCATGAAGTCTAATACCAGTGCAGCTCAGATTCAGTTGTCGAGGTTACCCAACTTGATTCATTTGAGAGATCTGAATGTGGAGTTGAATCTGGAGCAACAAGAGGTGCTGATTGCTACTTTGAAGCTAAGACCAATGCTGCATTATAGAATCAGAAAAGTCCAAGGGAAAGATCCTGATATAGTCAAGCTTATGGAGAAAGTGAAGGTGAATCCAGATTCTGAGTTTGAATTGAGGGATGAGACACTGTGGTTGAAACAGAGACTGCGTGTGCCCAATGTGGAGGATCTGAGGAAGAAAATTCTTGAGGAAGCTCATATGGTCACCTATGCTATGCATCCTAATACTACCAAGATATATAACATACTAAAACAACATTTCTAGTGGTCCGGAATGAAGAAACAAGTGGCGGAGTATGTATCTAAGTGTATGACATGACAGCAAGTTAAAGCTGAGCACCAGGCTCCAGTAGGGAAGCTACATTCGTTGCCCATTTCGAAGTGGAAATGGGAGCGGATCACTATGGACTTTATTATGGGATTGCCTAAGACTCCGAGGCAGAATGATGTGATATGGGTCATAATGGACCAGTTGACTAATTCGGCTCACTTCTTGCCAGTGAGAGAGAATAACTCACTAGATCAGTTAGCCTGGAGATATGTGAATGAGCCGGTAAGACTGCATGGGGTTCCATCCATTATTTCAGACAGGGATCCCATATTCACTTTGAGATTTTAGAGGAGCTCGTAATCTGCTATGGGTACTAAGCTGAATTTCAGTACAACATTTCATCCTCAGGACAGAGTGAGAGGACAATCAAGACTGTTGAGGATATGCTCAGAGCTTATGTATTGGAGTTTCGAGGAGCTTGGGATCAGTATATGTCACTGATAGAATTTGCCTACAATAACCACTATCACAGTAGTATCAGAATGGCACCATATGAGCCACTGTATGGTAGAAAATGTCAGTCGCCATTATATTAGGATGAAGAGGGCTTGAGAATGGTTGAAGGCCCAGAGTTGATACAAAATACAGTGGATAAGGTGAAGATGATCCGAAGCCGAATTAAAGCAGCTCAAGATATTCAGAAGAGTTATGTGGATCTATATAGAAGGGATATGGAGTACAGTGTGGGAGATAGAGTATTCCTGAGAGTGTCACCATGGAAAGGAGTATTGAGATTCGGTCAAAAGGGCAAGTTGAGCCTTAGGTACATTGGTTCCTATGAGATCATTGAGAGGATAGGACCTTTGACATATAAGTTGGCTTTATCGAATGAGATGTCTCAATTGCATAATGTGTTTCATGTGAGTATGTTTCGAAGATACCAATCGGATCCAACACATATGATACCGGCTCAAGAGATTGAGGTTGCTAGTAACTTAAGCTATATTGAGAAGCCAATTAAGATTGTGGGATCTAGGATCAAGCAGTTGAGGAACAGAGCCATTCCATTGGTGAAAGTCCTTTGGAGGAATCACTCAACTGAGGAAGCCAAAATGGGAAATGGAGGAGCATATGAGGAAGCAATATCTCCACCTGTTCCAACAGTCAGGTAAGAATTTCGAGGACGAAATTTCTTTTAAGGAGGGGAGAGTTGTAAGATCCTGTTACCTATGTTAAGGCTAAAATATTAAGAATGAGAGATTTTCAAGAGATTTAGAAATGCATTGCATGCTCATGCATTATATGATATACACATACACGTGAATATTAAACTTTTGCATATGAAAATAATTGTACATGCATTCATGGATAATTATGGGTACAATTGAATTCTGATGTGATACTATTGAAAATTTCTGAAATTTTTGTATCAGAAATTTAATTCATGAGTGTAATTGTAAATTTTGAATACTGGTGAATTTTAGGAATAGTTTCCGAAAGTGTTGATTTTTATTATACTAGAAAAAATGCCAAATTGGCAAGTAAATTGATGTTTGGAAAATAGAAACAGGAATCAATGATATTGGAGAATTGTTAAAAATATCTTTGAAAACTTCAGAGATTACTTTAGAATTTGAGAGATGATGATATTGAAATTATTAGAGACATATGAAGTAAAGTTAAATTGTGTTAAATCGTCTGAGAGACGAATCCTTAAAATCTTCCAGCGTTTGTTATTAGTTGGGTTCAACTCCAACTAACTGACGTTCTAGTACATTCTTCAATTACATCATCTTGCTTAGATACGTCTATTTGCTTAGATGCGTCTACTCCGTTCGATTACATTGCCTTGCTTAGATGCATCTACTCCGTCTAATTTCATTGCCTTGCTTAGACGTGTGCACTTCGTTTACGTCTTGCTTAGACGCGTGTACTTCTTCTGCGTCTTGCTTGGACACGTGTATTTCGTCCGTCTTGCTTAGATGCGTCTACGTCTGACCATCTCAGACTTAGTCTCTGATCATCTCTGACTTAGTCTGCTTCGTCTGACCATCTCAGACTTACCCTGCGTTTGGTTAGCGTCCTCAGGGGTGAGGACGGATGACAAGGACGTAAAAGTTCTGTCCTCCGTCCTGTTTACTTACTGTCTTCAGTTATTTTTGTTCCGTCCTTAGAGGACAATGACAGAAATTTTTGTTCCTCTCAAAACTGAGGTACAGAAATTCTTGTCCTATGGACAAGAATTGAAAATGTCAAAAATAGCCTCTCATCTTTCCAAACCTAACACCAATAATA
>JAOSBM010000204.1:22370192-22381324 GCA_027568955.1 Erythroxylum tenue | reverse complement strand
TTTCACCCGAATGTTACACGGTCCGACCGTGTTCAGTTACACGGACCGTGTAACATCAATGACTGTTGAATATTTTTATTTTATTTTTATTTATTTTTATTATTTCTTATTAGAATGATAATGAATTGGCCTTAAGCCAATAACCAAGTTAAACTTTTTAGCAATTGTACTAATCAAGGTTAATTAAGATTAATTCCAAGAAATTAAGAAAAATTCGTTGGGCTTCGGAAACGGGGTCCAACAAGAACATCAATTTTAAAACATCTAAAGAGGAAGGGCTTGAACTTGAGCTTGAATGTAAGTTGAATCAACTTTTTAGATGTTTGGCCCGAGGAGAGACTACATTTTGTCCTGTAGCTGACCCTCCACAAGGACAACGAGAAGTTGATCAAGTATATGTTCCTTCTCCACCTGATAGCTATAATGCTCATCATCAATTGATGAGAATATAGATGAGACTAGTGGTCTAAACAATTGGGAAGAAGTGTGGAAAGAACCTACCCGACCCCTCAAGCTACACATAATGAAGGGAGTGAGAGAAGAATGTGCAAAAGGGTTTTGGAGAGTGATAGTTCACAAAGTAACAAGAATGCAAGAACTGATTCCGCTAAAAGGGTAGGAAGATCTGCCGCAATGTATAAGAGGCTTGACGATATGATGCAATTGATTTAAGATAGACAAAGTGCAACAATGGAGATAAATAGATCCATTATGAAAATTTTAGACATGATGAATATTGGTGCATCACAAAGTACTGGTGCTGGTGCGTCACATCATAATGTTACGAATGTTTTGGGAAAAATATGTACTTTGCCTGATTTAGAGACTGGTACTCCTGAATTTTACTTTACTTGCATGTTGATTGAAGATCCACAAAGAAGGTCCTTTTTTTTTGTTTACCAGATGATACAAAGAGAGTTGAATACATAAAGTTTATGTATGAGTATGACAAACTTAAAAAACATTAAACTTAGTTTCTATCTATCCATTACTATATTGGCATGGTGTATTTTAAGACATTATGAATTTGGTTAGCTTATTTTATTATATTATGTTATCTTGTTGGTAATCTAAAATTTTGTTACGTGTTATATTATTTATTTCTTTATATTTAGACATATAAGTTTCTTGTTTATTTATAGTATAATTTTACTTATTAATCTGTAGGTATGGATGATGATGTTATGCAAATTATGCAACTTCTGCAAATGAAGCAATTTTCGAATAATAAGATTGAGTTTTGGGATTTGATGGCTTGTGTAGTGGGTTACATGAGTGTGTTTTTTTTTAACCACATATACAAGGAACCATGCATGACTTCCTATCAAACTGGAAAACTGTGGATGAATAAATTATTGAATGGTCATGAAAAAAGGGGTTTTAATACATTTAGGATGAATCAAAATATATTTCGTCAATTATGTATGGTTTTGGAAAATAATTATGGTTTGAGACCTTTAGATAGGATGTCTATTTTGGAGAAAGTCAGTTTATTTGTGTATGTCCTAAGTAAAGGTTCTTCTAACAGAGATACCCAAGAGCGTTTTCAACATTTTGGTAAAACTGTGAGTAGAGTTTTCAAAGAAGTTTTGACTGCAATGGACGGGTTTTCAAGGGATATACTTGCACCAAAAGATCTCGAATTCAAGGACATTCCACCATAAATTGCCAATGATGTTAGATATATGACACATTTTAAGGTAATTGAATATGTTCTTCCTCCCCCTTCATTATATTTTCCATTGAAAAATATTGTTTTATCATCTTATGATTATTGTTTTATATTAGGATTGCATTGGAGCTATTGATGGTACACACATAACGGTAGTTATTGCAGAGGAGGATTAAATGAGATTTAGAGGACATAATGGAATAACAACAATAAATGTATTGGCAGCATGTGACTTTAACTTACTATTTACATATGTTTTAGCGAGTTGGGAGGGATCAGCACATGATTCTCGTATTTTCCTTGATACAATTGGTAATCCGAGACTTAAATTTCCAAAACCACCGATAGGTAATTTTAATATTTATAGGATTTGCTATTCATGATTTAGACTTTTTATGATATCATTTATACTAATTATATTGCTTCTATGGAAACTCAGGTAAATAATACTTGGTTGACAAAGACTATCCGGAAAGAGAAGAATATTTGACACCTTACCTAAAGATAAGATATCATCAATCGGAGTTTCGTGGTGCAAATCCAAGAGGATCTCGAGAAGTTTTTAATTGAGCTCATTCGTCATTGAGAAGTTGTATTGAGAGGGCTTTCGGTGTTCTTAAGGCTCGATAAAAGATATTGAAGATAATGCCTAAGTATTCATTAATGGATCAAAATAGAATAATTTATGCAGCTTTTGCGTTGAATAACTATATTAGAAGAAGTACAATTGGTGACCCGATTTCTTGCATCATCGATCAAGATCCTAAATTTATACCTCCAGATGTATTTCAAGATGTTGAAGTTAACTTTACATAAGAAGACATTAAAGAATAGAGAACTCGGGAGACGACAACTATTCGTGATAATATTGCTTCTAGTTTAATGGCAGTTAGACGTCGTTCTTGAATTGTTATAAACCCTTGCTTTAAATGATGGTGTTCATTTGTTTTGCTCTATTTGAATTGTGTTATTAAATTCCATTTGGATTGTTATATTTTATGTTTAAATGTGTCATCATCATCATCACCATGCTTACTATTATTATTATTGTTGTTGTTGTTGTTGTTGTTGTTGTTGTTGTTGTTGTTGTTGTTATTATTATTATTATTATTATTAAATATCTAAAATATAAATTCCTATAAAAATATTTAACGAAATACTAAGATATATAATATTCATACTCTTATAATTTTTTTAAAATTTATGTCTTTATAAGTTATTTTACATATAAACAATTAATACAAAACAGCTAAATTTATCAAACATTTCTAATAAATAGTTAATACAATCTGCTAGTCAAATCAGCTGATAGAATTAGCTAACAGCTAATACAATCATTCGATTACGTTACAGGCCAATATCTACATATCGATGGCTTAGTTTGGTGTTTTTTATCCAAACCAAACGTTGTAGCTACCGTCACTTGAACACTGTCCTCTTCTCCTCTCTCCTTCTCTCTGTCTACTAAAGACATGGCTGGCCCTAACGTAGATGGCCTTCCAACCCAAACTGCAGAGAATGCAATTACAGACTTTGATCCTCCAAAGAAACCAAAGAAAAACAAGTATGCTATGGCTTGTGCTATCTTGGCCTCCATGACCTCAACCTTACTTGGTTATGGTAAGTCTTACCAATTTCAACTCTTCTTTTGGTCCCTAATTCTTTGCAATATCAGAGTCTTTACACTGTTTCTAAGTGAACAGGGTCAATCTATCGAGAATAATTGTCTTACAACAGGGGCCTCCTTACAATGTTATTTACTTGGAAACTGTTTTTTGGTTGTATGGCTAATTTTGCTCTCACACAAGTTCCATTAGAACATGACATGATTTCCAGGAACGAGAAACAAGTTTGCAAAAAATTTTGTACGTGTTTTTTGTTGACATATGTATATCAACGAGTTGCTTCACTTTTTGACAGATTTTGGAGTGATGAGTGGAGCTGCCATATTTATCAAAAAAGAGTTCAATCTCAGAGATGGAAAAATAGAAATCCTTGTTGGTACACTGAGCATTTACTCGCTGGTGGGATCAGCTGCTGCTGGGCGGACTTCGGATTGGATTGGTCGCCGGTACACAATTGTGGTGGCCGGGGCCATTTTCTTTGTAGGAGCTCTTCTCATGGGATTTGCCACCAACTATGCCTTTCTCATGGTTGGTCGCTTTGTTGCCGGAGTTGGAGTCGGATATGCCCTCATGATTGCGCCTGTTTACACTGCAGAGGTCTCTCCGGCATCTATACGTGGATTTCTCACCTCATTCCCTGAAGTATGTATGCATTCAGTCTTTTTAACAGTGCTTTCTTGTTCGTATAATTCAACATTTCCATGTCCAAAGATCTTTCTGATCTTTTCCAGGTTTATTAAGTTGTCCCTAATTTAGTTTCTTATGAAAAAAAGTATTTCCAAGTTGCCATGTTGTTAAAAGAAGCCCTTTTTAATCCTGTTGACGATTTTCTTGAAATTATCATGGAGGTACCAAGAATCAACTTTTTTATGATTGATGAACGATAATAAGAAGAGTTATGATATATATCTAACAAAACTAACCTCATCCTATATAAGCTAGGATTTTACAAAAATCTCCTTGTTCTGGTAGGTGTTTTTGGTTTGAATCTTCAATGACCTTGTTCATTAAAAACATTCGGCAACGTTAACTTCGTGGCCTTATGACAGAAATTTCATTTCCATGCTAATGATTGAAAGTAAGCTAAATATGTACCGAAAATCCATTGACAGGTGTTCATTAATGGGGGCATTTTGCTTGGATATGTATCCAACTACGCATTCTCCAAACTCCCAGATCACTTGGGCTGGCGATTCATGCTTGGAATCGGCGCAATCCCTTCAGTTTTCATGGCCTTAGGCGTTCTAGCCATGCCAGAGTCGCCACGTTGGTTAGTCATGCAGGGCCGATTAGGTGACGCAAAGCAAGTCCTGGACAAAACCTCTGACACCCCAGAAGAAGCACAGCTACGACTTATGGACATCAAAGAAGCTGCAGGAATACCGGAAGACTGTAATGACGACATAGTTAAGGTCCAAAAGAAAAGCCACGGAGAGGGGGTGTGGCGTGAGCTTTTCTTGCATCCAACACCAACTGTTCGTCACATATTAATATGCGGAGTTGGGATTAATTTCTTCCAACAAGCTTCGGGTATTGATGCTGTGGTTTTGTACAGTCCTAGGATCTTTGAAAAGGCAGGGATCACGTCGTCAAACGACTTGTTGCTTGCGACAATAGCTGTTGGATCGGTGAAGACCATCTTCATATTGGTGGCTACATTTTTACTTGACAAGGTCGGTCGTCGACCGTTGCTTTTGAGTAGCGTTGGAGGGATGATACTTTCGCTGTTGGCTCTTGGAATGGGGCTCTCAGTGATTGATCACTCGACTAAGAAGCTGAATTGGGCAGTTGGATTGTGCATAACTTCTGTGTTGGCTTATGTTGCCACGTTTTCAATAGGGATGGGTCCAGTCACTTGGGTCTATAGTGCTGAGATATTCCCATTACGGTTGAGAGCACAAGGGACAAGTGCAGGAGTGGCAGTGAATAGGTTGGTGAGTGGTGTTATATCCACAACCTTTCTGTCGCTATATAAAGCTATCTCAATTGGCGGGGCTTTCTTCTTGTTCGCAGCAATTGCAACTGTGGCTTGGCTGTTCTTTTTTACTTGTTACCCTGAGACACAGGGTAGAACTCTGGAGGATATGGAGGTACTCTTCGGTCACTTCATTAAGTGGAGACAAGTTCTGAAAGAACAGAAGAAGCAGGAGAATGAAACTACTAGTGGAAACAATGGTCAAATTCAATTAGGCACTAAAGGCTAATTAGAATAAGTGCACCTTCCAAATTATAGATTAGTGGCTTTTCATTTTACTTCTTGTTAATTGTTGGGGTAATGGAAGTGAAAGTAAAAGCTGTATCTGAGAGTGATTGATGAAGAGAACATTCTATTTACCTCGGAAAGAATTAAAGTCCATGAATATAAAAGAAAAAAGGTAACAGTAATATTAGATTATTATATCTTCCTTTTTCATCTGAAATGCTTTACTTTAAGAAACCTTAGGCTTGGTGGCATCTAATCGCTGCATCAATTATTGGGTTTAGCATATCTTCAGTATTGGCCAAAAGTGTCAAAGCGCCAAAGTAGCCTCCTTTAAGTCATGAAGGAAAGATACGAAAATTTCTCCTCAAGGAAAATGATTTCCTATAATGATCAAATTTCGATTCAATTGTACCATCAATATTACCAAATACGATGCTTAAGTTGGTAGTCTTCAAGCAATCACAGAAATGAAGGTATGGAAATTTGTATTATTTGGTGATTTAGCATCAGTAATTTATTAACTAAAAGGCGAATAGAAAACAAGGGATTCAAAAATAATCCCTTACATAAAGTACTTGGAGCGATTAATATAGAAGTTTGAGGAAATATGATTTTTCATCTGAGAAGAAAGAAAAATCAATTAATAAGCAACCTGGCTACGATTGCAAAGATAGTGGTGTAATTGAACTCAAATCCTTATGGATTGAATCCAAAGATGAACAAGCATATTGTTTAGTTGTAGAGGCTGACACTAAAGGAAACTTGAGGTATTTCAATATAAGGTTATTCACTTGCAGTAATATATTTCTGGAGCAAATGTAGTAGAAAGAAAAAACTTAAGGAAGATGGCCATGGATTTCTTCCAAAGTGGTGAAACTTTTTGGCACACACCCTAGTGAAATAAAATGGTAAAACAAATCCTTTTAGCTAGATATTACAAGTTTACTTTAAAGAGGGACTTCATTTAATACAATCGAAAATGCCATGCTTTTCAGATATACACCATTAAACAAAATATGCTAGTAATATCATTACACGATTGGTTGCACCTTGACCCTTCTTTATGTGATATTTAATGTTGATTGACTGATTAATCCACCAGCCTTGTGTGGTAGTCAATTCAATTTAGTAGCCATATATTACTTCAAAAAATGGATTGAAGCAGTCATTTATGCTTACGTTACCTAACAAGTGTTCAAGAAGTTATTGGAAAGAGATATCATTTTGATACGGACTACGAAGTAGAATTGTTATGGACATTATGCCAAACCATCTCATATTCAACCCCCTTCTTTAAAAGAGACCTTTAATTTCCTAAATCTATCACCACCTTTTCCCTCAATTAGCCCTAAAAATGTTGAAAGTGTAACATCCCATTACTTGTGGGAGGGTTAGAATGGTAAATGTGAGTGATTAATGAGAGTTAGAGACGCACTTCTATGTTCATGCATAATATGTCATACATATACACAGTTGTTGCACATGAAAATAATTGTACATGCATTCATGAATAATTTCGGGTATAATTAGATTGAGTTGTGATCTTTAGGAGTTTCGAGAATTTGAATTTTTGTTTATTCTGGATATTCTAGTGGTTGGTAGGAACATGGTATTTATGAATTTTGGTAAATTTAGGAATAAATTTTGGAAATTATGGAAAATAGGAAAAAGAAATCAAAAGAAGCTTTGGAGACAGTCAGATTGTAAAGATGATAGTTGTATTGGAAAGAGGAGAACTAAATGGATTTAGTTTCAAAAGAAACTAAGTTAGAGTTTAGTCATTAAGAAAATGACAAGTGTCACTTAGGCTTTTTGTACTTCAGCTAGAAGTAGGTTATTGTTCTTTGAGAGTTGACAAGTTAAGTCCTGTCTAAGTTCCTTCTTCCTTATCATCGTTTTCAAATTTTCTTCCCATACACAGAGTTTTCCATCAAACACCTTCTAAGTGATTTCTATGCTTTTCCTTTCCTATACCAAACCCACTTTGCCATTTGTGTCCCCTACCCTAAGAAAAACCAGAAGCTGGTCATTATACTCAGTGAGGTACGAAAATTGTGTGGAGTTTAGGGCTTGAAGATTTTGAAGTTTTCAGCATGTAAGTGGTGAATAAATCCTTTAGAGTTAGGGATTTATGAAATAAATTTGATAAGTTACTGTCATCTGCATGAAAAATGGCATTTAAGTGTTTGTTCATAAATACTGTGTTGTTGGAGATGGAAAAATTTGGTTATAGTGTTAATTTCATGTCTTGAAAGATTAGGAGCTGTTAGGTGTTGTAAAATATTGAAAGTTTGAAAATCTGAAAAATGTTCACTGAATATGCTTCAGTCTTTTAGCCTTAACATTTTATCTAGTTGTCTAAACGAGATGATTCTTGATTTGGATTAAACTAGAGATATATAGCTACATTTCATATGAAGATATCAAATTTCAATTCTGTCTTTAGGAATCTCAAAAGTTGTCATGAAGTTGAGAACTGGGTGCAGGACGTTGAGAGTTAATTGTAAAATTTGTGTTTTCAATTCGGGAGAAAATCTGGATTAATCTAGATAGATTTTAGCAAAGTTGCAGTCTTGAGAGTTGTATATCTTTCTTTTATCTTTCCAACGGTATATAGTATAAAAATTTTAGACATCAGAGTTGGAAGTTATGATCTTTATAAGTGGAGATATTCTGGAGAGTGCGCAAGTTTGAAGACGGAAGTTTTGAGACGAAAGTTTTGAGACGGAAGTTTTGAGACGAAAGTTTTGAGACGGAAGTTTTGAGACGCAAGTTTTGAGACGCAAATTTTGAAACACAAGTTTTGAGACGGAAGTTTTGAGACGATAGAATTGAGACGATAAAAATGAGACGATAGAACTGAGACGATAAAAATGAGACGATAGAACTGAGACGATAGAACTAAGAAGAAAGGAAAGTGAGATAATGCAAAAGTGAGACGATACAGAAGTCAGAAGATAGAATTTGTCTTTAAGGTCTTTATGAAAGTTGTAGATCTCGAAATCCTCTTTCCAATAGTCCAAAAACGAGATCAATCCAACATTATTTGTGAAAGTTATGGAAATCGCACCAAAATAGGTTCAATTTGATTGAGGTCCTCAACATGGTTGCTTCTGTTGGCCATAACTTCTTCTCTAGACACCCAAATGACTTGATTCTTGAACCATTGGATTAGTAAGATATTGATCTACATCTCCACCAAGAATCATAGCTATCTGAAATGAATGGGGAAAGATTGAGTGACAAATATGGGACGGGTATAGTGAGTGTGCTCTTAAAGGATATGAACTGGTGTTATTCCATTGAGCCTACTTCAGTATTTCGATGATTTCTGGAGCTCTACTGATCTAAATGAGATCGATGTTGTGAAGGATAGTACCCAGAATTATCATAAACATGCATTGTACTTAATTCATGCCATACATATGCATTTTTGAATACTTATGATGGTGCAAATTGTGATATTGTGTATATTATTTGTTATAGAGGGGCAACTGGAATGTCAACCTCCAGACGTTGCTGGATCTTCTAAGCATTAGCTTCGGGAGTGACTTGTGAGCCAATCTAAATGTTTTCCCAGGATTGATTTGTTCTATATAGTTTTGATTTGTGCAAATTTTCATATTATTGAAATGTTTGTGATCTGATACTGAATTTCGGACTGAAGTCCGAGAAGTATAATAGTTGGGCATTTATTGGAAGTGTTTCAATTCGTTGTGAAATTCTGTATAATATATGTATTCTCAAGAAAGTTGAATGCCAGACTCAGGTCCGATGAATGTGAATTTCTGATTTAACATCATTATGTGATAAGACATGATCAGTATTTGATGCATTTCATAAAATGTATACTCAGATAAAGGCGTTGTGACTTGAGAAGCCAGTTTGAAGTGCTTCCACGTAGAGCTTTGCTCCGTAAATTTTGATTCTGCACGTAGAACTTTGCTTCGTGAACTCTGTTCTGACGGAGCCCTATGGGCTAGTATTTGTGTAAGTGATTGGCACTCAGTCACAACAATAAGAATGAACACGAGTCTCATGCATATAATATTATAAGACTGAAGATCATGAATGGTTTGCAAGGTGATATTGAATGGCTATGTGACATGCCATGATATGTGAGTATCTGAACAGTAAATGTGTGCTTAAAATGAGTATTTATGCAAAATGTGATATGTGTATAAGATTCGGTGAATTCATCAATGATGGTTCACTCATTGAGTTCGCAAAACTCATCAAAATTGCAACATTATCTTTTCAGGACCGAGAGACGACTCTAGCTACTGAGGGGCTCTATTGCCTTATAGATTGTGTTTTGGCAAGAGAAGTCATGGCTCAAAGGTCGATCAGCTAGGATTTTTGAGTGGCTTTGATAGACTTGATGTATTTTTCTCTATCATGTAGTACTCCTGTAATTGATTTTGTGAATATTCATATAGAACTTATTGAAAGACACAATGTAGACATTCGGTGGGTTGTGTAATGAAGTGAGAAAAAAAAGATTTGTAGATTTCTTATGATGCTTTATAAGTTATTATTAATACCATGCCAGGTGAAGTGAATGTAGTGATCGAATGTAGCGTACCTTTATCCTCGGGTATGCACCGGAATGACCTTCGGGAGCTCCGGTGCGTATCCCTAGGTGAGGGGACACTATATTTAGGTGGTATTAGAGCGTAGTTTGGCATCTGATGGGACATATAGGGATGTTAAGTATGAAATATCGTGAAAAATGCGAATAATGATTGAAGTTGTTATTTGTTATAGTTATCCGCTCTAGGTGATCAGATTGACCAACCAACTGACCAAGGATCGGTAGGAGCCAATAGAGAGTCCTCGGTACCTCGATCTGAGGAGATGCCTCCTAGAGTTTCCGAGAGAAGGGAAAGGAGGTATGATAGACTGCGGAAGCAGGGAACTGTGGATTTCTATGGCAGCACAAACCTTGCTGAGGTCGAGGGATGGTTAGAGAGGACTGAGAGGGTTTTTGATTAGATGGACTGTGAGCCTGATGAGATGTTCAACTACGCGGTGTCCTTACTGCAGGGCCTAGCATATCAGTGGTGGAAAACTGTTCCAGGAAGTACCACCAGGCCTTATCAGTTGAAATGAGAAGACTTTCTGAGGGTCTTCAGAGACAACTACATACCCAAGATCTATCTGGACATGAAGATGTAGGAGTTCTTGGAATTGAAGCAAGGTAGGATGTCAGTGGTTGAGTATGAGGTTAGATTTAATGAGGAAAGAGGCCTAGTAAGAGTCAGGGCAGTTCTGGCTGAAGCCTTAGTAAGTGCCATAATAGACCATTCAAATCCTCAGGTGGATCCAGGCAGTCAGGATCTAGGCCGAGGGGCAAGATGTCACAAACTGGCAGTGAGAGAGGCTCAGCTTAGAATTAATTTCCAGTCTGTGATTATTGTGAGAGAAGGCATGATGGTGAGTGTCGGAGAATGTCTGGGACTTGTTTTAAATGTGGCTCTATGGACCACCAGATTAGAGATTGTCCGGCTACTTTGGAGACTCAGACTGCTGTCAGTGGGCGATCTGTTGGGTCTGGGATTCGGTATCGGGATTTGGTACCGGGATTCGGTGGCCCAGCCACCCCCGCATACCCCCGCGGCCCACACAATTG
>JAOSBM010000204.1:22331341-22341605 GCA_027568955.1 Erythroxylum tenue | reverse complement strand
GCGTATAGCAGAGTGGGAAAAGAGGTCGGGATCAGTTCGCGTCTGCATTAGTGTCTGATAAAAACAACAGTTGTATTCACTGAAGTTTTGTAAAAATGATTCCGTAGTCAGTATAATTCCTGAGGATTGTTTATGTTAATTGTTCTCCGCATTGTGTAAGTTTATAGTTTCAAAAAATATAGATACTACGTTTGGACTGAGTGATGTAGCACGCCACCCTCGTAGGGCACGGACTCGGATATCACTATCGATGTCGGGTTCGGGTCATGTGGGAGTGGGGTGTTACATTGTGCATAGCATAAGGTACATTAGAAATCCAACACCTACATCATAGGGATAGTGAGCCATACCCTTCTGTTCTTCTTCAGTCTTAGGACACTTATCTGAAGTCATCTGTATATGTGATCCTAAGGGTACTGATCCTAAGGGTACTGAAGTAGGTTTGGCTTGTTCCATATCGAATTGAGCTAATATCTTTCGGATATAGTTCCTTTGGACAAGCCATAGCTTTCCTTCCCTCCTCTTGCTGATTATCTGCATTCCTAAGAGCTTTTGTGCTTCCCCTAGGTCTTTCATTTCAAAGTGAGAGCACAATTCAGCCTTAACCTCTTGAATTTTATTCAAGTCCTTCCCTGTGATGATGAGATCATCTACATAGACTAACATAAACACTGCTTTAGTCATTCCTAGATCTTTATAATATAAGCAGTCATCATATGAGCTTCGAATGAAGTTCATACTAGCAGCAACCTCATGGAACTTCTTGTTCCATTGTCTAGGGGCTTGCTTGAACCCATATAGGGATTTTTACAATAGGCAAACATAGTCCAGCTTGTTTTTATCCTCAAATTCGATTGTTTACTTCATATATATAGTCTCCTCTAGATTTTCATATAGGAAAGCTGTCTTAACATCTATTTGATGGATTTCCCAATCATGTACGGTTGCTAGGACTAATATAAGCCTAATTGTCTTGAATTTGACTATTGGAGAAAATATCTCCTTGTAGTCTATTCCTTCCTTTTGCCTAAATCCCTTAGCTACAAGCCTAGCTTTGTAAATTCTAGGTTTTGCTTCAGTTACTCCTTCTTTTAATTTGAACAGCCACTTATTCTCAATTAATTTGGCTTTGTAAGGTCTAAGGACTAAAGTCCAAGTTTTATTCTTCATTAATGAAGAATATTCCTTCTCACAAGCGTCTTTTCAATTTTTAGCATCTTTACTTCTCATGGCTCCATCATAGGTTTCTGAAGCCTTATTTTCTACATTTTCAGCCATGAAACATGCAAATTCAACCATGTCTAATTCAGTGTACCTTCTGTTAGGTATTCTGATTCTTGGTTGCCTATCCCTTATGAGTTGGTAGTTTTGTAGGTTCTCTTGAATATCATCCGAAGGTGGGTGTGAAGCTTCTCCTTCACCCTCATCTTTTGCTTCTTCTCTCCTTTCTCCATATTGAGTAGTGCCTTCTGCAGGCTTCGCAGCTTCAGATTGTAAACCACCACCTTCTTCAGGTTCTGGTGGTACATAAAATGGGTCTGAATGGTTTGTTGTCCTTAAATTCTCCTCAATGTCACATAGGAGGTTAGAATTTTGTGAATTCTTATTCAGCAGAGGGAATTCATCTTCCTTAAAGATGACATCTCTGCTAATGATTGTTTTGTAGGTTCCCTTTTGGAGCAGTAGGAGTTTATAACCTTTTACACCTTCTGGATATCCTAGAAACACTCCCTTAACTGCTCTAGGCTCTAATTTTTCCCTCTTTCTGATGTACATAGGCTGCACATCCGAAAGTCCTTAGGTGAGACAGTTTTGGGTTCTTACCACTCCAAATTTCCTGAGGAGTCTTATAGTTATTAGCAGAAGTTGGGAGCCTATTAATTAAATAGGTTGCTGTCCTAATTGTCTCTCCCCATAGGGAATGAGAGCAACCTGACGAGAGAAGCACGCACCTAGTCTTTTTCTAGGAGGGTTCTATTCAATCTTTCAGCTACTATCCATTCTGTTGTAGAGTATCTCTAACAGTCTTATGCCTTAGGATTCCATTTGTACTGCAGTATACCTCAAATTCTTTGTTACAATACTCCAGTCCATTATCAGTCCTTAGACATTTCAATTTTCTCTCAGTTTGATTTTCCATAAGGGTATGTCATTTTATGAAAATCTCCAGAGCTTCATCCTTTCTCTTCATAGGGTAAACCCAACATTTCCTTGAGTTATCATCAATTATGGACATGAAATACAAGTTCCCTCCTACTGTAGGGACCTGAGCTGGCCCCCAGAGATCACTGTGAGCATACTCCATGATCTCTGTAGCTCTCTTAGCTCCCTTTTGAAAAGCTGACTTGTGGTGCTTTCCTAGCATACATGATTTACAAAATTCTAACTTTTGTAGGTTTCCTTCAGGTATTAAACCTTGCTTAGAGAGGTGGAGCAGGCTTTTGTTGCCTGTATGACCTAACCTAGCATGCCATTGCTTGGTTGGTTCAAGGTTTCCAATTTCTGAAATCTGATTAATTTCAGTTGAGCCTATAACATAATATAGACCCCCCTCTCCACTCCTCTAATGATGACTCTTCCATCCCTTAGGATTTCTCTAAGCCCATCTTTAGACCTGAATTGAAAGCCGTGCTTATAAAACAAACTTTTCGAGATTAGATTTCTTCTTATTCTAGGCACAAATTTGACATTGCATAGGATCCTTCTTTTTCCATCAAACATGTTCATGGAAACACTTCCTATGCCCTCTATCCTTTGCTGCTCAGAATCTGCCATTTTAACCTTGGCAGTGACTAGTTCAAATGTTGTGAACCAGTCCCTATGAGGAGTGACATGCATAGTGCAACCTGAATCAAATATCCATTCTCTACTTAGGTCCTCACAATCCTCAGTCACAGCCAATATTTCATCTTCACTGGAATCTTCAGGTTTTTCAACATTTCCTAAAATTCCACTTTCAGCTACCTTATCCCTCTTCTTTTTCCTACAATCCCTTGCAAAATGTCCTTCCTTATCACAGTAGAAGCATGTCTTAGCTTTTCCCTTTTTCTTCTTTTCATTTTCACCTTCCTTAGGGTATTTTTCTATCCCACTTCCCTTCTTCCAGTTTCCTTTCTTGTTGTTTTTCTTATGAGACTTCTTCTCATAATTATTCTCTACAAACATCACTTCAGCCTCTTTCTTAAATGGATTCACTTTAACTATTTTTTCCATAAGATAATCTAAAACCCTTTTTACAGTAAGTGATTCTCCACTAGCATGCTTAATTACCTTCTTGAATGCATTACATTCAGAAGGTAATGTCTTTAGGATTACTACAACTTGATGTTCCTCACTTATTTTCTCATCAGTAGCTTTTAAATCTTGTACTAGCTTAAAGAAATAATCTAGGTTATCATCTAGGGATACTGAAGTGTTCATTTTGTAGTTTGCAAGGTTATGAAGAAGTGTCATCTTACAAGATGACACTTCTTGGCATACAATTCATCAAGTTTCACCCAAAGCTTCTGTGCAATGCTACAATACTGCACTTTTTCCTTATCACTATTGGAGATAAGTGAAACATTAACGTACAATGAGCAAGTCTTTGCATTTTTGGCTTCTTTATAGGGTCAGTTTCTAGGTCATATTGATCACTATAGCACCATAGCAGTCATAAGATTCAAGAAG
Source organism: Erythroxylum tenue (assembly GCA_027568955.1). NCBI lineage: Eukaryota > Viridiplantae > Streptophyta > Magnoliopsida > Malpighiales > Erythroxylaceae > Erythroxylum > Erythroxylum tenue. Next base: position 22,337,936 of record JAOSBM010000204.1, on the reverse strand, counting down.
AGCTTGCATCTGGAGTTTCCAGATGGTAAAGTCTTCTTTACCAGAAAATATGTCCATTTCCTTGCCTACCATGCTTACTGTAGAATAAAGAATCTAAAGACTTTCACTTACTGACTTTCTTGATAAATCTTGATGAATCTTTGATGCTTGAAGTGTCCAAGAAATGCCCAGGAGGTCTTGAATGCTCTGATACCCTATCTTGCGAATGTGGCTTTGACTGAGTCAGAACCCTTCACATGTGCTCTTCACGTGACCTGTTAAGTAAGCTTCTGAAATCTTATTTGATGTATGTATCTACTTTATGCATTTCACATTGCTGTTGCTGCGTTTTGTGTTAAACTTGAATGATGAGTGATACGACAGTGCTTTGTTTACAGCAGAAGATATTTGTGCTTGTTGTCACGTGAATAAGTTAAGTCTTTTGTTTAATTCATTTGTGTCTGAAAAGAGAGAACCTTCGAGAGATTTGCTTTATGTATTCTTTTTCCAACATTTCAGACATCAACTTCTTCGGTTCTTCATGCTTTCTTCAGCTTTTGTTCTGGTTCTGTGTATGTATTAATGGAGAATAATCGTGATCTTTATCACATCCCTTATCTTAGTTAAGAACACACTACTACTTAATCCTTGTGATCATTGTTTAGATAGAAAGCAACATAAAGTCCCTCTCAAGAGAAGATCTATAAGAAAGTCGGAGATATTAGAGTTTATGCATTCAAATGTCGATGGCCCTATTGAGGATGTGTCACTAGGAGGTAACAAATATTTTATTACATTTATTAATGATGTTTTAAGGAAGACTTGAGAGTATGTGTTGAACTCAAAGAGTCAAGTAGTTGAAACTTTCCAGAAGTTTCATGTCATGGTAGAAAGGAAAGTTGAGAGGAAGTTGAAGTGCATGCGAACATATAATAGAGGTGAGTATACTTCTAAGATGTCTGAAGATTACTATATATTGCATAATATTAGACATGAAAGAACATAACTAGGGACTCTACAACATAGTAGTATTGTTGAGAGGATGAATAGAACAATTGTGGAGTAGGTTCGATGTATACTCAGAATGTCTATATTGCCAAAGACATTTTGGAGTGAAGTAATCCAAACTGCAGTTTACTTGATTAAATAAATTTCCCTAAATTCTATTATATTTTGAGATTTTTGAGAGAGCATGGATTAAAAAGATCCCATATATCATTATCTGTGAGTTTTTAGCTATAAGATATTTAGACACGTATCCAAGGATCAGAGATAAAACTTTGACTCAAAGGTACGATACTTTATATCTTTATTGGATATGGTGGTGCTCAGATTGACTTTAGACTCTATGGCCTAAAGAAGCAAAAGGTGGTAAGGAATAAGGATATGGTATTCCAAAAGTACAAGAGAGGTGATAATCTTCTGAGAGGAACTAAGTCATCACATAGTAACTCATCATATGACCTTATTAATTCTTCACCAATTTCTTCCACTATTGAGTAGTCTATAGGTAAAGGAGATGAAATGTGTGACTAAACATATGTTAACGATGATCAAATATAGCTTGGTAATGATAAGCTACATGAACCTCATTCGAATAATGCTAAAGATGAAGTTGTTGAGGATCATGAGCAATGGAAACAACCATTAGTGATATATAACTTTGAAGGTCAAAAAAATAGAAATAAGCTTCTACATGTTATCCAAGATCAAAATACCTATTGATTACTATTGCAGAAGAGCCTGAGAATGAGCAAGAGGTTGCATCTTGTGAAGACAAAGATCTCTTGCTCGCAACTATGAAGGTAGAGATGAATTCTCTAAAGAAGAATGATTCATATGATCTTGTAAAGCTTGCAAAAGGTAAAAAGACACTAAAGAATAAGTGGATGTTTAAGATAAAGAAAGATGGTAACAAACTAGTAAAGCATAAGGAAAGGCTAGTGGTGAAAGGCTTTAGTCAAAAGAAGGGTACATATTTTGAAGAAATCTTCTCATCAGTAGTCAAGATGACCTCAATTCGAATAATTTTGGGTTTGACTGCTTGTTTGGATCTTGAACTTGAACAATTGGATATGAAATCGTCTTCTTGTATGGATATTTGAAAGAGGAGATATACATGGAGTAATCAAAAGGTTTTAAGGCTAAATGCAAGGAAAATTTGGTCTGTAAGTTGAAGAAAAGCCCATATGGGTTAAAATAAACTTGAAGTCAGTGGTATCAAAAGTTCGATTCTTTTATGACAAATCATGGTTACAAACAAACTTATATCGATTCTTGTGTGTATTTCAAGAAGTTCACAGGTGAGAACTTTATCATTCTTCTTCCATATATTGATGATATATTGATTGTGGGTCAATATATTGGAAGAATCCAAAAGTTAAAGGAGGATTTATCTAAATCTTTTGATGTGAAAGATTTAAAATCTGCAAAGTATATTTTAGGCATGAAGCTAACTAGGGACAAGAATAGTAGGAGATTGTGGTTATCTTAGGAGAAATATATTAAACGGGTGCTAGAAAGGTTCAATATAGGCATGCCAAGTCTGTTAGCATGCCACTGACATCTCACTTTAAGATACGTAAGAGTGCATGTCCCTTAATAGAAAAGGAGAAAGATAATATGTCCTCTATTCCACAATCATCTGCAATAGGGTATTTAATGTATGCAATAGTGTATACAAGGCTAGATATTGCACATGCTATTGGGATAGTAAGTAGATTCTTATCAAATCCAAGAAAACTTCATTGGGAAGTAGTAAAATAGATTATGAAATACTTGAGAGGCACGTCAAAGTGGAGTTTATATTTTGTTTACAGTGAACTAACTTCAGAAGGTTTTATGAATGTAGATATGACTAGAGATCTTGATAAAAGAAAATCCAATTCAAGTTTTCTGTCCAAGTTTGCAAAGGGAGTCATCTCATGGTAATCTAAGCTAAAATTATATGAATTTATCTACAACTGAAAGAGAGTATGTAGCTACAGTGGAAGCTCGTAAGGAGATGATTTGGCTTAAAAGGTTCCTTCAATAGTTAGATCTGAAACAAAAAGACTATGTAATATTTTGTGATGGTCAAAGCATTATTAACTTAAGAAAAAATCCTATGTATTATTCTTACATAAAGCATATAGATGTCACAAATTATAGGTTGAGTTATGTGATTGAGGAGCAACATTGGATGTTGAAGAAGATTCATACAGACATGAATGGTGCTGATATGTTAACTAAAGTTGTTCCTGGAAGCAAACATGAGCTATGTAGTAAGCTTACCGAGACATCTCTCAAGTAGATATTGGAGAATAACGAATCTTCCTCGTAATTAGGTTGGAGGAGGATATTGTTGAGTGTCCAATCTTATTTTGAGACTTTTAGTTATCGTAGTCATCTTTATGATTTGTGGAGATGAAGAATGAGTGAAAACAAGATGAATGAATTTTTTTTAGGGGAGACGCGCCTGTGTCCTCAACTTACACGATCGTGTATATCAACCATGTAAGTCCCTGAAACTGTGTGAGAAAGGATGTGAAAAGAGAAGACATAAATGATCACGAATACACCCATGTTTATGACATACACGACCATGTGTGACGATCGTGTATCTCTCTTTGATCCTATACATCTGCAAGTGAGGCGGTGTTGAAGAGACATGGCTGCTTACACGATCGTATAGGTGACCGTGTAAGGTGTAAGAAAAAATCTATTTTATGATATAAAAGAGAAAATTTGTAAGTTTTACATGAGAATGCGACTATACTTTCCAAATGTAAGTAAAAATAGAGAGAAAGCAAGTAGTTTAGTATTCTCATCTTTTTTTTATTACTTTTGGGATTAGATTGAGAATTTGTTGATTGTATTTCAACTTTTGTTTTAATCCTGAAATTTGTAAGACAAATTATTATTGTGGGTTGAGAGATCAAACTTTGTAAATCCTTATTTGGGTTTAGTAGATTTATTTGTCAGTTTAACTTGTAGTTTTTTCCTCTATACCAAAAGATTTTTCACTTAAATCTTGGTATTTATTTGATTATTAAGTTTCTTATTTTCATATTGATTCATTGATCGAATTTGAAGAGTGGTTCAGCCTGATTCTGTTGAGGCTGGATGTTACTGCTTGGATCCATCGTCTCGGTAGGCTTGAGCTCAAGAATACCTGCAAAACAATAAGGCACGTCGGGGATTGATTGTCGACAGGCCCCTCCGACGCTCAAGTTAGGCTTTTGGTGAAGGTGTTGGGCAGCTAAAACAGAGAAAAACAGTGTATGAGTACCGTACCTCTATTATGGCGAAATAATACCTTATATAAGGGATGATTGCTAGGTTTATGGTTTTTATGTAGGTGTCCACGTATGCATGGAAGGTTGTCTCCTACGACTGGGCTGTTGACTATTAGACCTAGGCCTGGGCCTGGAACTGTCGACCCGACCATAAGCCCCCGTACTCCTCGAGTCTGATAATTGAGAAGGGTCGAAGGAGTATCTTAAGATTGTACTGCTCGTCTTCACGATATCCCGTGACGAGGTTGGTCAGTCAGAGATCGATGTCCTATGCGCAATAGCTCTTGCTATGACAGAAAATCGATCAGATTTTTATACCTGGCACGCGAGAGTTTGGGTTGGGATGGGACGGTCAGTTGATCCGTATTGAAGCTGGACGATCGATCGACTAGAGTTTGAGGCAGGGCGATCGATCGGGCGTCGAGGCCTAGTCGTAACACTAGGTTTAATTATTACTTGACGATACGTATCTTCTGAGCGCCGTTCAAAATTTGAATCGATGCACCGTTTTAACTGCCGCGCAGCTGTCATGCGTTGTCATTCGTGTCTTTTCGACTGTCATGCTGCTTCGGGTCTTTGATAACCCTAACATTCCCCACAGCTCAGATCGTGACACGCGTCCTTCCTCGACTAGGATTTCGTCGCGCGTCTAACGTTGATTGGTGCACTCGTTCGGATTTTTGCTATAAATGTCCAGAACCAACACCTTTCTCTTCTTCTTAAGTATTCGATTCTCCGATCTCTGCTTTCTTTACTCCTTTTGTTTGCTGTTACCGGAATTTTCTCATTTACGTTCTCAATTTCAGTCATCAAATTAGGTACGTCTCTTTTCCTTTCTTCACCTTATAAATTTCCTTTCTGTGACCATGTCGTCAGCTAGTTCCAGAAGTGAAGGTAGCTCTAGGGATGAGATAGTGGCGGAAGTAATGACAGTGCCGGAGGTGAGAGGGTTGGTGAGAAGGGTTGAGAAAATCACAGTTAGTGACCGAAGGGATGGGCTGATTGTTGGAGAGCCGCCGAAAGACAAATCAACGATGACCGCGGCAGAGTTGAATCGATCGGTCATCAAGAACAATATACCCTGTATCCTGGGGGCCCAGGCTGGCCTCCGAGAGCGAGTGAATTCATAGCAACCAGGGAGGGTATTTTGCTGTTTCTGATAGCCTTTTCTCGGTCGGCGGCATGCAGCTTCCCTATGCCCCGATCATCGATGAGGTGTGTGGTGCGTACCAGCTAAGACCAAGCCAACTTCCTTCGAACGGCTGGAGGTTTATTAATGGTCTGGCTTTGCTATGCCATCAGTTCGGGTGTCCTCCATCGGTCGGTGTCCTACGATATTTTTTGAGGATGAACCAGAGTTCAAGTACCGAGGCTGGGATCCCCCATCTTTAGTATAGGGATGCGCGCTATCACCCGGCTGGAACATCTATAAACATTCAATCTTGGAGGATGAAGTACTTCTTTGTGAGGCCCCCGAGATTTGCCTTTGAGTCTAGGCCATGGAGGTATCCCCTAGCCGAGCGGTGGAACGACATCTCAAATCTGCCCCTTACTAGGGAAAAATGGGAGGTGGTCGATCGCATCAAGGTGCTCGGTTGGTATAACTTCAATCGCCTCATGCTGGGGTATCGCGGGGGGGCCTTGGCCGAGTCATTCTCTATTGACCCCCCGCCCCGAATTAGTGGGCTAGGAGAAGAAACTGCCCCTTCTGGTTGACTCCTCGTGGATGGACTGTTTGCTGAGTTTGTAAGTATTGGTTTTGATTTCTGACCTACTTCTATTGTTGTTCAGTCATGGCAAGGCTTGGAGATTTCGGCGGGGACTCCAGTTCTACCAGAGGCCAGCGCAAGGCTGCTAGGCCTTCAAAGGTGAAGAGGTAAGACAAGAAGGGGGAGGCCAATGCGGATGTTGCTCAGCCGACCGCTCCCAAGCCTCAACCGACAGCTTCCGAGTCGTCCGCAGCACTCGCGTTGGCGGCTGTCCCTGAACAGCCAACAGGGGTGACCCGGTAGGTGGGTGAGAGCCTTGTGGTTATAGAGGAGGAGGAGGAAGAGGTGGAGCCACCTCTGAAAAGAAAGAAAACCGTTTGGACTTTTCCTCCTCCTTGCCCATCAGATACAGGCAGGGGGTGTAACGCCCCAAAGTAGGGGTTAGCATATTAAGCAAATTTAGTCCGATTTATGTTCTGTTTCTTTGACATTTTGGCATGCATTCATGGCATTTTTCGGGTACATTGGTTTAATGAAACTTCGGATTTATTCAGACAATATTACTATATTTTTAGTAATTTTTGGAGACTTCAATGATTTTTAGAAATTGCTGGTGAAGTCCATATGATT
>JAOSBM010000204.1:22250080-22272817 GCA_027568955.1 Erythroxylum tenue | reverse complement strand
ATTTAAACCTTTAAACTTCAAAATATACAATTTTTTTTAAAAGTTCGCCAAACACAACACAAAATAAGATAACAAAGTTCGCTAATCATATTTCATCAAAAAGATTAAAAAAGATCACTAATTATAATATTCATTCAAATTCAAATCATCAAAATCAAGGCATTTTAAATAGACCGGCCGGTTCTTTCTTTCATCGGTTCAACGATTTTTACCGGTCCGACCGTAAAATGAACGGGTCAATCACTCACAAAAAATACGGGCTAAACCGGACCGTTTCATGCTCCGGTTCACCGGTTCTCCGGTCCGGCCGACCGGTTCGGTCCGATTTTCAAAACACTGGATGCACCTCAACGAAATCCCAGTAGATAAGATTTACATGTACTAGTAACCAAATAAAAATTTGCACACTCAAGCATTATGTTGCACAAAATCCTAATCCCAATCCCTTACCCAATCGATACCCATCCCTCCCTTACCCAATCGACATCCATCAACAAAGCACAAACATAACTCCATCAATCATTTCCCACACCCAATCGGAACCCATCACCCACAGCAGTCTTAGAAAAATAACAACGGTGGGATGAATATAGTGTCTTACCCAGAAGAGAGGAAAGATGGTAGTAGGCACGGTTGGCTTGAAGAGCGAGGTTCGTGTGTGGAGAAGTAAATCTGAAGAGAAAGGGACAATGAGCAAGTTATGGAGAATAGAGAGAGAAGGGGAAAAATGAAAGATCATATGCGTACGTTGAAGTGGGAATAGAAGAGAAGATTCAAAGAGAAAACAAAAAAACTCACCGGAGACGAAGCCGAGCGAAAGTAGGGGAGAAGGAGAGCTGTGGTTGGAAAAGGAGAGCTGCGGTTTGTTTTAGGTTTCATCAAGGTTATTTTGGACTGTTGGACAAGAATTCTTGTACCTCAGTTTTAAGAGGGACAAAAATTTCTATCATTGTCCTCTGAAAACGGAACAAAAATATGTGAGAACAGCAAGTAAATAGGACGAAGGACAGAACTTTTGCGTCCTTATCTACTGTCCTTACCTATGAGGACAGCAACCAAACACTATCTTAGAGATACTGCAGAGTGCAGAATAATGCAGTCCACCCGTACCTATATCTCCCCTTCTTTTGAGTGTCAGAATGAAACGAAACTAAATGCATATTGTTTTTATTATTTAATTTATACAAATATTTTTATATTAATTAACAATAAATAATTAATTAGCTGTTCTTATATATAACATTAGAAGTTGACAACAAATAAAAACCAATATTCACAAGTTTAAATATACTTCTACTTAACATAATTCATTGGGACTTTCACCAACATAACTATTAAGTTAAAGTCGTTTCTGGGACATTGATTTTTTTTCCTTACAAATTGTAATATCCATCTTATTGATAAGAAAAAGGGGAAACCGGTTACTCTTTAATTTTCTTGTCATTAGTTTTTCCTTTTTAAAACGCACATTTTAAGAATGTTGAAAACTTCATCCATACTAAATGTGAAAAGAGTTTGAGAACTAATAAAAGCTTACACTTTTAAATGAATAGTGTAAAAATATGACATTTAATATTTTAACATTATTTTTTGATTACCTATTAAATAAAATATTAAAGATTACTTGATCCTATTTGGCAACTTCGTATATAGAGTGCGGTTTCAAGGATTTCATAAATGTCATCTGCGGCGTCATCGACATTCCTCCGACTGCAATGCAACACATGATTGAGCTTCAGCCTCTAGAGAAAATGGGGGCGCCACAGTAACCCGACAGCACCTTTCCAACAAGTAAAACGTACGTGTCAACATGAAAATAATCCATTTTATCTAAGTCTACCAAATCCGGTTTGCCTTGAATTTTGATATTGTCAACAAAATCGATAAAGAAAGAGTAATAGGCAACATTTGACTCATTTGTAATGGCACTACTTTAATCTAACCAGCTACTGCAGGATAGTGGACGGAGATGATTCACACAAATCATAATACCAATGTTTCTTTGTAGTTCCCTCCTAGACGGTCAATTTTTAGGGAGGAAAACTTTATGAAGCCTCTCCAAGTTTCTGCTTATATTTTCGGTGTGCAATCAACAAGGCTTCATTTGTGGTACAAAAAGACGAAGCTGAAGATGAAAAATCCAGCCATCTGCAATGCAACCAAGATACTTGTCATTTTCATATCATGTATGCAATAAATATACAATAATAGCAATCCAGCCTTTGTGTAAGATCATGCATACCATAGTAAAAGAAGCTCCATAATAAGGAAAAGCAGTTGGTATGAATCTCTCATATTCATTGTGTCTGAATGGCCGAACTGGAATCTGCAAGAAATAGATAACAATGCAGTGCTTTCAGTTGAAACTTAAAGTTTTCCAAGCCATCACTGTACGTTCATGTCAGATCATGTCAAATATATGTCGCGTTTACAAAGTCATCCAGATCCATGAAAATATCTGTTGAAAGCAATGCCATACGTAAAATGGCAAAACTAAATTGTGATAGAAATAACAGTCTAAAAAATTGTTTCTTTCTGTTCCATTATATATTTGATTGCCCCAAAGTCTACTTCTCAATTTGCTTTTCCACAGGAATATCTTGCATACATACAAAATAATATATTATTAAAACATCACATTATATACCAACTCCAAACATAGTATTTCCTACTGTATTTTCATTTCCTAAGGTAGTTCAAGAATGTGTTCCATGAGAACACAAACAGATAGGCAATAAATAAATGAGAAAACCATGAAAACAAAAACGTCAAGCAGACAAGTTGCTTTGAATGAAGATGAGAAAAACTGTTGCACTTAAAATGGTTACCTGCTTGGAAAGCGACAAGCTAGTGTACCCAAGCCTATGGTATTCGATCTTAAATTGGAAAACCCCATAAACATCAGGCACCTTGAATGATGTATAATATAGACCCTGACAATCAGGTATATATCTGATTAGTAACTATTGCTACACCAGCAAGAAACTTAGGTTAAAGGAGTCTGGTGTCAAGAGTACCTTATTGTCAGTTGATAGGGTTTTCAGCACGTAAGGGCTCATCATGTAGAACTGGACCTGAACATCATCAGCCACATATGGTTCCCATTTCCTTCCAGACCATTCATATATCTCAACAGAAAAGTCCTATAACCATGTAAAGTTTCATTGATGACTCTTACCATATACTATCTGAACATATATATTCAATGAGAATAGAATGATCAGGCATTACCAGATCGTCTTTGATCCTATACATTGCAGGTTCGCCTGTTTCCCCGATTATATGGTGTTTAGCATTAAGCACCTGTAGTTGCAAAGAGCAACATCATGCAACATACAATTGGAAAACAAAATGTCACTGTACTAAAGTTCAGATTCAAAGTCAAGGATACATAAAATCAATAATTCAAAGCTTGCAGGAATCTTCCTTATATTTTAATGTTCATACATTTAAAAGGCAATATGAGAGGAAAAGCTATAGGCTCTCACCTTTAAATGACCTCTTTCATGAAATACCCATTTGCTAATTTCAGTGACAAATTGCTCATTACCAGACTTCTTATATCTGTTGCCCAAAATCAAAAGGAAGTGATGTTTTCATTCTTTTCCAGGTGTTCACAAGTAGAGCACGATGCTAGGCAGAAGGCAAATCATATCTATATAAAATTAAAACATATGCAGTACAAATGGCATCCCCTACTGAAATTGGAACAAAAGTTGACATATCAAGACATTGGCCAAACAATTGGATAGGCCAACTTCATGAGCATACATGAAGCGTAGGCATCACGACTTTCTTGGACTTTTGCAACCTATTCTAATCTCACCAAATGCGTATCATGTGTAAATGAAAGTCAACGAGAGTCACAAATTGGCCTGTACAGTGACCAAGAAGCCATGACACTTAATCATTTTGCTTGCCACCCACTTCCGAAAACTTCCATAAATGCACTCTGTATTATATCTTTATGTCATATTTGTTCGTGCATATGCAACTATAATGGATCAGTACAAACTCATTCAAGCAGTTCTGTAAACTAGACAGAAACCTATGCCATGGATGTCATCTGGGAAACGTACGCAAGGAATTATGTTAATGGTAGGAAAGTTATAAGAACATGTAATAACAATAATTTCTATGTATTCTTCCTATACGCTAAAAGCATATAAGTTTTATTGCCACACATGTTAAGTAACAAAAAGAAGTATATGAGATAACTCTACTTTGAATCATAATATACTTTCATAACTTATAAGCTCACAACAGAACCACAAGAGCAGAGTAGATTCACTTACTTTGTTGGGCTCCCAGCTTTCTGCACTCCTGATCTTAAAAATCTGAATTCCAAAAGAGATTTTGTTCAGATAACAATAATCGTTGGAGCTTAAAAATATTAACATAATTACATACCGATTACTAAACATGTCTAAAGAGCCACCAATCATTATCCGAGCATTATTTCGAGCCTGCACCAAGGGAAAACTATAAGGTAAAAGCATATGGCTGAATAAAATACAGCCACATGCAAAACTTCAATATTTAATGCATCATCCAAAATGGTAAATAGACATATTAGCTAAATGATTGATGCTTAAAACCACTGTGAACTGAGGATAATTGCCTAATAGCATACCAGGAGATCAATACATCGTGCAATACATACATACGTAAAGTAAATAACAGTAGTAGAAGTATAAGTGCTATATGTATTGATATGCATGGGAGATCAAAATGGCCAGGAAGCCAAAGAAAACTAAATGATTAAGCATAACAATATAGACTGGCTGGTCGCAAAACTAAGCAGAAGTAGCAAAAGAATGCGCCCATGCTTGATACACCACATCAGAAATTGCTATTAAGTGTGAGGACATGTAACTAGGGATCGCAATGGGCTGGGCCCAACAGTTTCTGCAAGACCTGGGTCCTAGCCCGACTCGGCCCAACCTTTTTTTAAATTAAAAAATAAAAAACGACATTGTTTTTCATAATAGTTGTTGGGTCTCAGGCTGCGAGGTTGCGTCTGGGCAGCCTAAGCCTGAGTCCGAGGCTGGGCCCAGGTCTGATTATCATTCCTATATGTAACTTATGCATCAGTGCAAGAAAGTTTATATACGCATCTGCCCGCACAAATGTGCGTGTGCATTAGATAAAAAAAGAAAGATTCTAGCAATGAGGGAATTGTCACCTGCACCACGGAGACTAATGAGATGGTAGATCCAGTGAGAGCAGGGGGATTTGACAACTTCGAAGTTGGGTTGGCTGAATATGCAGATGGAGAAGCTGAAAGGACTTTTAATGCCTGCACATTTCACCAAAAGAAAAAAAGAAGCCAGTAAGAGGCAGTTACCCTAAACAATCATGAGAAATCAAGCTTCACCAAGAGTCGTATTCACATAAACCAAATCGCTATTTTGGTCTTACCAGGCTATTAGCTGCATTTATAGAATGTGCAATCCCTTTAAAAAGTACAGGGGCCTGCAATATTATAAATTTTTATCAATCGCAAATTACCAACATATCCGCCAGTAAGAGATTGAAACAACAGAAACCAGAATCCAAAAGAAACCATTCAAGTGACCTCAATTTTAGCTTTCCCAAGAATCACATCAGATTTGATAAAATCATCTGCAGCAATCAACGTATGATCACCCTCAGTCTTCGAGACCGCGTAGCTAATGTGATCAATGACCACAGCCGACGCATCCTACACAATTAAACACCAAAACTGAGTACACCAATACATTCACATACAAGCGCAAGAGATTGTTAATCAATTTTACACTAACCTCATCGAAATCAACCCCACACTCACTAGCAACGCTCTTGATCAGATCAGACGCAGAGTAATCAGCGGCTAAGATCAAGTCATGACCGGAGTCAACGAAGTCAAGCACCGCCGCTAAATCCAAGACACCGCCAAACTCTAAACCAAACAAAGGGACACAAATCAAGATCCAGTCTAGAATCTACAAAACACAGTAGCTATAGAGAGAAGTAAAAAAAAGAGCCACATTCTAACTTACTCTCTACGGAGGGAGCAAAGAGAATGAGTCCGTCGTACAAGTACTGGCCGTACCGTTGGAGCGCGAGGTTGTGATCGTCAGCAAGCTTGAAATCCAGGTCGAAGCCGCGCGATTTGAGGGAGTTGAAGAAGATGGAGTGGGAGGTCTTGAAAGAAAGGTCGTCGAGCAACACCAGCACGCGACGGTCGGAGGGAGATTCCGGCGAGAATGAGAGGCAGAGGTGAGGAAGTAACAGAAGAAAGATGGTTAGGGCGATTGAGATCGACGGTTTCGCCATTTGACGGCTCTGTGTGAAGTACGAATCGAAGTTGGAGAATGGTTAATTTTCCAGGGCGTTTGTTTTCATTTTTATTTTTGATTTTTGATTTTTGTTTTTAAATTTAATAAAAAATCTTGTTTATTTAAATTTTTAGTTTCTGTTTTTAATTTTAATTTCTTTCGGTTTTTAAAAATTATAAAAACTATAAAAAGTAGTTTTTGTTTTTTGTTTTTGATTTTTTTCATAATCTGATTTATTATCATTTAAATATATATTATTTAATTATTTATTTTTAATAAAAATTATGAATAATTTAATTCAACATTATATTTATATATTTAATAAATTTATATTTATTATCAATAAAATTATGAATAATTTATTTTACAGTTTTTTGGGAGTGAAACTTGTACAGGTCTATTCTAGGTGAATAGTAGGATTTGAACTCACGATCACTTGATTACAAAAACTCTGATACTATATTAAGTAACCGTTTTATCATAATAATTATTGTGTGAGGCCAACTTAATTAATTTTATATATTTATTAACAAAAGGTATCTAATATCCTTTTTGACTTTATCATATGGGATGGGGAAATTTAAATTTTGGTCGTTGCACTTGGTCAGTTTGGGTTTTATTCACAAAGAAAGAGAAAGGATATGCTCATTAAAAGTACCCAAACATTCCACAACAACGAAGACGAAAGGCAATAATGTTAATGTCAATGAAAAGGAGAACTTATACCTTATCTTTTAGGTTTTATTTCAGCGAGAAGACAGTGTTTTGAGTTAATTGTTTTAGACGAACCAAATTACAAATAAAGCATATTATAATATCATAATTAAGAATTTAATACTTAAATCAAATCAAATCTATCAATCTACTTAAGCAGCCCTTAGAATTGCAGGAAGCGCATAAACCAGGGGTCCACTCGCTCTTGTTTTCCGTATCTGCCTATTTCTTCTTTCCTATAAACCTCCGATTCCATTTCATCTCTGTTAACGTTACACATCATATCTAATTTGCTCTCTTTAGCTTTTCATTCAACAGGTTGCTTTCGGTTTTTCGTATCCCCTTATTTTCTACTTATCTTGCTTTCTTCATTTTGATCCTCAAATTTAATCTCCTCTTTCTATATTTTCCTTCGATTCTGTGGAATTTAGGCGATTTAAGTAAGTTGGGATCTATTTTTAGGGTTTTTCATGCTGATTTCATATGATATCATCGTTTGAACGCCGTGCTTCGATTATATTATGTTGTCATGAGGGTTTTGGTGTTCAACTTTGGTTTTGTGAGGTTGAATTTTGATTGCAAAGTAACATCAAGTATACTTAGAAGCTGAAGAGAGGTTCTTTTATACGATATATTAAGAGTAATTTGTGTTGTTTTGTTGATAACATGACCCAATTTGTGGACTGAAGAGGGCGAAAAAAAAACCATCTTTCGCGATACTGAATTACATAAATTTTGACTGAATATGTAAAATAAGTGTCATTTTAATATTGATTAATTACCTGTCAGCATTAGATGGTATCGTTGAAGTTGATGCATCTGATCTCTGTTTAGAATTGCTTTACTTATACTTGGTTAAATAGTGGGTCTTTTATTGTAGGAATAATGATTCGGCTATTTAAAGTAAAGGAGAAGCAGAAGGAACTTGCAGAGAATGCTAATGGAGGGGCACCAATGAAAAAGCAATCAGCGGGAGAGTTGCGTCTGCATAAGGGTTTGTTTCTTACTTTCATACGTTTGCCAGGGTTTCAGTTTAAATGTTTTTATCGTTTATTGCTGAAAATCTTTGCTAAGATGGTTTCCCACTGTATGGATAGTACATTAATGTGCTTCTAGAGGGGAATGTTCGAGCAAATCGGTATGATCTGATCTTAGTACATATGATATTCGTAGGCTTGTTTTATTTGTAATATACTGATATCACAGCTCTAGCATATTCTTTGAAACTTCTTTAAGAAACTGATCGATTAGCTTGCCTTGTACATATTAGTGAAATGTGAAGAACTTCTGCTTTTTTTTGTTTATGTCAATCCCTTGGAATCCCATGAAACTATAGTATGATTGTGCGACCTACTTGTTCTTTATTAGGTTTGGGGTTGTCATGCTTCTTCTCATTGAACATTGGAGCAATTAGGCTGAGTTTAAAGGTTTGGGATTGTGGTGCTTCTTCTCATTGAACAGTTTAGCAATTAGGCTTAGTTGTAGCGGCATCATCCATCTTTGGCAGAAGTATAAGCTCTTGATGGTAAAGATATATAGTTATATTATGGATGGTTTGGGACTTTGTCTCTAAAAGGAAGTTAAACATATCGTGGAGATGTAGAAAGAATTCAAGTTGTTCTCTTTCTATTTGGATACACGTGATGCTGGTGTTATGACTCAGAATGAAATGAATATTATGTAGGAGGATCAAGATCATGTCAATGTCACTTATTGGGGTTGATTAAATGTTACCTGTAAATCTGATTTTTTCTCATCATTTTCTTAGTGTTGTTGTGAAAGGCTGGAGAGTTCTAGCAGTAAATGTTTTTCCTTTGATTAAAGAGAAGTCAATCATTGACATTTCAATTTTGTCTCATCATTCTCTTCAATATATAGTTCACAAAATCATTGAACCTGATACTTATTTTCATAGCCAAAGGAAACTTGACTTCATGTTCTTTATATTATGTCCTTAATGTCGTTTTGCAGATATTTCTGAGCTCAACCTACCAAAATCGTGTACCATATCATTCCACAATGGAAAGGATGATCTCATGAATTTTGAGGTTTCAATCCGACCAGATGAAGGGTATTACTTGTAAGGATCTTTTTCTGAAGCATCTTATCCCTCTGTGGGGACATAATTTCCTTAGCTTTTGGATCTCAGATATTTGTTTGATTACTTATTTAAACACAGTTATTTAACCAGACTTGAAATTTTCATTTTAGAGGTGGCACATTCACTTTCACTTTCCAAGTGTCACCCATTTATCCCCATGAAGCACCAAAGGTTAAATGTAAGACTAAGGTAAGCATGCAAATTGATGTTACTAGATTTTAGTTTTTCTTTTGCAGCCTTGTTACTTTGAAATTGTGATTTGGGTATTTGGATGTCTGAGTATATATTCTATCTTTTACTTGCAGGTTTACCATCCAAACATTGACCTGGAAGGAAATGTCTGCCTCAACATTTTGCGAGAAGATTGGAAACCTGTTCTTAACATAAACACCATCATTTATGGATTGTTTCATCTTTTCACGGTATTTTTTGCTATGTATTCTGGTTCATCTATGCGAATATGTATCCATCGGAAAATCTCCCTTTGACAGTACTAGTTTCAAATTCTGCATGCAGGAACCAAATTTTGAGGATCCTCTCAACCATGACGCTGCTGCAGTGTTGAGGGATAATCCAAAGATGTTCGAGTCCAATGTTAGAAGAGCAATGGCTGGAGGGTACGTGGGGCAGACTTTTTTCCCTCGATGCGTGTAGCTCCTCTTGGTGCAAGAAGTGCGAACTCGCCATATGTTACCAATGCTTCCAAGCAAATGGTTGTAAACTAGCCCGCAAATTTCATTCAGTTATCCTTATTGTGTTGTTGGTGGACCTGGGCATCAGTTCCTGAAAGGAACAATATGTATTTGTTGCAACAGATGCAATTTGTATGTTGACTTCATTTATTATCTAATGTGGAACAAGGATGGATGGGCTTTAGCATGGCATGGATGCACTCATCATCATTTCTCTCTTTTCCCCCTCTCCCCCGTTGCTTGTGAGTTTGTATAATTTTGCAGCGTATAACATTCTTTCTTCTGCCCCTCTCCTTACCTAAAGAAATTGAGTTTAGGCGCGAGTGTGCCTTTGTTTGCTGTCTTCCCATGGCAGCATTTGTTTTCTGGTTAATTCTTGAATTGGGAAACTGCTGCATATGACGGGGCGGAACCTTTTGCCTGAGACTTGGAAGGTATATCATAGAGCATACAACTGAGAAAGTCATCCAAAAACAGTTCTATTCTTGAGAACTGCATGTCTACGCATTGCGTCCACTGAACCAACTTCAAATGGGAAAAACTGCAGACCACCGTCTCACTCTGCGTGAGCGGTTGCATTCAACCATCTATTAATGTCAAGTTGGCGAAGCATATTTGTAGAAGTTGCTAAAGAAGCCAAAGCCAAAAGATAATGGACAATCTGTGATGATTTGTGTTCGTGAACAATCCAGTTAAAAACAGGTAAAGTACCAAAATTACAATACAGACGTGGTGATCAGTTGAATTACCAAACGTATAGCATTGCTTTAAGAAATAATTGAAAAAACCTAAATGATCCAAGTGTAAAAAGTAGTCAAGTTTTGGGTTTCTAGACGGCTTCCTGGCTTGGTTCCTTAATGCACGTAGCCTGATTGCCTAAAGATAAAAGATCTCTGTAGTCATAAACAGTGGAAGTCTTTCAATCACAGAATTCTGCAGTCATGCATTCCTAGAAGAGCTGCTCATTTGAGCCCTTCTTCTTTTGAACTTGCCATTCTAGCATTTTCCCGATCTTCTTTAAAATATTTATATAGTGGAGAGTAAAACAAACTACATAAACCAAAAGGAAGTGCCATCATTGCGAGAAGCCCCCTAGACAGTGCGAGAGCCTCCCTCGCAGAACCTTTTACTGGATCAATGGACTTTGAATCATACCCAAACATCCTCTCTGAAAGAATTCCAACTAACGGAGCAGCAAAGGACGAGAATGATCCTTCGAAAGCACGGTCGAATGCATAAATCATTGTTCGATGCTTCATAGGAACCACTTCAGCAAATATTGGGGCATTGACAGCAGAGCCATTCCAGCTTATAGTTAGGCCCATCATGAAAAGGGTAACAGCAAACGCTGAGTAGCTGCCTACTGACTGGGGTATCATTTTAAGGAGGTACCAAGAGAATGGGATGCCCATGAAGGCGCTGAACTGAGCACACATGATGCGTCCGGAGTGGGGATAGATACGTGCCATTCTATCTGCAATCACTCCACCAAGAAGACTTCCCAAAGCGCATCCAGCAGCAAAGAGACTTAGAAGAGCTGCAGTGTAATTATGATCAAAGCCTGAAATATGAACAATATCAGAGCCTAATCAAAGGTACATGCAATAACTGCTAACACTGAATTTGTCAAATAAAAGCAAATGCAGATGCTTATGTGTAAATTCCCTTGTGAAACTAATAATGGAAATTTTGCTTAATAATTGAAGTGGATCTTGAGCATTATTGCTGCATGGAATTTTGCAGAGGACATTCATTCCAATTGATGGGATAGTAACAACTAACAACAGCGGAACTTCAATTCAATCTAAGGAATGCAATATGTAATATCAATAAAATTGAAGTTGCTCTCACCTATTAGTTCAAACCACATGGTAAAAAACACCATGGCAGTCCATGGTAGGGAACCAACAATGCCTTGCAAGACAATTATCTGAAACGTTTTCACCTTTATGACAGCTTTTGTGGCCATCCATGATTCTTTCCAAATGAATGACGCGCTTAAACTCGAATTTCCAGTTTGTATCAACTCATCCCTGCAGCCAAAGGCAGTCAATTCATTAAATGCACAGCACAGACACATAAAAGGACTTCTTGATCACCTATTCTCCAGCAAAAGAAAGAAGACAAAAGAAATTGTATCTTTCACGACAACCTTATTTGTGGTCTATTATATGTTGCCAAAAAACAAGGAAGACCAAAAGGAGTAACAAAGCATTAGCACCTCTCGACGCTCTCTTCAGTGTCACGGGTTTTACTCATTGTTTTCCTTGGGTCAACCACGAATAAGTAAACAAGAAGCCCGATCAGTGAGCTTAAAGTTGCCATCATGATGAAGGCTAAGCGCCATCCTGGAAGAGCACCATACTGCTGACCAGCCATAATTGTTGCAATAACCCCACCTCCTATGCCACCCAAGCTACCAATAAGACTTAACATCCCAAATCCAGTACCCCTCACACTATCCGTGTAGCTATCTGCAATAAAAGACTGTAGGGCTGGTATTACAATAGCTAGTCCAAAGCCATTTACTGCTCTCCAGACTGCAACTTGTAAGAAATGCTGACTTGCACCAACTGCAGCAGTTGACAGCGCCCAACACAAAGTACCAATAGCAAGAACAGTAGGTCGGTCATGGATTAGAACTAGTACGCCTGCTAGGGGTGATGACATTCCCTGGACAAAGTTCCTTAAGAAAGTAAGGTAACCCAAATCTGAGGGGCCAGCGTTGAAAGCTTCACTAACTTCTTTGTAAACAGAAGGAAGTAGATTTTCGTCGGCGCGTTCCATTATAGCAGCCATGTTTATGAGAATGAGAGAAATTGAGACTCCAAAAAGTGTTCTTGCTCTGTTTTAAGTAAAATGTTGTTAGAATGCAGTAAATCAAGTAAATCTAAGTAAGACGAACAAAAGCGCAAAGTTTCTATAATAGAAGTGCCGTCAGCTGTGCCTCAATAAATGAAATATGAGAGAGAGGCCAATAATTGTAAGCACACATAACCTCCAACAAAACATCATAACATAACGGTTTTCTCATTAACATGGGCTTCAAAGGAGCTTCACATCAGTTATGGAAAACCACCAAATATTAAGACAGAACATGGAGGACGAACAAAATCTCCTCCACTTCCTTAACCTATCAAATCTTCCATCCCAAGATCTATCAAACACTACTTCTACCCGAGTTAAAAGTACAAAACATAAAACATGTGCGAAAGAGACCACTTACTTCATGGCTTCCAGTTTTCTGGGAAACGTTGTGTTGGATTGAGAAGAACTACCAAATCCTAAACGGTTTCGTACATGGGCCATCAATTGAGATTCTCGCCCATCCTACGATAACGGAAGAGCAATGAATAAAAATGCATCTATGGCGGATCTCAGACCCCCAACTTGCGTTTTTTCTAATTTCTGACACTTAGGACTCCTCAGGAATCACAATATTTTACTTGTATCAAACACTACTGACGGATAAATTACGTTTCCAGATAGAAAAGACGAAAAGACAAGCTTGAGCTCAAACAGTAGCATGTGATCTCTCTAGCTTGGTTGGAATAGCTTGGATAACGTTGAAACTGTCATTACACTAAGGAAATAGTTCTCGATGCCTAAGGAGGAATCTTCTCTTCGACGGCAAATCTTTCTGCATCGTTTTTATTTTTGCGCTGAAGGGAGCTTTAAGCTGAACTCATCATTTGACCGGTGAAGAGCGTACAAATACAAGATCGCAACGTGGGATTCACTTCTTTGAAAATGGCTTCCACCCTTCCTGCTTCTGATCCCAATTAACGTTGACCTCTGCCTAATTGCCTCACGCACAAACAAACAACTCCAGTGAGTTGGGCTGGTTCCAAATCAAGTGCGTCGACGGATACCCAAGTCCATCATGACATTAACGGACATAACTGGCGGTTTACTCACGGTGGCTATGTCATGTTTGGGCCAACACGTAGGTAGTGACGTGATCATGGGCTCAGACAAATGCAAACTGAGCTTTCGTCGACTCACCTAAACCTACGCCACAAGTTTTTCTTCCACCAAGAAAATGTCGTGTCAGACGTTAACGAAGTTTAAGGTTTGCAGCCTGTCGCCCAATGTTTGGTTCAGATCCTCTCTATCCAACATTTTGTCTTAATCTTTTTCTACGCTAAAAATAAAGTCGTTTTAGGTATAAATTGACATAAAATTAACTAGAAGAGATCTATATATTTACATAAAACATACAGTTATTTTCATCTGAATTCGATGTGACATATTTTGATAAAATAACTCTCATTATACATTTATTAAGATATATATATATATATATTGTTTTGAATAAATACATTTAGAAATCAAAGGTATAACAAAAGCGTAACCAATGGATAATAATTGTATATAGAGGATGTATGTTTGAAAAGATTTGTGTAAAGTTTTTTCCAGTTAACGTTAACTTTTAACCATTTACCATATATTGTGATAATAATACACTCATTCTCGTTTATAAGAATAAAAAATCTTATGAAGATCAAGTGTCTTACCTTGAGAGATCATAGATATTTATGATTTTTATTTAAGATTTATAATCATGATCACTTTTAATTATACTCATATTAAATTGTTTCATTTATATTGTCTCATAAAGAAAATATTTACTAATTACCTTATGTGTAAAAAGGAGAGATAATTATTGTTAATAAATTTTTTCGTGGAGTAACTCATTGTTAAACGTAGGTGTTACTAATAAATCATGCATTGGAAGGGATAAGTAGTGGTATCATTTATGAGAGCTACTACTTATTACATCACTTTACTTATACCAATAATAATGAAGTTGCCATTAATTATGGCCATGATTTTTTTGTTGTTGGTAAGTACATATCACTTTAATTTGTTATTGATATTATCATTAAATTGTATTTTAAGGTTTGATTTAAATAGCATAACAATTATCATATGACCTCATGATAATTGGTGATCTACTTTATAGTAATGATAATTAATATTGTCTAACTGAAATAATGTTATTGTAGCTTTTAAATTGTGACTTCTATCTTCCATTTAGTAATACAATTTTAAAATTAATATTGAAAATGTTTACTTTAAAATATTATAAGGTCTTAAGGATGACAATAGATCGGGTTAAGTTCAAAATACTTATGACTCAAGTCTAATTTAAATTATTTTTTGAGTGAGAACTCAGGTCAAAACCTAATCAAGTTCGTCTTGTTTGTTTTGAAGTTGAACTCAATTAACTCAAAGATCCAACCATCATTGGTGTTAAGAATACTTAATGGCTTGTTGCTCCCTCTTCTCATCTTTCATCATAACATCTTTAAAAGTTAATAGGAGAAAAATAAATTTGAATTAAACAAATGAAATCCTGTATCATAATTGCTTTCTTACTTTGGCTCCTCCTGATGGAAATTATTAGCCCTCAAATTTTTTCTAATTATTAAGCATGATTTAAATAATTTTCGAGGTTTTGATAGATTAATTATTTGGAGTTAATTATTATGTAAATGTTAGTAGGATTTTATTATATGGTTTAGTTGAACTAAATTAGTAAGAGTGTATTGATGAAGGGCATTTTTTGGAAGATCACTTAAGCATAAAAGACATAAGGCATAAATGGAATGGAAAAATGGACTTTGCACACTTATTAAGGATAGAAATGGAAGAAGAAATGTAGCCTTGCATTTTAAAGAAGGGAAAATGTGAGTGAGAAGAAGGAAGAAGAGAGAATACGAAAACAAGAAGAGAGGAAGAGAGTTTCGATGGTTCGAGATAAAAGAAGAGAGTTGAGTTGGGGTTTTAATTCTTCTTAGCCTTCAAGAAAGATTTTGAAGTTGTTCAAGAAGAGAAAAAGGAAGAGAAAGAAAAGAGCTTCCATTTGAGCCAAAAGATCTCTTCATTTGGTAAAGATTCAAGGTAGGCTTATTTTAATCTTTTGAATTTTGGGAAAAATTTTGGTTCATAAAGTCAAATGCATGAGTTTAAGCTTTCTAGGATCAATTTTATGCATATGTTTCTTTGGGTCCTCAAATTGGAATTTCCTGTTGAATTGGGAATTTTGTTAATGTTAAGGGAATCCAAATAGGCAAGAGGAGCAAGAGTAGAGACATTTTTGAGTGAAGTTTTAAGCAAGAAAATCAAGGTGGGTTATATGTTTATAATTTAGTTAATGAGCCATAACTATGTTTTCAAAAGCAAGAGAATTAAATTATTTTCAATTGTTTTATAAATGTTGCATGATTGCTATTTGAATGATTTGAGAAATTGCTATATGTTTAGTATATGAATTTATGTTGATGAATTTGTGAAATGGAAATACATTGAAACATTTTATGTTATACCTTAAAAAATGTCATGGCATTTTGAATTAAATGAAAAGAGGAAAAAGCATGAAAGTATGAGCATTTGATGAAATGAATTGAGCATGAATATGTGCTTTTGTATGGGTAAGAGAGGAACCATTTTGTTCGTCACGTGCACGTTGACAAGAGCCTTCTCCCGGCTGTCCGCTTGTGGCATATGGGATCCGAAGAAAAAGGACTCATTTTGTTCATGGTGTAAACTTCGGTTTTGCCATTTCGTTCCATAGAACCCTCGAGCTATTTGTTTGTGCATTGCATCTTGGAATTATCATTAATGGTTCATAATTGAGAGTTATACTTTGATGGTTAAATGTATATGCTATATTTATGTGATGATATGTTAACTATGAGTTTTGAGTTAAAAATCGTAAATTTGGTTGAGAATTTGAGAACCATGAGTTTTATGAATTCAATATGAAAATTTTTCGACAAATGAACATTTTAATGATTTTGCTTATTCTCCGTTATAAACTTATTACTCACGAGCTTTTATGCTCACCCCTTTTCGTCCCATCTTCAGGTGAAGAGAATGAGATCGAGTAACCAAGAGTCGAGGCATCATTCTGCTTTTGCAATATTTTTGTAATTTAAGTTAGATTTTGTAAAAACAAGGCTTTAGATGCATTTCGAGAATTATTGGGTTTTGTAAAGATTTTGTAAAAACAAGGCTTTAGACGCATTTCGAGAATTGTTGGGTTTTGTATCTTTTGTATTTTGAATTTTGATACCGATGATGTAATGTGGCTTGGAATGCCATTAAAGCTTTGTAAACTCTTATTCTTGGTGTTAATGAATGAAATATGAATTGTGTATGGATGATGTGAGTTGAAATTAGGTATACTTGAAGAAGTTATCAACTTGAGTTGATGATTTTGAACATGAATTGTTGTTATATATATTTGTTATATATAGATATATATATATATATGTATATATATATGTATGTATATATATATACATACATAAGTGAGATGTTATGGAAAGGAAAATAGGAATTATAAATGATGAGATGTAGTTGAATGTGACGAGTCAAATGAGTTGAGATTTGAGAGTTTAATGAAATCAATTTGGTAGTTGAATGGTTAAAAAGTGATGTTGCATTAGAAGAGGAGAATTTGGAAAGATTATGATTGAAAGTGATGTTAGAGTGGATGTAGGAACCATGGGAGATGCTTTGCAGGGAGTTTTGTCTCACAAAATCTCTCTTTGGTGTCCTCACGGAAGTTGTAGATCGAGAATATTTCTTCGAAACTGTCCTAGAATAACCTCAATCTGACATCTTTAGTGAAAGTTATGCAAATTTCCCCAAAATAGGTACAATATGATTGAGGAGATTTTCAAGTTTTTTATAGGAGAAAAATGTGTGGTCTAACTTCAGGGGAAAAAATGGATTAATCTAGGCTAAATTAGACAAAGTTGTCTTCTTAAAAGTTGTAGCTTATCTTCGTATCTTTCCAACAGTATAAATTATGAAATTTTTGGATATCGGAGTTGGGAGATAAGACTATTACAAGTTAGTAATGTCGCAGAGGATGTATTATACAAGACAGGTTCGGTCGCGTTTGCGACAAAGAAAGGTGCGATCGCACCCAACCTTACGTTCGATCATGACAAGCAAAGGTACGACCGAACCCTAGGAGTAGCCTCAGGTGTGATCGCAACATGGAAAGGTGCGATTGCACCTTGTTTCTTCCACAACTTCACCAACGTTTCGGCACCCGAAGGGTTTTCTAGATCTGAACATGTTTGATTCTTTTGGCCATAACTTTGTCATCCGACCTCCAAATGAAGTGATTCTTAAACCAATAGATTTCTAACACATTTATCTATCTCTCAATAAAAATTTATAGCTTTTTCTATCTATTTTAAAAAGATTAATTGAATCAAATTAAGGGTATCTTTT
The DNA here is from genome assembly GCA_027568955.1 of Erythroxylum tenue. Taxonomy (NCBI): domain Eukaryota; kingdom Viridiplantae; phylum Streptophyta; class Magnoliopsida; order Malpighiales; family Erythroxylaceae; genus Erythroxylum; species Erythroxylum tenue. The sequence continues at coordinate 22,254,752 of JAOSBM010000204.1, read as the reverse complement.
GGAAGAGTATGAATTGGATATTTTACTAAATATACTTTGGTATTTTAAAGATATCTTGATATGTAGAGCTCCAAATGAGATAATTATTGTTTCTAAATAAACTAGATACATAGAGCTACATATTATATGAAGAAGTTGAATTTTAATTTAGTCTCTAAGACTTTTAATTTCTGGATAAAATTTGAGTATAATGTAATGTTTTAGTATAATAATAGTCCGAAAATGTTTAGGGTATAACTTTCAGATTTCTGAACCAAATTGAATGATTTTGGTGTCATTAGAAACTTAAGAAAATGGGGAACAAATGTTCTGAAGAAGTCAAATTGTAATATCAGTTTGAGTTTTCCCAAAAACTATTATGAAATAGGAGAAATGAGTTTGATTATGGTGACTGACTGGTGTAGGCATGCCACCCTTGTGAGATGCGCATTTGAATGTCAAATTATAGGACGTCGGGCATGCGTCTAGCGAGGGCGGGGTGCCCAACAGTTGTGGTATCAGAGAAAGAGTTGGACTCCATAAATACGGGGTAATGAAGATCACGTTTTATAACTCTAGATGTTGGGCTCCAAAAACGGGGTCCAACAGAAACAATCAAGATAACAATTTGTAATTGATTGTTATCCGCAACTCGTAATATAGTTTATAAATAGAAGGAGATAATAGATATTATGCAAATATAAGATATATTTTGGAGATAAAAGATAAAAAATACCATGTAATGCATATAAGCAATCATTTGCAATTACTGTATTTTTCATTGTATATATATCCACACTTAGTGAATGAAAGGATTCAACTTACAACAAAATATTTTCATGATATCATAGCAATACGTCTTGATATCTAAAACCCAAAACACAAGAATTCATATGTTACTTAATTGTCAGACTTATATTGATGAAAGAAATCCTTTGAATTAAGCATAACATTATGCTTATGCAAGAGCTCCTTAAAGACTATTAATCTGGAAAAAACATAAAGAGTTGCGTTTTGAAAATCGACTTCTATAAGGCCTTTGATACAGTCAAATTTATTTAAGCTTGCATGGATGCTCTGGAATTCCCTTCCCAATTCTCGGCTTGGGTTATGATGTGCCTGCAGACCTTTTTAGTGAGTATACTTACCAATGGAATACCCACCAAACCTGTGTCATGTGCTAGAGGGATTAGATAAGGGGTCCTCTATCCCCCTACATTTTCAAATTGGATGGGGAAGGTCTGTCAAGAATGCTTACCAAGCTGATACATCCCAGTGGCAGATTCTTTTATCATTATAATTGTCAGCAGCTACATCTTACCCACTTAATGTTTATCGATGACCTTCTGTTACTCTCTGGAGCCGATTTGTTCTCAATCAACATTATTGAGGACATCCTAAGCCGATTCTCCTCTATGTTTGGACTGTAAGTTAATTCACAGAAAAGTAGCTTTTATTGCTCATCCGACGTACTTAACTCATCTGATCTTGCTAGTGCAGCTGGAATGGAGCTCCATACCCCTCCCTTAAATAATTAGGAGTACTTATTTCATATGCAAAACTCACTTATCATGACTATCTCCCTCTTCTAGAGAAATACCAATATAGAATTCTAGCTTGGCAAAATAGGTTTTTATCATTGGTTGATCGAGTCACGTTAATAATATCAATTCTTAGTAACTTACATACACACTGTTTAAACCTTTTGATTCTTCCAAAAAGAACGATCAAGGAGTTGAATAGAACTATAAAAGCCTTCCTCTGGTCCAACTCTATGAAGAATGCTAAGAAAGTAAAAGTTAAATGGGAGGAGGTGACAATTTCGAAAAAATATGATAGTCTGGGTATTATCTCCATAAACCTCATGCAGAAGGTTCAACTTTGTAAGAAGATATGGAGATTAGATGTTGATAAACAAGCCATATGGATCAATTGGATTTATGGAACTTACCTATATTCTCATAATTTCTGGTAGATACCATTGACTATAAGCTGTTATTGGATGTTCAATCACATGCTGAAAATTAGAGGCCTCATCTACCTGTGGATCATACACAAAGTAGGAAATGGCAACAACATTTGGCTACGGTATGACAATTAGACTGATTTTAGCCTACTGATACATAGACATGATCTTACCCACCTTCATAATAAAATCCCTCTCAATGCTAAAGTTGCATCTCTTATATCTGATGTGAATTGGTCTGGTACCTTTAGAGGTTTTAATTTACTTACCCAATACTTCCCATCTATTACCAATAACAACAATACAAACCAGCTTATCTGGAAGTCGAACATCACAGGTATCTTCTCTAGCCAAACTTGTTGTAACATTCTTCAAACTGGTTACCAGCTAGTGCCATCATTCAATTTACTCTAGAAGAAGAATCTCAGACCTAGAGCCTCTATGATTACTTAGCTAGTGATCAAAAATCGCTTAAATAAAAAAGATCGATTGCATGGGATCTATCATCCCATATGTGTGTTATGTAAGATATCAACTGAAAATAGGAATAATCTACTCTTTAATTGCATCCATTCCAAAACTGTATAGAGCCATTTACTTCACAAGCTACAAGCCTATTGCAACTCCTACGATTAGACTAATATGTTGAACTGGATTATCTACATTTCCAAACATAAAAAGAATGACATCATCATATTTCAAGTAGCCTACCCAATCGCAACCTACAACCTTTGGAAGGAGAGAAACCAAAGACTATACAGAGGAGAAGAAACAAATAAATATCAACCCTCTCAGAACACCATCAATGAAATTCGAGCCTTAGTCATAGCCAAGGAGGTTGTACAAACCTTATCACCTATAATGAAATCTGGATGGAGCTTATAAAGCTATATGCTTGACATGCCAGTAGTGAACTTTTGGGTTTTGATCGTGTAATGTAGTTTAGATATCCTCTTTGAAGACCTCATTGTAATGCTGTAAATAGTTTTATTATAGCCAATGAAAATTCATTCAAATTTTTTAAAAAAGGGTTACAGGCAATTGAATCAGTTGTCAGTCAACAAAGTAATGTGGATATGCATCACCTTGTTATCTACATGCATTTGATAACCTTGAGCAAGTTTATGCAAATGAATTAATCCATAAAACAAATTATGAGAGTGGATAATCAACATGAGCAATGTATTATTTGCCAAAAACAAGATTAGCTTTGTTAACGGAACCATACCCATGGCTCTATAAAAGTCACAAGACTTGACGAATTGGATGTGATGTACATGATGGTTAAAAGATAGTTAAAGAGTTCCATAGACAAAGACATATGAAGTAGTGTTAAATATGCAAAAAATGCTCAAAAAATTTGGGCAATTTGGGAGAAAGATTTGGAAAAGGGAGCACGCCGAGAGCCTACAAACTCAAGCAAGCTAAGAATTTTCTACAATAAGAGAGAATGTCTGTATCCTCATATTGCATAAGACTGAAAAGCTTGCAGGATGAAATTAAATCAATTTCATCTTTTTCCAAATATATTTGTAGTGGTTGTACATATGACATAGAGAAGCAATTAAGTGCACCGAGGGAGATGAAACAATTTTATTACTTCTTGATGTGCTTTGATGAAATGTTTGGGATGATCAAAACACATATCTTAAGCACCAAGACAACTCAACAGTTGAACATGCATATCACCTAGTGATAAAAGCTGAACAACAAAAGAATTTCTCAACAGGTCGAAAATCAACAGTGGAAGTAACAAACTTTTAAATTCAAATCAATAAGGAGACTAGTGATTAAAAGTTTACCTAAAGGAATAAGCTTGTTTGGATGAGCTTATTTCAATAGAGCTTTTGTTAGTAGAGCTTTTGTCAGTAGAACATTTATGAGAAGAGTTTTTCTAAGAAACCAGTTGACTATTTGACTGTCAATTAAAAAAACAGCTTTTTTGAAAAGGCTTCATATAGTAGACTGTTTGGCAACATAAAAATAAAAAGTACTTTTATTAATTTTAACTATACTTTATTTTGTAATAAACATTAGTTATGAATATAAATAATAATTAAAGTATATTAAACAATATGCAAAGCACAATATATATTAGGTTTACATTTGATCTGAAATAATTCAATTACTATTAGGTCTTTCGTGAATAGAATGGGTTTACATTTACTTTACAATTGTTTGACAAATTGACTTCCATCTTGTAGGAAATTATTTAAAGAGATTTCTCATTTTCTTGTAGGAAATAAAACTAATATAAAAAATAAACATTAAAACATATAAAAGGCTAAATATTATTATAATCCCAAAATAAATATAGACATTTTAATAATATCTCTTATCTATTATTCTTTCGTTTAATTAAGTTAAAGAATAAAAGTTCAAAAAATAAGACGTTAATGTTTAAGTTTCTACACAAAAGAACTTTTGGTTGCTTGATTACGATCATCAAATGCAAAATAAGGATGGTCTGGTTGAGTTGATTTATGCTCTTCCTTTTGAGTGATACACAATTACACAATGTCTACTTCTGTCTACAAGCATATTTTCCAAAGTTATCAATAACAAAACTCAAAACTTAAGAAAAAAATATTATATGAAGACAAAAAGAATTGGTATTGGTTCAGCCTGATTCTGTTGAGGCTGGATGTTACTGTTCGAATCCATTGTCTCGGTAGGCTTGACGTGAAGAATACCTGCAAAACAATAAAGACACTCCGGGGGTTGGTT
>JAOSBM010000204.1:22235244-22249980 GCA_027568955.1 Erythroxylum tenue | reverse complement strand
CAAATCTCAAGTCATCAAATCTTATCAATTCTTTTTCTCATTAATTTTCTTAAAGCACATACTCATCTTATAACACCGTACACAATACTTCATCTTTTTATTCAAATATAAGTAAAATTCAAGGAAAACCCAATGTCTTTCATTTCATCAAATGCTCATAGATTCCTTCATAATTTTTATTTATTTCTAGAAATCATACTATATTTTCTCATATAATATCATTTAAAAGTTTCTAATTTCCAAGAAAGGTTCGGGGTCCAACATGACTTAACAACCAAATAAAACCTAATGATTAACCCAAACCATATCTACGAGTTGGTATGACTGGACTCCAGTTGCACCAATGATGGTCTAATTAGCTTTGGAGGTACTTCTGTGTAAAGGCCGTGTAGGAATATCTATTTAAACTAGCATGAAAAATATAGTACACAGCAAAAACTTGGTTTATGTAAGAAGAAGGGTGTACCTGTGAGGTTTGTTGAATTGAAGAAGGACGACCGCATCTTTCAGGGTCCCAAAGGATTGAACTGTTGAACCCAAAACTTGAAACACGGATTGGAGGAGGACTTGTATCGGTTTCATTGTTCATTTTCATTAGATGCATCCAAGAACTTGCGAGGAATCACATACAGGTCCTTCAAACGGTGGTCAATTGCATAGTGCCCTTGTCATTACTTTTAGTTCAAGCTGTACAACATGAATCTGACAATTGAAAAATAGGAAGAAAGTTGGTGGAAACAACTGTATCAGTATACATGATGGTTCAAAAGTGAGAATTAAAGGTCAAAGACTGCAGAAACAAAATCTTAACTATATCTAGAATCTTACGACTTTTATTTCTTTATTGCCTAAGCATCAAATAAATATTTGTGAATGTACCAGAAGAGGAACAGAGATACAAGTCAGAGGTAGGTACGTGGCTTGGGATATTATAAGAAAGTTCCTCTAGGTGGTCAAGCCTAACAGAACAAAACTTCACTTATCTGAATTTTGAGATTCAAAGTTATCATCGTTATTGTTTAGAATTCTACTGACACCTTGATTAAGAACTACTTTGCCTCCAAAGAAGCTGCTCTACCTACCACACTCAACCCCATTCCTAGATACTCTATAATAACTATTTGAGAATTCTAAGGGTGAACACCGTGACCCTGTTGATGCCATGAAGAAGCAACTGGCGGATGAGGCTGACAAGCAATTAGCTTTTCTTTGCACTTCATTTGTTTCTGCTCTTGACGTTCTCATTGGTTACGTCAACACTATTAATAGTCCAAAAGATTAATTAAAAAGGACTATGGGTTTTGATCAAAAAATGAATAAGACGACTGATATGTTGAACAACAAACGGACAATGTCATGCAACATGCTTAACTACGTGAATATGACCATTACAATCAATCCTCTCCGTTGACATTGTCAAAACAAGAGCATTGAACTACTTTCGGTAACATGTTTCATACAGTGAGTAGCCAATTTATTCCCAATGTGCATAATAACACAAACTCTTTGATTAATTGCATACACAAGGTATTTAGTAAACATCACTCACACGATTCGAACCCATGAGCAACAAATATGGAAAATGGTAGTCTATTCCCTTAACTGCCCATCTTGTACCTATAAAGTGTTTTTTGCTGATCTTGAAAAGAAAGAAATCAAGAAAATTAAGTCAAAATAATCGATTACGTAACATCAAAAACCTGAATTCGATAACCAGCCATGGAAAACATGCATACCCAATCATGCGGTCTACCAAGACATAAACTACGAGATCCCCTATCTCTTTCTCTGTCATGTCTTCTTCATACACATATCTCTGTAACAGTAACGCGAGAAAATGGAGTTAGGAATGGAAGCCAAGATGGGAAAGAAGTGAGTGAAAGAAGAAGAAGAAGAATATATACAGAGATATGTGTATGAAGAAGACATGACAGAGAAAGAGACGAGGATCTCGTGATATAAAGCATAATCAAAGAACTTGAAAATTATAAATGCCCAAAAGCAAGAACTCGTAATAACATAAAGAACAAATCTTTAAAAAATATATAAAATAAAGTACAAACGTGAATAAAGTGGAACCTGTTTGTTAAGGCACATGAGCGCAGATCGCATAGCAGAGGCAGAGAGAAGAGAGAATGGACCAGATCGCAGAGCAGAGGCAGAGAGAAGAGAGAGACTGAGCTCCTGCATCCAGAGAGTTTTTTAAAAGTAGGATGTTATAAACGTAACGGTCGGAAATTATAACGGTAAAGTCTACTCCAAAAAGTTACATATTTAAGGTTTTAAAAAAATTATATTTTAATTTTTAAGAAAGCAATTTCTATTAAAAAGTTTTTTTAAATTTTACAGTCAAATATTTATTTTTTTTTAAAAATAATTTTTGTGATAAAAAATACTTTTCTACTCTCTAAAAGCTTAACCAAATATATGCTGCATGCAGGCATAATTAGAACATGGAACACATAGAAAATAAATGTTTTAAAATTATCAGGACCCATTTGGATGGCGTGAGAATAACGCAGGTAAAGGAAACAACATGAAATAGAAGAACAAGGCAACATACGTAGGGCATGAAACAAGCCATATTTCGGGACTTATAATAACTCAATATAATTGTCTTGTGTAGGTTTTAAATCTTAAACTAAAATTAGGAAATATAAAAGATGAATTAGCTATTTAGACATTAAATATGGCTAGTAAGATTAATTTTAAACAACTATTGATGATAGATTCAGGTGCAACAAAATGTATCAAATGCAATAATGATTTTCTTAAAGGAAAACAGCATGATTATTAGAGTCCTCCTGTAAAAATACTAAATGGAGATAGTATTCTTGTGAAAGGAATTGAAAATTTAAGACTTCCTAATGGGATGATGCTTAACAATGTTTTGCATATCCTAGATTTCAAGTGCAATTTGCTTTTAGTAAGGAAAATAATAAGGTACTATAAATATTTATTAACCTTCTTTCAAAATCTTGTATGATGCAAGACTTACATTTGAGGAGCTTGATTGAAGTGGGTAACATTGTCTTGATTGAAGTGGGTAAGCATTATGATGGTCTTTTTTACATTGAAGAAATGTAGAGTGATAGTGTGGCAATGTCAGTCAATAAAACTCAAAGATTAGACTTCTGGCATAGGAGATTGGGTCATGCATCCATTGAAAAAAATCGACATATCCATTTTGATTTAAGTAATTTTAATTTTAAAGGTGTGTCATATTTTTATCCTTGTATGTGAGCTAAGTAAACTATATTGCCATCTCTTTGTGAGCAAAATAAATTAGTGTCTTGCTTTGATTTAATATATTACGTTATATGAGGAAACTATAGCGTTCCAATCTTTTTTGGAGCACACTATTTTCTTGTATTAATTTATGATTTTGGTAGATGAACTTTGATATATTTAATGAAACATAAATGAAAGGATCCATCCCGGAGTTCCCATACAGGAACCCAAGTGAAGCCCTCCCGATGAACCCACGGTAGCCCTCCAATCGATATCTAACTCAACCGAAAGATTCCCGCAAAGCCAGATCATGCATCTATTAAAAACTTTTTATACTTTAAAGTATAAAATGAGAAAAATAGTGGGAAACCCTTTTTCTATTCATTTATTAAAAATTTCGACAGCACAACAACTATATTCTGACCTTCCCAAAATTTTCAAAAAAACCTGAATAACACATTTTAAAACACTTCTAATATTTCATATATCACCTCAGGTCCACATCACAAGCAATCACAATTGTACAAATCTTAATATTTTAACAAATCATTAAGGATCAAAGCCCTTGTAATTTATTAAGAAAGATCTTTACAATTCCACTAACATTCACAAGATCACACTTTTGAACTCTTCCCAAAATAACTTAAAACATATCACATACATAGCCAAAATAACACAAACACAACAACACCCGACAATACAACTAATCTTGAGGAGGAGTCCCAACTATTGCATCACCAGTACATATACCTGAGGTGGTTTATTTAAAATATAAAAATAAGGGTGAGTTAAACGAGTCCAGTGAGTGTAATAATTTAACTTTTTATAACAATATAATTAAAATATTCTCATACATTCATAAAACTTATGGTAAAGCATTTGCATAACAATTTATTCATGCATCTTCAAATCTGGTAATATCATAACATTTCGTAAAACACAATTTCTTGTTTTAAAAAACTATTTCGAAATGCTTTTCAAAATTAAACTCATCATATAAATTTTCCATTTTTTATTTTCCTTAATCAATAAACAGTGGTGGTAATAAGTTTTTTGAAAACTTTAATACTGAAAAATAAGCCAACCACTAGAATTGGTACCATACGGTACCTTTCAAATCAATTTTAATATAAATAGTGGTGGAATTACTATTTTCATGACTTTCCTTACTCAGCATAGACCACTACTAATTTCTTTACCATACGGTACACTAGGCCTAAAGTCACGGAGTTGGTTTTGCATCGTTTACCCGCAATTGGTTAACCACTAGTTACGGAGTTGGTTCTACATCGCTTACCCACAACAGGTTAACTACTATAGACTGGCAGTTAAGGAGTTGATTCTGCATCATTTACCCATAACAAATCACGAAGTTGGCTCTACATTGCTTACCTGTGACTAGTTAAGTCTGCTAATATCCTTTTTGTTGACAAACTACCAATATTATAAGGGATAGTCGAATTTTCTGGATTCTCGATTTTCTTATGTAGCTTGTTTTGCAAGACGAAGGAGTTCTCTTCACTTAATGTCACTATCCATAATTCTTCAAGCCTTTTCTTGTTAGAAAAGAGATTCTTTAAGTAATTGGAAAATTTTGGAATTTGCAAAAGAGTATCAATAAGAGGTATACTAATATGTAAATATTTAAAAAACTTTAAAATCTTACCAAATATATCTTCTTTTCTATTTATATCAAGCCTCCTTAAGTATAATCTTGTTGGTACTCTTTGACCACTACCTTCTTTTTCTCCTCTTCTCTCTCTCTCTTTCTACTTACCCTTCTCTTCTTGTCCAATAGCCTTCTCCTTCCTCTCTCTCTCTTTCTTTTCAATTTTTAGCTCTTTAAATTCACTTCATTCACTTGCTCCCTTGGGTTTGGCTCTGTCTTGCTAGGCAATGTAACCAGCTACCTTTTAAAGACAAGCTTATAAAGTTATCCAATCTGAATTTCTATATTATAGGTGGATGGTTAATAATTTTGAAAAGATGCTTCAGTACTTTAGAAGTTGGCCTCTGATATAGTAATAAAATTTATCATGAGCTTCTCAAGACTTGACTTCCTTTATTATTGTTATTGGTGGTGAAATATGGGTGGAGATTGATTTTTTTATAAGAAGTTAGGACGGTTTTCCCATATCGAATTATAAGCATTACTACAAAAATTATTTTGAAACCGATTCCCCCAAAAAGAAACTTGCTTAGCCAATTATCCTATGTTGATAGTTGTTGAGCCCATTTTTGAAGCCCAATAATCGTTCCGGAGTCATAAAGCGTGAGACGTGAGCGTATTTCCTATAGGGTTATTACCTTGGAATCTCTTTAGCCCTCATCATTTCATCCTCATTCTCAAACATCCCAAACCACAAGGAGCGAGCCCACACCAGTCAGACACCCAAATCACCACTTGACTTTTTTTTTCAGAAAAATTATAGCTCCATGTATCTAGTTTATTTTGAAATAAGAACCACCTCATTCAGAGTTCTATAGCTCAAGATATGCTTAAAAACCAAAAGTATGTTCATAACCTAGTTATGCTCTTCCAACCGATCCGTCATTTTCTTTCCATCAATCTTTTTAAATTCAACACCAAAGGCTATTCTTTTTTATGTAAAGGTAGAAAAAATGTGTTAGAAATTCATTGCTTCAAGAATCACTTCATTCGGAGGTTAGATGATGAAGTTATGGCCAAAAGAATCCAACATGTTTAAGTCCTTAATCATTTTGTACTTATCTTGGAGCAATTGTCATAACTTTCAATACAGATGTCGAATTGATGTCATTTTTGGACGGTTTGAAAGAGGACGTCTAGATCTACAAATTTATGAAGAACGTGAAGTGAGATTCTGCCTCTAAAAGTGTTAAAATCTCGTGACTTACTGTAACTGTCCCGAGAATGTCCGTTTAATGGACATACATGTCCGCCTAACGGACATAGACGGGCTTAGGAGCCAATTTTCACCCGAGAAGATCAGTAATGTCCGTTAAACGTACATTGGCAAGGCTGGGGGTCCTTTTCAACCCAAGAAGGTCTGTTGAATGGACCTAAAGTCCGTGTAACGGACATATGCCACCCAAAACTTCCTCCAAAGCCTCTCCAATGGTTCCTACATCCATTCTAACATCATTTTCACTCATAATCTCCCCAAATTCACTTCTTATAAAGTTATATCACTCCTTAAACATTCAATTACCAATTTGAGAGCATTAAACTCCCAAACCTCAATTCCAATGACTCATAACATACACAAACTCTCATCATTCTCCATAGCTGTCATGTTCATACCTCCTATGCAGCATCATCTCTTATAATGCTCATATCTCTCAACTACGATACCTAAAATTTACATACTTTATAGCGTTGGAAAGCTAAGAGGATAAACTACAATTTTATGAAGACAACTTTGGCTAATTCTACCCAGATCGATACAGTTTTTTCCTTGAGTTCAGAACACAATTTCCATACCTATGAACTTGCAAAATGCAATATCTATTCATATCAATTCAACTACTAAATACCTTTCATTAAACTTTTGAAGCCCACCTCAAATGATTCATCCCATAAAACCTTTCCAATCTCTAACATCCTATTCTAAAACAAACAACAATTCGCAATTTTAACGAAGAAGCAAATGCATACACAAAATCCACTTCTACAATCATCATACTCAACCTTTAAAATGACATATTCATATACAAAAGCAAATCCTCAATTTCACATTCTCATTACTAAGCAAAGTAAATATTTGAACAAACTTTATTTACATATCAAATACACATCACACTTAAAACAAATACAAATGGATGCTCAATGTTTGGCATGCTTAGTAAGCTATACAAAAGTGTTCGAACTAGCTTAGTACAAAAGATAACTATCTAGAAGGTTGACCAATTGCCTTGCAAGGATCACTAATTCTTCTCGATATGCACCTGAGGAGTGGAAAAATATTAGGTTGAGCTATACAGCTCAGTGGCTAATGTATTTATAGCCATTGGCATTGAGCCATACAATCAAACATATATGCATTTATTCATATAAGCATACTCATCTTATCTTGATCTAACAATGTAAGTTTAACATTCATAACTCATAAAACAAATTGGATGTAATTTATCATCGAAGCGTAATACACAATTTGCATCATAATTAACATATCAAAATGTAAATGCACAAAAAAATGGCTCGAAGGTTCCTTGAAACAAAATAGAGAAACTGAAGTTTACTCGGTGAACGAAATGAGTCCACTTTTTGGATCTCGTGGGCCACAAGCGGGTAGCCGAGAGAAGGCTTTATGTCGACGTGCACGTGACTACGAAATGGTTCCTCTCTCGCCTAAACACAATCAAATCTCATGCTCAATTCAATCAATCACAAGTTCATATTCTCATGATTTTTCTTCTTTCCATTTAATCAAAATGCCATGATACAATTCCAAGGCATAGCATAATCATGCTCACAATTCAATTTTATCAAATGTCATACATCATAATGCAATTTCCACATCATAACTTTTCAAAGCAAGCCATTTCAACACATAATACACATATAAGGCATTTTGCTCATTACACAATAACTATAAATAAATTACCCACCTAATTTCGCTTGCGAATCCAAACTCAAATTGGCCCTTCCCCTTTCTCTTGGGTGATATTTTCCTTGATTTCCTATAACAAACCAATTTTCCATTCAATTGCAATTCATCAAAATCCCTAAAACTTCAAAATCACAACAAGTGAAATCAACACAAATCAAGCTCAAACCTAACCTACCCATAGTCCATCTAGGTTAGAAAACCCAAATTCTAGCTTAGAAATCCTAAAATCAAATGGGTTTCCCTTTAAACCACCTTCTTTCTCCATTCATTCCCAACACAAAAACCATTTTCTCTTTCTAACTCCTTCTCTAACAAAGCAAGAAGAGAAATAAAGCCTACCTCGAACAAATCTTATTCCTTCTTCTTCTTCTTTCCTTCTTCTTTTCTTCTCTCTACGACTCTCTCCTTTTCTCTTCTTCTATTCCACATTTTGTTTGCTCTCTTTTCTAACTCCTAAGATTTTCCTCTTCTTCTTTTTAACAAGACCACATTTTGCTTGTTCTTCCCTTTTTACCCTTCATTTAATTAGTTCTCCCAATTTTGCCCCTTTTTTGTCCATCAATTACTAACATCTTGATCCCTTATTCTGATTAGGTAAATAAAGAAATTTGATAACACTTCCTTCTAGAAAAATGCTCCTCATTGTCTTAATTTTCTAATGACACCCAAAATTGTTCAATTTGGTTCGAAAATCTGAAAGTTATATCCCAAACATTTCCGAACTATTCTTATACTAAAACAATATTATGTGCTCAAATTCTATCCAAAAATTGAAATTCTTGAAGACTAAATTAGAACTCGATTTCATCAAATAATTTGTAGCCCTAACTCTCTAATTTAACCCAAATCAAGAATCAACTATTCTGATGGATAACTTAATTTATTATACAATATTTATATTTGTATTCCCAAACTTATAGTTTAGGTAATTTCTTAATAACTTCTTCCATCTCTCCTATGTCTTATACAACATTTCACTCTCAAACTTTTAAAACGAGGATATGTCTTTCTTTAGTTTTGTTATTTGTGTTAGAGGAAAATAGTTGGCTAAAAATTCCTCACCAAACCTATTACATGCGGTAATGGATCAAGCAGGCAAAGACTTCGACTACAAATTTGCTTTATTCCTCAATGTAAAAAGGAACAACCTCAATCGAATTGAATCCTTTGAAACTTCATTAAGCTTAAATGTATCATATATCTCTATTTGAATCATGTTGGGCTTAATCTCAAAATTATTGTCCCCCACTCTTGTCCTAGTAACGTTAAACTCTATTTAAGAGAATGAAGATCTAGTATAGCCCCTATCTCCTATTGTGTTTAGTATATGTAACATCACTTACCTAAATCCTGAAATTCAACAAATAAACACAAAATTAAGAAAGAAAGCTCTAAAATAAATAGATACAAAGAGAAAAGAAAAATGATTGGTTTGACAATAACAATGCCTATAATATTTTAGTCTCAAACTTGAATGTGGTATATATGCATCCAATCAAAACTATGATATAGATCACCAAGCAAGTGCGCCTATTTTTCAAATAGTATAGCTTAGTGAATACAAGTATTAATCCTACAAAGATTACAAATACTAGTACTATGTATCATTATATTATATGATCTATCAAAATGAATGATTGAATTAAAAAGAATAATCCATTGAATTAATCTAAAATACCAAATCAAAGCAATAAACAAGACTGAAGCATCCAATAGATAAACAAGATCCAATTGTATAATATCTTTATAATATTTCTATTGTTATTTTATCTTAATTCAATTAATAATCCTAGTTTCTTAGACCTACAAAAATTATAAATTTACAACCATATTCTTTTTTAGGACATATAAACCCAATTTTTAAGTTGATTAATCGATCTCCTAAGAATTTATTAACTTGTTTTATATATTCTCATGATAAATTTGAATATACCCAAACGATTTATATAGTCCTTATATCTAGTGTTTTTTTTATACATATAATTTGTAACTGCCCAGACCACCCGCCTATAGATATTGTCTGTGGGCTAAACCCCTCACGGTTTTGCTCTTCCTACCCTTGGGAAGACATATCTGAGGGGGAGAGGTATCCATACCCTTATAAGGCATACTTCGTTCTCCTCTCCAACTAATGTGGGATCTCACACTCTTCACCCCCCTTAGGGCCCAGCACTCTTTAGGGCCCAGTCTAGCTAGCACAGCGGTTCAGGTACCGGCTCTGATACCATTTATAACAGCCCAGACCACTAGCCCACAGATATTGTCTGCTTTGGGTTGTTCCTCGGGCCAAACCCCTCACGGTTTTGCTCTTCCCACCCTTGGGAAGACGTGTCTTAGGGGGAGAGGTATCCATACCCTTATAAGGCATACTTCGTTCTCCTCTCCAACTGATGTGGGATCTCACACTCTTCACCCCCCTTAGGGCCCAGTCTAGCTAGCACAGCGGTTCAGGTACCGGCTCTAATACTATTTGTAACAGCCCATACCACTAGCCCACAGATATTGTCTGCTTTGGGTTGTTCCTCGGGCCAAACCCCTCACGGTTTTGCTCTTCCCACCCTTGGGAAGACGTGTCTTAGGGGGAGAGATATCCATACCCTTATAAGGCATACTTCGTTCTCCTCTCCAACTGATGTGGGATCTCACACTTTCCACCCTCCTTAGGGCCCAGCCTAGCTGACATAACGGTTTGGGTACCAGCTCTGATACCATTTGTAATCGTTCAGACCACCCGCTCACAGATATTGTCCGCTTTGGGTTGCCTCTTGGGCTAAACCCCCCACGATTTTGCTCTTCCCACCCTTGGAAAGACGTAGGGGGAGAAGTATCCATACACTTATAAGGCGTATTTCGCTCTCCTCTCCAACCGATATGGGATCTCACACTCTCCACCCCCCTTAGGGCCTAGCCCTCTTTAGGGCCTAGCCTAGTTGGCACAACAATTCAGGTACCGACTCTGATACCATTTGTAACAACCCAAACCACCAGCCCAAAGATATTGTCTGCTTTGGGTTGCCCCTCGGGTCAGACCCCTCACGATTTTGCTTTTCCCACCCTTGGGAAGACGTGTCTTAGGGCGAGAGGTATCCATACCCTTATAAGGCATACTTCGTTCTCCTCTCCAACTGATATGGGATCTCACACTCTCCACTCCCCTTAGGGCTCAACCTAGCTGGCATAACTGTTTGGGTACCGGCTCTGATACCATTTGTAACTGCCCAAACCACCCGCTCACAGATATTAACTGTTCTTACGATCTTGTTACTTTGTGAACTATCACTCTCCAAAACTTGTTTACATCTTCTTCTCTCACTCCCTTCATCGTGTGTAGCTTGAGGGGTAGGGGTAGGTTCTCTCCACACTTCTTCCCAATTGTTTAGACCACTAGTCTCATCTATATTCTCATGATCATGATAGCTAGACAATTGATGATGAGCATTATGACTCTCAGGTGGAGAAGGAACATATTCTTCTTCAATTTCTCGTTGTCTTTGTGGCGGGTCAGTCACAAGACAAAATGTAGTCTCTCCTCAAGACAAACATCCAAAAAGTTGATCCAACTTACATTCAAGCTCAGGTTCAAGCCCCTCCTCTTTAAATGTTTTAAAATTGATGTTCTCCTACAAAAAAAATTAAATGACTTATATCTAATTAACTATTTAGCATTAGCATAAAGGAAAATAATTTGAATTGGGAAAAAGGAGATAACCTTAATCTTCAAAGTCCACCACTCCTCACTAGTAGCAATTGTTCCTTTGTCATAATCACATCCTAATCCCGTTTCTTTCCCTTTCAACTGTTTCCAAAGACTCCGTCTAGTTCTCATCCAATCAAACTTATTTTTAAGCTTTGTTTTATCCTATGGTAAGTTGGTTGTTTTGTGAAACTCTTCCTTCACCTTCCTCCATGATAACCTTTTACCAATAACTCCACCGTGTTTGCCCTTACTCCTTTCAATATGTTGGTTACAAATGTCACAAAGGATAAGAAGAGTTTCTTTTGGCCAACAAATCCGACCTATATCATTCCCCTTTAACTTCCTCCTTCATTTCCTTTTTGGGATGATGCCATCTAATCATATAATATTAAAAAGATTATAACCAGTCGTATACTTGGTTTGTAGCAAGAATAAGGGTTAATATGAAGGTAGCATCAAAGCAAAATGTTATTTTCTTTCATCAACAAGGAAAACATTAAATAACAAAAGCACGCATTGTATAAACAAAGAGACCAATCTCTTTAAATTTGTCAAAACGACCTCAAACCCTTGATGACTTATTGTCAAAGCCTACATCAGAAATAAATTTTAAACTTTTAAATACAATAATTGGTTTTATCAA
The DNA here is from genome assembly GCA_027568955.1 of Erythroxylum tenue. Classification (NCBI taxonomy): domain Eukaryota; kingdom Viridiplantae; phylum Streptophyta; class Magnoliopsida; order Malpighiales; family Erythroxylaceae; genus Erythroxylum; species Erythroxylum tenue. The sequence continues at coordinate 22,237,817 of JAOSBM010000204.1, read as the reverse complement.
GGTATCCAAGATCCTCTCAAAATAAACCAACTAGTGCTATAACTATGATTAGTAGTTAATAGTATATCATATTCTAGTTAGTAAGAGGCGTGCACTTAAGTGCAGCAAAACCTTGAGGTCTTGGGTTCGAGTCGTGGACTCACCCAAGAACCAAAGAGGACAATACCGAGGGAAAATCCACCCCGATAGGGTCACCGGTGCATACCCGGAGGGCTCTCCTGGGTCCCTACATTACTGCTTTAAGAACTGCCTTCGACATAGAATCTACTCTGTTCGATACTTTCTGGAAAAAAATCGTACAAAAGCAACACGTTAAACTCAGTGCACTACCAAAGGAAATCACCAAGTCAGCCAAATCAACATCACAACATCAAAACCACTAGATACAAGCTAAGTCTGTCGAATAGTACCTTGTAGACAAGTGCAAGAGAGACTCTAGCAACGAAGAGAAAGAAAGGCATCACCAAATCTGCCAAGTGAAGACCAGTCCAAGGAGAATGAGCAATTACTAGAAAAATTGAGCCACCATAATCGACCAGTATCAAGAACATTGCCCAGGTACAAAGGTTTTTACGAATTTTCTAATTCAAAGGGAGTGAACGATTGCACAGTTTTCAAACCAAATATGTATTACAAGTCTTGCTATATGAAAAAGGAATAACAAAAATAAGGAACAAATAGACGTTCCTCACCCACAGAGGAAATAATGGTCCAATCTATGATTTTTCAAGTTGATTGGTTGCAAAGGTAAGATTGTTAGGCAACATGACAAAGGACCTAATTCATTCAAATAGAAAGGGAGCAAATCCAAAAACCCAGTTTGCACCACTAATGGGATCTTTCGTTCTTGTAAACGTTACCGATTATTGTAATAGCTCTCTTAAACACCACCATGAAAGAAAAAAAGCATCAAGATTGCCAAAGATTGTTGAATTAAAACTTACACATAAACCTGAGTTCACTGGGTTGGGTATTTAAGAGCTCCATTGCCATGAAACTTTCTCTAAAACCCCAGAAAAAAAACACAGAAGTGAAGAGATTAGAGCGTGAAAATCATATCAAAAGTAGTAAAAAAAACAAAGAACGAAACAATCATAGAATCTGACCAAGTATTGAAAAGGCTTCAGCTTCAGCTTCAACTCGAGGGAAAAGAGGAGATCAGAGGATTATGAAAGAAGGAAAAGGGTTTGGTAGTTAAGAGGATAAATCGTTGTTGGGGCGTTGGTTACGGTGCTGCTCCGGCGATGAGCAGATCCTGTTGCGTGAGAAGGAAACCTGATTTGGACGATTGATTTAGTTAAGAAGAAAAGTAGAGAGAAAACAAGAGTGAGTCTTCTAGAGAAAACACGAGAGATGTAAAGAGGTCAAACGCTAGGGTATTTTGGTATTTTGGGTTTGAGGTGATCAACTGATTACCCCAAACGCTGGGGTAGAGCAGCTTCTTGATTTTTGGCTTGTTGGGTTGAAACAGCCAATTATCAAACAAATTTAACAGTCGTTTGACTAAGTCAAACAGCTGACTTTTGTCAATCAGCCAAATTTTAGCTGATCAGCTATCATCTAAGGAAAACCTTAGTTCGTTCTTTGCCTTAATTTATTTCTTATATTTGTATTGTATTGAAAGAGGTACAATTCTAACTACAATCTCCTTTAGATATTGTTTACTAAAATAGAATGAAGGCCAACATAACTAAGACTAGCACTAACAATATCAAAAGTTGTTGAATTCTTGTTGATAAGCTATCAGTCTGCACCAAGCTCCTATTTCGATTAGTTATGTGAAAACATCCTCTTTATTTATTAGGAGTCAGACTGTGTGTACTATTGAAGCTCTCCAGATCTCTCGTATTAACAAAATTTTTATTAAATGTTATTGCCATATTTTTTGACCACGTAGTCTGTCCCTTGAACAAAAGGTATTTTCACAAGATCTCCAGCCAATAATGCAAATACTTGCATTAAAATGTTTACGACATATAGCAAGAGTCTCCCGTTAAAGAATATAAGTTTAGATTAAAATAATAATAAAAATAATAAAATTTTAAATTTTAAAATTAATTTAAAAATGTGGGTCATATGGGACCTATAAGATTTAAATTAAACAAGTTATAAATACTAAAATTTGTTTTAGACATTATAAAATGTTAATATTTGATATATATTTAATAAAAATTAAGATTAAAGCCATATCTATATATATATATACACACACTTAAGATACAGGAAGATTTCAAGTTTTGTAAATAAAGTTGGACTACGGTAGTTGGATTTAAATAAGAATGGACAATAAACAAACTTACACTTACCCCTGCTCTTTTTGGGCCCAAAGGCAGTCGATTGAGTGGCTTAACTGGTGAGTCATACAACTTATTTTAAATAATGAAATTGAAAATTTTACGTTATTTAATACAAAATGCTTTTATTGCTCATCATAATTTTCTTAAGATAAAATTTATACACATGTAAAAATTAGTTTACTTGAAGACAATAAGATGTGTGTTATAAAAGATAGAAATAATATGGTGTGCCACTAATTGTAGATAGTCACATGTGTATTGGGATGGTTTGGTTTT
>JAOSBM010000204.1:22210835-22227536 GCA_027568955.1 Erythroxylum tenue | reverse complement strand
AATTGACAGCCAAACAGTCAACTGGCTTTTAAAAAAAGCTCTTCTCAGAAAAGCTCTACTGACAAAAGCTCTACTGAGAAAAGCTCTACTGATAAAAGCTCAACCAAACGGGCTCTTAAAATGGTCCATTGCCACCGAGTCTTTGTTTGTACTCTTTTCTATGTAATCTGTGTCTTCGATTGTACATTACAAATTATAATTGTTTACATGTTGAGGCACTGGTCCTACATCAGGAGAATTGATATTTTGAAATGAGTTAGACCAATTGGTTAAATTACATTTACAATTATATTTAAAAATTTTGAAGTTTTATCTAATTTTATAGTATTATTTAAATTATTGAAAATGATAATAAAATATTTGAATTTTCAATTTAATTACAAATTAGCTCACCCAGCATCTTTTGCCAAATAAGTATCTATACATATACATATACATATACATATATATACATATACATATACATATATATATATATAGAGAGAGAGAGAGAGAGAATTCTATTTTTGTAGAATAAATTCTAAAAAATTCAAAACTTTACTTAATTTTGTAACATTAGTCTAAATTTAAAAAAGTAGCACTAGAATATTTTAACTTTTAATTTTTCGCAAAAATAGTTTGCCATTGGACCGTCTGTTAATGGTGCTAAAGTAGCTAACTACGTCATCTAATTCTTTTATCATGTGGCTGACGTGTGTACTATAATTGTCATGTGTCAAAATTTATATTTAAAAATAATAAATTCCTATGAAGCAAACTAACCCAATTATATTAGACAACTAATGTTTCTCCAAAAGTGATCTCTTATATTATAGCTTGATAGATCTTGCATTGATACCATTCCTCTGTGGATAAATATGCACAATATTCCTTTCGAATATTGTACTTTGGATGGGCTAAGTTTTATAGCTAGCTCAATTGAACAACCCCTAGCTTTTGACTCAGCTACTGCCAAATTAGAGAAGGTATGTTTTGCAACAATACATGTGGAGGTTAATCCCAAGAAGGCACTCCCAGACCCACTGCCTTTGATGAAGTTGAATGTGGCTAATGAGTTAGTGAAAACTGAAATCCAAGTCTCTTACAACTGGAAGCCTAAGTTGGGGAAATAAACCTGGAAACCAACAGGAAAATATTTCAATACTAAAGAATACAATGAGCTTATGAAAACTGACAAACCTGAAGACTAGTCAGAAGCCAATCCAAATGACCAATCTGTTAATGAAGAAGCACAGAACAAAGATAATACAGAGAATTCGTATGCCTCTAAAATAGTTGAGGAGATTCCAACTGAAAATCAGAACCTGTTGGAGATTAATGACATTGGTGAAAGAGTTGACAATATTGTTCAAATCTTCCTAGCATAAATTTAGAAGACAAGATATTGCATCAAGAGGGGGATGATAATCTAGTATTGGATGAGCTTTTCACTCCTGCTTTTAGCAAGTCAATGGTAACTTTTTCCTCTTCAATAATATGTTATTTTGGAATATTAAAGGTCGTAATGAACCTCTCAAAGGTCAAACATTGAAAGACATTTTGCTAGAAAATAAACGTTTAATTCTAAGACTGTTATAAACCAGAACTAAAGCTCGTAATTGTATAGAAGGTTATGAAGTTTTTTTGGAAAGGATTGGGAGTATAGTTCCATTCACAACCATCATCATAATAGAAGAGTTATATTCGCTTATAACAAAAGGGAAGTTTAGGTATCAATCACATGCTTTTCAGATCAGTTTATACACTTGAATTGCCACATTATTGGATTTCATATCAGCTTCTTCATTTTCATAATTTATGTTATTAACTTCAAATTCCAAAGGGCCAAACTTTAGGATAACTTATGCTCAATCCAAAAATCTTGGGTCATTGTTGGTGACTTGAATTGCTTCTTACATCCTACTGTAACTCAAGGGGAAAGAATAAACACTTGTAATCTTAGTAAGGAAATGGAGAGGGTGCTAAATATCTTAGAGGCTACAGAACTTAACCCTGTTTGAAATTTCTACACTTGGAGTAACAAAGAGGTCAGAAACAACTTCATTAGGAAGAAATTAGATAGGACATTGGTTAACAAACATTGGCCAAACAATTTCCCCTCCTTATATGCATACTTTGGCCCTCCTCTTTTCTTTAACCACTCTAGTATGGAGGTTAGGAATTTTCTACTAGCATCAAGATTCAAAGCACCATTCAAGTTCTTTAACTTTCTATCACACAAAGAGGGGTTTATGAGCTTGGTGAATGAAGTATGGAGTTACAATACATCTAGTTATAAAGCTTTTCAGCTCATGACAAAGTTGAAGAGGCTTAGATCCAAACTAAAGGCTTTTCACCATAAGGATCAACTGTCTACTGCTGAAATGCTTATCTATGCTAAGAAAGAGTTGAGTAAGGCTCATCAGAAATGTTATCTTTATCCCAATTTCCCTGAATCAAGAAGTGATGAGGTTAGAAAGTTAGAGTGTTATAACAAAGATCTAAAGGACCATCATACCTTATTAATGCAAAAACCTAAGATTAATTGGATAAAGGAGGGTGACTTTAATTCTAAATTTTTTTTCCATAACTTAATGCTAGCTAGGAGAAACACCAATAAAATTAGTGGAAATTTGAATGATGGCAATCAGTTAGTGACTGAAAAAGACAGAGTTGACGAGATTATACTCAGTTACATTAAGAATCTAGTTGAGGATCCTAATAACTTTGGTATTCAAAGGCTTTAGGAGTTGACAACTTTTTTTAAATCAACCATGGGCGACACCCTGGAGGGGATGGATACCCTATTTTATTAAAAAGAAAATAAAAAATTACATAGCAGGGGGCTATGAACTTGACTGCCCGAAATAAATGAAGTTAACATTAACAAATAAACAACACTATATACGAACCATCAAAGATGTGAAAATATAAAGAAATTACAACCGTTATTATCGCTATTATCTATTACAATTAAACAGTTCTAACTCTTAGTAGAGGCAAGAAAGTTCTAACTCTCAGTAGAGGCCAGCCTGACCTATCTAAAGTCAATATACCCCTCAAGGTACAAGGTATTAGTGATTGAGTATTGTAGGTGGTCAAACCCTCCATTGAACATCCCAAATTTGCTAAGAAATTTGCTGCTTGATTTGCCTCTTTATAGCAATGAAGAAAACCATCCACAAAAGAGAACCTCAACACCTCAGCTAACCAATCCGCCAACTTCCATGGGATCTGAGCTCTATCAAGGCGCATGTCAACCGAAACTTTGGAGTCCAACTCAACTATTACCCGAGAATTGGGTAATAATCCAGCACAAAGCTTCAATCCAGAGGTTGTGTTTCTGCTTCTAGACTTGTAACCTGTTGGCAATCAGATTCATCTCCTAGAGGTTGCAGTCTTTACAATTCAGAGTCCAGTAACTCCCTATCAAGTAAACTTTGTGTTATTCAAGCTTATCCTAATGAAGGCCCTAGACTCGGATTACTGCAATGCTCATTTTTTCCAACCCACATGGTAGATCATAGGTTCATTACTCACAGATTTTATGGTTTTAGGGAAAATGCTTAGGGAGATTAACTCTTCCTACATTTGTCTTATTCCAAAACAACCTAATGCTAATTCCCTTAATGACTATAAAAATATTTCTTGCTGCAACATTGTCTATAAACTGATCTCAAAGGTTCTTACTAACAGAATAAAAGAAAATTTGCATCATTTTGTTTATGCTTTACAAAAGGCTTTTATTCCCAACTGGAAGATTTCAAACAATATCCTTCCTGTGCAATACAATATAGGTAAATCAATTAAAAGCTACTGTATGAAAATTGATTTTTCCAAGGCCTTTGATAGGCTCAACTAGAAGTTTGTTACTTTGATCTTGGAATGGTTTGGTTTCCCTAGATGTTTCATTAAGAGTATACATTCTTGCATTTCAACAACCTCATTTAGCATTCTTATAAATGGTTCTTCTACTAAGACACTCAAAGGAACTAATGGTATAAGGTAAGGATATCCTCTTTCTCCTTACCTTTTTATTGTTTCAATAGAAGTGTTTAATAAAATTATCTCATGTCTAGTGGCTAGTAACCCTGATTTTAAATTTCACCATAAATGAAAGGAAACAATCCCTTTTGGTGTTTTACACATCTTTGTTTTATAGATGATCTACTACTTTTTTCTCTCTATTACTCATCTTTATTTTACAGATGATCTACTACTTTTTATTGCTACTGACTATTCTTTAATCTCTATACTGAATCAATCCCTTTTGGTGTTATACAAGCTATCTGATTTATCCATTAACTACATTAAGAGTTGTTTTTCTCATCTGATATGGAATTATCTGAAAACATATCACAAATCTTCAGATTGAGGAATCAAAACCTTCCTTTCAATTATCTTGGGGTCCCCATCTCTTCAATGAGATTGAAATACCAAGATTGCCTAGTGTTACTAGAAAGATATAAAGAAAGATCAATGCATGGCATAATAGAACTCTCTCTCTTGTAGGAAGGGCTCAACTTATCATGTTTGTGCTAAGCAACTTACATACACATAGGAATTCACACTTACTTCTTCGTAGGAGATTAATTAAGGAAATTGAAAAATGTATCAAAAACTTCCTTGGGTTTGGAAGGAGTGATAGCTCTAGAGGGGCTAAGATCAAATGGGAGGAGGTCTAGGATTCATATCTACGCAAACAATCAAAAACATGCAAACAACTAAAAGGATTGGAGACTTTACAAAGACAAATAATCCTTGTGGTGCAAGTGGATGAATGAATTATATATCAAGAATGCTAGTATATGGAAATTATCTTAAAATAACGAATACTCCTAGCCTTTTATACAATTGCTAAGAATGAGGAAAGTGGTATATCCATACATTGAAATCAAAATAGGGAAGGGGTATAACACCTGGTTTTGGTATCCATTAATCCTAAGGGATGATATTTCTTATCTCATCAACAGAATCCCTCCTCAAGCTAGAGTGAAGAGAGTGATTAATTCAAACCCTTGGAGCTTCTAAAGGAGAGGTGTAGATAGAATACTAAGGTACTTTCTCAACTACTTGCCTGATGATTATGTTAGTAATCAACCTATTTGTTCCCTTTACAATAAAGGGGAGTTCTCTAGTACTGTATGCCTCGAAGCTCTTAAACCAAGTTTTCCTCTGGTTCCATGGTTTAACATTGTCTGAAAGAGCTCTCTAAAGCCCAAGGCTTCATTCATCATTTGGCTAGTAGAAAGGAATAGATTGAGAATAAAGGATAGGATTTTTGGTTTGAATGATTTCTTATATGAAATTTGTAATTTAGAAGTGGAAAGTATTGATCATCTTTTCTTCAAGTGCCATTATACAACTTTTTATGGGCTAATCTTCAACGCATTCTAAATCTTATATGCTTTGAGAATGATTGGGAAAATATGTTGAGATGGGTTGAAGATAAATATCTTTCCATGGAACAAGATAAGATTTGTCTTAGCCTCAGTCTGAATTATACAGTTTACTCAATTTGGTTGGAGAGAAACCAAAAATTTTCAAAAACACCAAAACAGGCAAACATGTATTAGCTCATAGATTAGTTTGCTAGATTAGAGGAACATTGGTGGTTTATCAAATGGTGGATAAACTGAGTGTACACTTAAGAAGACAATGGAATCTATAATCTCCTTAATTTTTATAGGCTATTCAAATTACTTTGTATGTTCTTAATTTAGTTGACTTTTGTAAATGTATTGCTTTACTGCCTTGTAATGTAACTTATTGATTCCTTTCATGGATATGAAATTAATTGTTCTTTAATTTTTTCAAAATAGATACTTAATTAGTTACAGAATCCATGAGATTAACGAATATTTTGGGAGAGAAATGTATGAGTTCAAAAGCATTTTCTATACACAAATCACTTGGATTAAACATAAGTATGAGTTGTTTTGAAAGTGGACAAATATCACATGCTTTTAGCTTAGAAATTTTTTTATTGATGAAATGCAAGTGATCCAAAACCTTATATGATGCTTGACTTAATCTTTGATGCCAAATTAAGGAAAATTCTTCAAAGTCTTTAAGCGTAAATCGTGAAGTATTACAAGACTCAAAAGCAACATAGATTAATTCATTGCTAACGTACATCTGAGTATTGAAATAGGATTTGTCTAGAGTATATACAATCTATATATCAATTTTTTTTTCTCTAACAATATTTCTTTAGTCTATAGGTCTTGCATTTCACAATAGGTAGAAAAAAGTTAACTTCAATTTTTTATGTGATGCACAAGTCTTACCGTTCCATCAAGTAAGTATCAATGTGTTATTAGTTTGATAGGCATTATGCGTGTTAAAAGTTGAAGATTTATTGCATTTATAATTTGAAGCACCTATATCAATTATCCAAATACCTTTATCCAATAAATCAAGTGTACTAATTAAAGCATAATCAAGTTTTGCACCAGTATAATCTTGGAGATGAGTAAAATTCATGTGATTATTTTCCATAGCTGCTTTTCTGTTCAAGAACTTTACCACTTCCCACTATATCATGTTTGTAATAGTTAAGTTCCAATTACTAGTCTCCTTATTATTTTGTTTAAATGTTTCATCAAAAGGTGTTTTAACCATGTTTGAAGCTCCAATGACCTTTCCTTTTCCCTTCTTCATCTGTAATTCTTTGCATTAATTTAGATAACCAACAATCTTAAAATAAGATACCTTCAAATGTCCCCTCATACAACAATGATCACACTTCAACAATTGCTTTTAGACTTTCTTATTTCCATCTGTTCTATTGTTATTTTTAGGTTGAAATTGTTGTTTATTATTCACATCTCTAATATGGTTACGCTTTTCCCATTTTCAGAGAAGTTTATATGTACTTCTCTTTGTCTCTCAATTCTTAAAATCATAAATTATGCTACGTCTTTCCTCGAGAGAGGATCCATCATCAGTATCTAATTTTAACATACTCATAACTTTCATTTAACCCATAAAAAATTCCATCAACTTGCTATTTGAATTCAAATCCCCCATAACATTTTTAATACCACATATACATCTTTGACAATTATATCTAGGAACTGGCTTTAAACATCCCAATTCATCCTATAGTTTTTTAAGATAGGTGAAATATTTGCAATAGATATGTTACCTTAGGTTATTGTGTTGATATCTCTTTTAAATTGATAAAAAAAGAACCATTACACACAGTATAACAACTTTCAAGCTCCTTCTAAAGTCTTTAGACATCAAATTCAATGTCCAAGAAATAATCATATTATCCACTCTGTCTCATTCATCATAATATGGAGAATCCTCATTAGGCATCTTAATCTCCCATCTATAAAGCTCAATCTCAATTTCATCTTCTCTTTGAGTGCTAGTTTCATAGCTCTACTCTATGAAAGATAGTTATTACCTGTTAATGAAGTTGTCACCAACACCATTCTAGGGCGATCAAAACCTTACAACAATAGAGGATCACTGTTATTCATCCTCAATCCATCAACTCTTACATATCTCTCATTTTTCCATAAATCAAATCCTTCAACTCCCTTCTTTAAATGCAAAATCAATGTCAATTATCAATATAGAATTGGAATTATTTATGGATCAGTAACTGCTTTGATACCATGAACTAGAATAGATTTTCAAATATCAGAGAAAAAACTTTCTCTACTTCTTTATTAAAACTAAAACAATATGCATATACAACATCTACTTAAAGCTAAGAAAAAAACATGTATTGTTATACTTGACTAACAAATCAACCACTAACTATTTCTAGTTGGTGGTAAGTAAATCTAGAAAATTAATACAAAAAACTAATAACTTAAACTACTATATATCATGTGGTAAGATTTGTAAAAGAACTCATGAAAAATGCCCCTCTTATATACATGGAAGATGTTTAAGAAGTCAAGAACATAAAGAGAGTGGCCAAGTGGTGTCTGATAAAGAGAACATGACTTTAGTAAAATATGAGGTAATGAATAAGATCCATCGAAAGGCACTAAAATTGTACCAATACTATAAGTTCTAAGAATCTAGTTTGTTAATAACTCAAATTTGTATTAGTGAACTCTTGATATTCCAAATTCAGGTATAAGAAGTGAGGAGTAACTGAGTAACAAAAGCAAATAGGGACAAGGTGCTACAGCTACAAAGTAACTACTGAAAAATATGAAAAATTGGAAAGCAGTCTAATAAACAAAGTTGCTAATAAAGTCAACAACTTTACTATAAATGGCGATACATACCCCATGATAAGTCATACATATACCACCAAATGGTTCCTCATAAAACAAGACTGATAACTAATTTTCACTTAACATAGGCAACTAAAAGGAGAGTGCTTGTGGTAACAAGTTGACTGTTATCAATGGCATCTTCCACAAAACATGAGACGTAGAAGGAGAACACCGATGAGTAATATTGTGAATATCATACTAAAATTTGTAATATACTTGATTTTGGTATGGTATAATATTGATACCGATTAATGTCACGTACCGTTTTAGGTAATTTTTTTTAAATTATAAAATAATTTTAGAAATTTATAAAATTATAAAATATTTTGTTAATCTATTGTGTTATGTATTAAAAATAATAAATTTTTTTTTGAAATAAGTAAATTTGTACTTCTATTATAGGTTTAAATAAGTAACCTATAGTATTATGATATTACAAGAAATGCATATAGAATGATCCTTCCTTAACAAGGTGGTGTAGTGGACGCCCTTTATAGACCTGTTAAATCGCTCACAATTGCTAGGAATATAGGACTCTTTCAATTTCATTGATTCACAAAAAATACCAAAAAGAAAAGAGAATTATGAGAAAGGGAATTCGTATTTCATTTATCAAAAATTGTCTTGACTTTCAGCTACAATGCCTTTATATAGGTAGAAATCCTAAAGATACAAGAAAAACCTTGATAATGCCCAAAAATATGAATATTCCTGAAAACCTGAAATTTACCTAGAATGAAGCCCAAAATGACTTGTCAAAATTAATTCCCTATAAAAAGTAATTGTAAAATAAAAATTACCAAAAATAGTATAATTGTGAAATTGAATGCTCGAATTGGTCCCATAATTACAAAACTGTCACTAGGTGTAGTTTTTATCCCATTGCTCCAAGTATTGTAATGCTTTCCGATTTGCATCATTCTGCCCAGGAACAAGAAAATTCACCCTCAAATTGGTTGCTTGGACATCATCAAAAGAGTCACCATGAAAGGGCATTAGATATTTGATATTGAATACATCTCAAGTCCGAATATGACTAGGCAACTTAAAACGGTATGCGTTGGGGTTGATTTTCTACACAATCTTCAAAGGCCCAAGTTTCTTAGCTAACAATTTGTTGTAGTCACCTGCAAAAAATTGATCACAAGTGAGGACAACCTAAATTTAGTCACCAACATCAAATTCCATGTGTCCTTGTTTCTAATTAGTAGCTTGTTTGTACTTGAAAACGGATTGTTGAAGGTTCTCAGTGACTTTCTTATGAACCTTCTGTAGTAAACCCACAAAATCATTTGCTCTACCATGAATTTGAGTCCACTGTGGCATAGGGAGTAAGTCTAGGGAACCCCGAGGCACAACAGAATACACCACTTGGAATGGGTTGAAATTGATACTCCTATTAATAGCATGGTTATGAGCGAACTCTACTTGACATAAATTTTGATCCCAACTCTTCACATGATCACCCACTAGACATTGCAACAAATTGCCCAATGATCTATAAACAAATTCAGTCTGCCCGTCTGTTTGAGGGCAATAGGCACTACTAAAGTTAAGTTGTGTAAAGGCCATTTTCCATAAACTGCGCTAAAAAACAACTAAGGAACTTGGTGTCCTTGTCTGAGACAACTGATTCTTGCAACCCAAACAAACAATAGACATCTCGAAAAAAAAGTTGCGTGACACTAACTATAATGCCCCAACATATACCCTGGAAGTATTATAGCATGTGTAGGGTGTATTAAGAAGTGAACATAATGAATTAAGTACATCTAAGTATAGTAAGAGATATAACGATACTTAATTTAAAAGACATGGTTAAATGGATAATTTATTCGCTTTGGCATGGACATACATACTTAGACGTGAAATATGTATGAAAAATTTTGATATGTTTGCTTAGATTATGAGCATTATATGAGGGGACTTGATAATAGAATTATTCATTAGAAAATGGGATGTTTTTGGTTAAATTGGTTGTATTTTTGTGTTACTCTTGCATGATAAGATCGAAGTTAGTTGATTTGGGAGGTATACCTCACTGAATGGGTATGTTCCACTGAGAAGACTTCTATAATTTAGCTATATCTTGGTCTGTAGACCTCAAAATTAGATAATTCTAATTAATCTATTAAAATAGAGACATAGGTATAAAACTTTCTTAAAGGAACCGAAGTTTTATTATGCCTCTAAGGTTTTTGAATTCTTGTTTGAAGTTGAGTTTTGGTTGTTGTCCCTGTTTTCGAACATCCTATAGTGTTTTGGGTATAACTCTCAGAATACTTAACCAAATTGCATGAAATTTATTCCATTAGAAACTTAATAAATAGAGGAATGTAATAAATCGATAATATTATAGGCTAATATGGGAATTAAAGGAAGAAGAAGGACCAATATGCAAATTTCCTAAAGTCAATTCATGGACCAATAAGATTAAATCAAGTGTGTCCAATAGAATTGTAACACATGGTCCAATGGAATTGTAAGACATAGCCCAATAGAATTGTTACACATGTTCCAATATCATTGCAATAAATGGTCTAATAGAATTGTAACATGTGGTACAATGGGATTGTAACACATGGTCCAATAGGATTGTGACATATGGTCCAATGGGATTGAAACATGTGTCTAGGACTAGAAAATTCATGAAAAGGCATATGGAGAGGGGAGATGGACGAAACCTTGATGGCTTAACTTCAACTTTTTCTCCTCTCCATTTCACCTTCTTCATCCCATCATTTTTCACTTGGTGATTCAAGCAAAATCCAAAGAGGAAGGGAAGGAAAAGCATCAGAAGAACTACTTTGCCAATTTTAAGGTTTGGGACTTCACTTAATTGATTTATGTATTTGTGTATAATTGAATGGATATAAAGATTCATTTGGATGTGGAATTGTTGCTGGGATGTTGTTTTGGTGTTATTTTGGTGTTATCTTGGATAGAATTGGTTGAATATGACAAGAGAGTATTGTGTAGTGGAATTATATCTAAGGTTTGTTTAGGTCAATCACATTGTTTGATTCATAACTCAGCCTACATACCTCTAGATTGTGTGATTTTAGTTTCATATGAAACTTAAGACATAGAGTTAAATATCTCTAGAAGGTACTCTGATTAATTTTGGCCCTATGACCTTGGAAATTGAGGTCGAAAAGGTGACCTGATGTTGCCCCTGTTTTGGATCAACTTGTGATATTTTGCTTATATCTCATGATTTAGAAGCCCAAATGGTCTGATTATTAGTGCTATAGAAACTATATACATAGAGGAAAAAATGTCTAGAAGACCTTGAAACCTAGTTCTAACTTTTTCCATATGCATATTAAGGAACAAGGAGTGGTATGAATGGAGAGAGTGTTTGTCACGACCGTGGCATTGTTTTTGTTTCGGATTTTTTTTATCAAATCGTATTTGAACCTTTTTAAATGTGTATGAAACTTTTCAAACACCTAGAAATAAATGAAATAGGACTTACCACATGTGAATTGGGAAACTAAACATTGGAATGTAAGATTGAGCATAATGCATTCCAAAGAAAATTTACATGTACATAAATGATTTGTATGCATATTCATTACTTATATGTATATAATATGATTATATAAGTGTGATTTTGACACCTTTTAAAGGTGGTAAGTTATGACTTGCTTGTTTGAACATAGATATAAATTTTATAACTTGAAATGTGTCATAGGATTTGTCAATATATGAATAGTGAAATTGACAAATGGTTAAAGGAAATGTTACAGTGCCTGCTCTATTGCCTTGGTGGTGGATAGATGGGCATGCCTATAGGGTTACAGTGTAGCTGCTACAGTTTGACACCACCGATATCCACAGTTTGATACCTTAGGGTATCCACAGCACCTGTTATCAACACCCATAGAAAATGTGCAGGCTTAACAAAAAAAAAACTTAACAGTCATAAATAAGACATACAACATGACAACATAAATAATTGGTATTTATAAGCATTTTTATTGGTTGTAATGATGTGTAATTGTATTGATAATTTGTATCAATGAGCGTTGAATATCAATATTTGGCTTATACATCTGCCTTTTATGGATAATATGTAGAAGCATATTGGCATTATGTACTTTGCTTAAGTATGTCATCATTATTTACATGATCATTGTCATCATTATTTACATGATCATTGAATATCATTGTTGGGTTTGTGAATGTGAATTTATGGTATATGAGTTGTGATATTTCTGAATGTGTATGCTTGACGGATGACTGCTATGAGTGATCATCCCAATTAAGTGTTTTCCCCACTAAGCTTTCAAGTTTAGCATGTAGGTCCAAGTCATAGTAATGAGTTATAGGGAACATCTACTAGGACCAAGGCCAAAAAATAGAAGAAAAAGTACTTTTGGAATGTGTTTTCAGTTAAAGATGATTGCACATGTAATGGTTAAAGGAAATTGTATGTTTTGTTTTAGATTTCCATGTAAACGTAAAGATGTATTACTACTATTAAATGATAACGTTAAACATTGGGGAGTTTTGTAATGTGTATATGTATAGCGTTGAATAGAATTGTATAGCTTGAATGCATGTACAAGAATTTGGTTTCTATGTGTGTATATGGTTATAGGTTCCATATAAAGGTGTTACACTAACAACATCAATTGTCTTCTTACAGGGGATTAAATGAACCATCTTGGAAAATCGATCAACCATGACGAAGATGGAATCATTAACCCGCTGTGTATGAGGTAATCTCCGCACAATATCCATACTAATATCAACCCACGGTTGTGTTGGAATGGGTAATGATTTATATAACCCTACATTAGTTGTGACCCCTTTCAAGACTTGGCATACTCGACAACGCTGAACATACTTCTCTACCTCTTTTCAAATTGTGGGCTAGAAGTAGGAGGCCTAAAGCAGTTGTAGAATATGATCACGCCCAATATGCCCCTCATTGTGCAGCTCCTGAATAATCTTCAACCGCAGGCTACAACTGGAAAACATAGTTGATTCCCTTTGAGCATAAACCCATCCTGTAATACAAAGTTCGTCTTTTATTTTGCCCACAAAACACTTAAAATTCCAGAAAATATGGGTCAGTACCAAGTAAATCATGAAAAGTATCAAAACCAACTACCTCTAAATTCATTTTAGTCAATAATTTTCTTCGACGGCTCAAAGCATCTTCCGTATAGCTCATCATCCCGGCCTTATACTTCACCACGAAAGTGAACCACTGTAGATACGCGACCTAAGAGACATGTCTAACTGACACCTTATACTGCCTATAGAGTTGCTTCAAGGCTTCGTGATCAATATAGAGGATGAACTCTCTATGGAACATGTAGTGCTTCCAATGTTTAACAGCTTGTATGATAGTGTATAACTCCATATCATAGGTACTGTAATTGAGCTTGGATCCGAACAACTTCTTGTTATAGCACGTTAGTGGTCTACTGTTCTAGCTCAAAACTATTCCAATGCCCACCTTCAAGGCATCACTATGTAATTCGAATGGCTGGTAAAATTTGAGTAATGCTAATATTGGTGCTGTAGTAAGGCGTTGCTTTATCAATAGGAATGCTCCCTCAGCCTCTTTAGTCCATGTAAGTTTGCCTCCCTTCATACAGTCTGTGATTGGGGCCATGATACTGTTGAAGTGGGGAACGAAACGTCTATAAAAAGACACCTAAAAGAAGAGAAAAATTCCTTCATAGCTTCGACGGACAGAGTCCTTGTAATCTCCTAAGTATGTTGAAAAAAACCAGCGGAGAAATCATCAGGGCTCGGGGCTTTGGTAGGGTAGAAACTAAAAAGCACCTTTTTGATCTATTGTTCATTGAAAGGGGAAATCAAGAAAGCTTTTGTATCTTAATCAGTTGAGTTGTTAAAGAGGTTCTTCCTATTGTAAGAGGGTTTTATAGTGTCATCGTACCCCATCAACTAAATAAAGAAACCTTTTGCCAAATCAAGTAGGGAGTTATGATCTAAAAAAATGTTACCTTCCACATCACTAAGTTGTGAGATTTTGTTTCAGTTTCTTCTAGAAATTATAGATGAGTGGAAGAATTTGAGTTGGAATCACCATCTCTCAGCCAATTGACACAAGCTTTTTATTTTAGGATGCAGTTCTGCAAGTTAAGGGTCTACTGATATTCTTTTAAGGTATTTACCTCCACAGTTCGCAAGTTGAGATCATAAGGATCATTGTAACAATTTTCCTGAGCTATCTAGAGTCTTTATTTGAGGATTGAAAGGCTGTGGGATTTTTCTTGGATGAAAAGCTTTAGCGCTGCTTTAACCTTTTTCAATTTCTACATGAGTTGATAAGCTTTGAAACCTTGTACCTCCTGATTCCAACAATTGGAAATGAGATCCATAAAGCCTTCCATTTGGGAAATGCCATTGAAGTAGCGAAAGGGGGCTCCAGTCTTGTTGAGCTGAGCTATTTCTTGAATAAGCTTGTAAAATGGTAAGAGAAAACAGAGTCCCCAAAATGAACATGGGAGAGAGGAAAATAGGCTGCCCAAAAAGGATTCACCAACGTTCTGTCAAAATTTTTCCTAATGAACATATTGCCCATTTTTTTATTCGACCAAGTAAAGAATCTGCCTGATGAAGCGAGGTCCATCAAATCCATTATACTAAATAAATAAGTGAGCTCTTTGATGTCACCTATGGAGAATCTTCCGACCCTTCTATCTCAGTCAAATTTGATATGCAATTGAAGTTGCCACTGATAATCTAAGCATACTGAATAATAGTCTGTAACCTACATAAATCTAACCATAACTTATGTCTCTGAAAGACAAAGTTAGAAGCATATATAAGATTAATATTAAAAGCTGTATGATTCCCCTCTAGTTGACACTTCAAATGTAAGAGTTAATCAATTTCCTCGACTTTCTAAACATTCAAAATATCATAGTTAAAATAACAAGTGACCCTCCCATTATCATGGGAGAGATGATTAAAGTAAAACTTCTAATTAGTACCTATAAACTATAAGTCCTTTGGATAAAGAGATTCTTTAACTTTGGTTTCAAGCAGACCAACCATCCAAGGCTGCTTTTCTTTGACAATTTCCTTCACTATGGACTTTTTTAAAGGGTCATTAAGCCTCTGGTGTTCCAAACAACGACTGTCATTGATAAGTAGTTCATTAATTGATATGAAATTACTTAAGATTTTCACTTTGACTCACATGTGATTTTAGGTATAATTCGGAAGACAAAAAGATAAAGTGAGTCGAAAGTTCTATATTTTGTCCATTTTTCAAAGATTAATTTTTTCTTGTCTTCATGGAGCAAAAAGAAGAAAAATACAGACAAGAAAAAATGAAAACATAAAGAAGATGAATCAAAGTGGCTTATAGTGGTGAATGTTTCATGCAAAGGTGTAGCACCAAAACGCAGTGAGTAAAACGAAAATCAGCAAACGTTGAAAGCACAGATCAATACAGCACCAACAAAGTTCAAAACATAGGCAACATGAAGTAGGAAATGGCAACGTGAGCAGACGAAAGCGCCAGTAGCTAGGAAGGACCAAAGCGCAGATGTTGTGTGTTTCCTACGTGTCTGCGTCCAATTCAGGCGTTGTGCGTTTAATTCCTACGTTAACACAAAACACAGACCATGCGTTTTGCTCAAAACGCATAGCTAAGGGTTTTGTGTGAATAGTAAGATGGACCACTATGTTTAATTGTCACATCATCACAACAGTACTAAGAGAATAGAGAGTAGGGAGGTTTAGCAAAGAGAATAGAGACTTTGCGGCAGAAACAAAAGGAGGTTGTTTTCGGCTGGGACAATATTCAGTAGGGGTCGGAATATTTTTCTGCGAGAGATCCATAGAAGGATAACGTCCCGACGTCAGTTCGAAGGTAACATCAACGCCGACAACCCAGGTGTATTTTGTTGTTTTTGTTGTTGTTTTTTCTCATTAGAAATTGATTGTGATATTCTATATTAATTAATGATGCCAATTACTTTCTAATGAGAAATTAATATTGTAGCGCCCCCTTACCGCAGGGTATACACCGGGACACCCGTAGGTCATTCCGATACATATTCAACGATAAGAGTGAGCTACGAATAATTACTACTGTACTTCACATGGCATCATAATAATAAAACATCAATATAAAAAAAATCACGAACTTTTTGAAACCAAAATGTTCCTCATTTCATTTCATCAAAACCAGAAGTTTACATATCTGTTAGTTTTTCACTATCTGTACATCACTCCAAAACTTAGTACAACATGCTACATGAAAGAGGAAAGATACATCAATTCTATCTAGGCCATCCCAAAAGTCCCAGCTGACCGACCTGTGAGCCATGACTTCTCTTGCCAACACGATCTAGACGGCTAGAAAAGTCCCTCTGGAGCTAAGAGTCTACTCTCGGTCTTGAAAAATATGTTGCAATTTTGGGTGAGTTTGCGAACTCAGTGAGGTAACCATCATCGATGGTTCACTCAATTCATG
>JAOSBM010000204.1:22161453-22172743 GCA_027568955.1 Erythroxylum tenue | reverse complement strand
TCTATTTATACTCTTACTTCACCTAACCCTAACCCAAATACAAAGACCTTTTTACCCTTGGTCCATTTAATCCAATTCATCAATTTAAATTTAATTCTAACCTTAACATAATTCATCCCCAATTAACTAATATAATACGATCACAAAATTAAAATCATGCCTCAAAATAATTAAACAGGTTTGGGGTCCAACACAATGTCTCCTCACCTCGTCATCCGAAGGAAAAGATTTGTAGTATTTATGTAGTCGTTAACGTTAATCCTTGGGTTTTTGTTTCAACAATGAACTGATACGTCTTGAAACTTCAGGGTTCTCGATATTGACAATATTGAGCTTCATCTGTGAACAAGTAAAAGTGAAATTAATCTTTACCTAAGTAAAACAAAATTGCATATAATTAAATAAATTGAAAGATTACAAAAACTCTGTCCAAAGTTTTCTGTAGCAAGTTGCCTTGCTTCAACTGCTTGGCATACTGGAGGCAAAGCAATTCAATCCTGGCAATAATCCCTAACTCACTGGACAATTTTTTCAATTGAATCTTGTCAATAGGATGATCTTGCGACGTATCAATATGTACAAACAACTTGCTATTCATTAAAACATTCATGAGTTACAACTCAGAACCTTTAGTAATACCTCTACCTCTTTTTCTAATGCCGATATTAGAACCTAACAACAAAAGAATAATGATAAGAAAAAACAACATGTAAATATATATTTGAGCATAAGTCTAATTATAGGTGGTAAAATTTAACAGACCTAAAGACCCCTCAACACTAGTTGAGGTAGCCAGGGGTTGTTGTTGACTGGCTTCATTGGTAGATGAAGTAAGTTGTTGTTGGTGGTGGATTAATCTGGTTGTTGTGGGGGAGGAACAATTTCTCTATTTGCCACCTTCTTCCCTTTGTTTCTACTAGGCCTCATTATATTGAATATCTATAACTCAAATATCAACATTACGCATAACATAAATCAAATATCAACAATACACATAACATAACTCAAACATCAACAATCCACATAAACATAAGTCAAACATTAACATTGCACAAAAACGTAACTCAATTATGAACATTTTTCATTAATGTAACTCAAATATCAACAATATGCATAAACAAATCATCCACATCAATAATTCGCATAAACATAACTCAAACATCAAAAATCCATATAAACATAAGTCAAACATTAACAATTCGCATAAACATATCTCAAACAGCAAGGTTCCGCAGAATCACAAGTAAAACTTCAATAATTTGCATAAAATATCTCAAATAGCAACATTCCACATAATCATAAGTTAAACACCAACATTCTACATTAACATAACTCAAACACCAACATTCCTCTTTAAACAACATTCCACATAAACATAACTAAAACAGCAATAATACATATAAACCTAACTCAAACATCAACAATACGCATAACCATAACTCAAACATCAACATTGTATTAACATAACTCAAACATCAACAATCCGCTTGAACATAGCTCAAACATCAACAATACTCATAAACATAAGTCAAACATCAATAATAAGCATTAACATAAGTGAAATATCAACAATACGCACTCATACATCAACAATACATTTCAAACAATATAAACAATACTTTTTTTTACCTTCAATCATCATGATCAAGATCTTGAAAATCATTATCATTAATTACATTATTATTCGACTCTTCGTCACTATTATATTTGGCCAAAGTATCATCATTGTCATATAATTCATCCTCATTATAGTCTTCATCTCTTTCTGTGATAAGATTGGCTTGTACTTCATCCACTTGTATTATATTGATTTCAATATCTCTCCTATAGAATGATGATATATTAGCATCTTCTATTTGAATGGCTTCATTATTCAACTCTGATTAAATCTCTTGATATATGTCATCACCATCCTCACTCATTAGACCATTATCCCTTTTAAAAAAATCGAAGAGATTTCGATGATGAAACTTTTGAATAACCTTCCAATTATTGCCCAATACAGTGTTGTTGAGGTAGAAAAATTACTTCACTTGACTTGCAAGGGCAAAAGGGTCATTATCATACTTTGTCTCACTAAATTGATGCTAGTAATATTCTCATTCACTTTCATGTCAACAAGATTAAACCATTTGAACTTCAATAAAATAACATTTTTATCCTTGACGTAATGAAACTTTATTATTTCTGAGATGACAACATAAAAGTCAATAAATTCATTGTCATGGCATGCCTTAACAATAACCCCACAATTTTGACTTCTAAGGTGACTGTCTCTATCTTGTATGTGAAATATAACTCCATTAATAATGTAACCTGTATCTTTTTTTCCCACACATATGAGGCCTACATGCCAATGAATATAATGTTATTGTTGCCTCTTGCATGTTATGGTTATGTAACCATATCATCTATAGGACAAAATATAACTAGAAGTTAATTTGACATGCAAATTGTTATAAGTTCATAATATTCCATCAGTATATAAATTACTCGAGTCCTAAACCATTATAAGAACTTAAGCTTATGTCTTTGTTCAATATTAACAATCCCTTTGCTTCAAATCAAATCTTTGTGCTCTCTATTTTAAAAAGTAAGTAAAGATTAGGAAATATAAATTGACTCACAAAATTTAAATATGAAAATTTAAAATATGATAAGATATTTATGAACTTAGCTAACACGTGTGTGCTTTGTAACCTAGAACTAGAAACCTCTAAACATCTCTTCTTTAAATGTATTTTCTCTTCAAACATTTGCGGTACAATCATATGATTATGTAATAGAATTACTTCCATAATCATCTAGTAGGCCTTCATTAAATGATATTAAATGGAAAAGTAATCATTTATGGACTTTTAGTAATGAATCTTATAGGAATTAGTTGAGAATTCATACACCTAAAGTTGCATAGTACAAATTAGTTTGGTTCCATCTGGTGTGCCCCGAAGCTTCCTTCATATTATGGCTAGCAACCAAATATGAGAAGATATTTATGAAGTTAGCTAACACTTGTGTGCTTTGTAACCTAGAACTAGAAACCTCTGAACATCTCTTCTTTAAATGTATTTTCTCTTCAAACATTTGGGGTACAATCATGTGATTATGTAATAGAATTACTTCCATAATCATCTAGTAGGCCTTCATTAAATGATATTGTCAAAATCATTGGAGGAAAGAGGGGGACTAGCTAATCTTTACACTACTCTTAGCTACAATATTATTTGAATAAAAGAATCTTTCAAAAAAAAATCAAATGAACAAAACTTCCCTAATTCAATCTTTTAATACATTAGAGAACAAATAATGGTTCATCAATTGCATTTGGTTTGTATTCAGGCACTAGTAACAAATTGGAATCTATCCTTTAGAAGTTAGTTCACTCTAGAGATAACATGTTTAGATGGTTCATAAAAGTTCAGGCATTTACTGGTTCACTAATTTTGGTAGTGTTGGTGTTTTTTCTCAACAACTTTAGCTGTTGCATTTTCTTTTTTTACTGAACTCTTAATTTTGTTTTAATAAATATTTTATTTTCTAAAAAACTTTTCATTATAATTCAATATGAAAATTATGAAAATTGACAGAGTTTGAGACGTTACAATTTGGGGTATATTAGTACATGGATTATCTCGTAGGGGCTCAGATCAACGGAGTTCAGATCATCTGTCCAATTTTATGGTGTCTTATTGTGTCGAGTGAATCTCAGCCATTTATTTATGTGAATCCCACGTTTATTTATGTGGAGTCCATGCAGAACCCACATAAATAAATGGCTAAGATTCACTGGACACAATAAGACACCATAAAATTGGACAGAGAATCTTGCTCCAGATCAACGATCGTCCATTTGTATTTTAAAGGAAAAGCAAATCTTAACGCGACCGGTGATTAGCTTAGTGACAAATAATAAAATTACATCTAACTTAAAATATATACTCTATTGATTAACACTTAACAGTATAATCTATGTCCTTGGTGACTGCTTAGAATTGATTATAAATACCTAAGTACTGGTTAAAAGTTGAGGCCCCAACCAGTTATATATCCTCTACCAAGTTCAAAGTCAGTGGCCTACTAACAAAGCCATGGAAAACTCAAAAACCCATATTGCTCTACTTGCCAGCCCGGGCATGGGACATCTGATTCCCGTCCTCGAGCTTGCCAAAAGCTTTGTTTCTTTTCATGGCTTCAAAGTAACTGTTATTGTCGTGGCCACCGATGTCGCCACTTCACAATCGTTTCTGAAATCACTGGAGCACAACCTCAGCATCATCACACTTCCATTGGTAGATGTTTCTGGCCTCGTTGATCCATCTTCTTCTGTTGTAACAAAACTGGCCGTAACGATGCTCCAGTCCTTACCAATTTTGCGTTCAACAATCTCTGAAATGAAGTTTCGACCAACGGCTCTGATCGTCGACTTGTTTGGAACTGAAACGATGGCAGTTGCCGACGAGTTCGGCATGTTAAAATACGTGTTCCTAACCACCAATGCATGGCTTCTTGCGTTTAATGTTTACATTCCAATTGCCCATGCAAAGATGGAGGCCGAAAATGAACACGTCAAACGAGCAAAGGAATTTAGAATTCCTGGGTGCAAATCAGTTCCCCTTGAAACTCCAGTTGAGGCATTTCTGGGCCGAGATGACCAGGAATTCGTTGAGTTCAAGCGAGTTGGGACAGAGATAGCAATGGCTGATGGCATTCTGGTGAACACATGGGAGGATTTAGAACTCAATACATTTGAAGCCCTCAGAAACATGAAAATGTTTGACAACGCCAAACTGACAGAGGTCTATCCAATTGGTCCGCTAACGAGGCCAGTTGATCAATCTTTGGCCCCGAGAGACAAAGCAGTGATGGAATGGCTAAACAAGCAACCAGAAGAGTCTGTAATATATGTCTCATTTGGTAGTGGAGGGACTCTCTCCACAGAGCAAATAGTAGAGCTGGCATTGGGCTTGGAGATGAGTCAGCAGAGATTTGTATGGGTGGTCCGACCACCATCAGAGAATGATGCATCAGGGTCATTTTTCTTGCTGGAAAGCGAATCACATCAAAGTTTCAGCTATTTCCCTGATGGGTTTCTCAACAGAACTCGTGATACAGGCGTCATAGTGCCAACTTGGGCACCACAGGCAGAGATCTTAGCACATCCATGTGTTGGTGCATTCCTATCACATTGTGGATGGAACTCAACCCTAGAGAGCATTGTCAACGGGGTGCCTATGATTGCTTGGCCACTGTATGCGGAGCAGAAAATGAATGCTACATTGTTGACGGAAGAGCTAGGGATGGCCGTTGGTCCAGAGACGTCTCTGACGGATCGTGTGGTGGGAAGGAAGGAAATACAGAAGATGGTGAGAATGATAATGGTGAAAAAAGAAGGGCATGCACTAAGGAAGAGAGTTAAAGATCTCAGGGATAGCTCGGAGAAGGCCATAAAAAAAGGTGGCTCGTCTTATGAGTCACTGTCTAAAGTCGCAAGAGATTGTGAAACTAGTCTGCAATCGGTAAGAGCCAAGGGTCAAGGCGCCTAGGCAACTGTAGTCTCTAGGTGTCAGGCAAACCATAGACATCTTACATCACATGAGATTTAGTATTAGAAACGATGTAACCATATTGATTAATAAAGAGTAATTCAACTTCACTGATTTAAAACCTGAACTACCTGCCAAAGGAATCTCACAGTTACAGAACAACACTTTTTTTTTTTTTTTAACATACAGAACAACACTTGCTCGTCTTTTATAAGCGAACATGTTTTATAAAGAATGATGTCCCGTTGGTACTCAAAGGAACAACACAACGATATTAACGAAACCAAAAAGAATGTATATGCAAGTTATGGTTATCAAATGCTTTTCTTTATCATTTTATCATGTATTCTCGAAAACTTGTCTCTTCTCGAAGACATTTTTTTTGTATTTTCATAAAGTTTTATTTAGATTTGATCTGTTTTAATAATTCTAATTTACTTCTTTGGTTCTCTTTTCTAATTAATACATTTATGTTGTAATTTATTAATATCATATTTAATGATTATAAATATATTATGAAACTATTTAAGATAAAATAATTTTTTGTTTCTAATCTTTAATATGTTTATATTAATTTTTTTTACATTTTATTATTTTTAGAAAAAAATCAAACTGGTTCTTGAATTTTAACGTTAAGTGCACGTTAGTCCTCATACTTTCGCTCTTGCTAAGTGCCTGTTTGAATGAGCATTTGAGAAATCAATAAGTATTTTTTTATTACAAAAGCTTTTTTAAAGAAAAATTGGTGCTTAACTGTAAAATAAAAAAATATTTCTTTAATAGATATGACATTTTTGGCAACCAAAATATAGCTTTTTAATAAACTCAAATTTGAAGCTTCTAAAAAAATATTTTTCAAGTAAATTTTTCAGAATAATTAATGAGCCTATTTTTAGTCCATTTTATCCTTATATTTTACACATAATTTCCACAATACTCACAAACTCATCTTCCCGTTTATTATGTATTTAACTATTTATTCAATTTGGATATTTATTTTAAGATTTATATAATATTATTTGACTTTTTATATGTTTTAATATTTATTTTTGTTATTAGTTTACTTATGTTATAATCTACATAAAAAGATTTGGTTAGATATATGTTGAATTATGTTTAATATGATTTAAAATTGTATAATAATTAACATATTGTGCTTTGCATATTGTTTAATATACTTTAAATAATATTTACATGCAAAAATAATTTTTATTACAAAATAAAATATAGTTTAAATCAAAAGTGCTTTTTATTTTTATTTTTATATTGTCAAACAGTCTATTGTATGAAGCTCTTTTTAAAAAGTTCCTTTTTAAATAATAGTCAAATAGTCAACTAACTTCTTAGAAAAGTTCTTCTCATAAAAGATTTACAAAAAAGAAAACTCTACTGGTATTAGCCCAACCAAACAGAGGCTAAATTAACTTTAATCTTGTTTAAAGGTTTCTATTGAACTCTCAATTCACTTGCATATAGAATTTGTGGTAGCTCAAGTGGTATGAAATTCATTAAAAAAAAAAGTCAGTAAAAGTATTTTAGAATTTTTTCCAGCCAGAGAAAAAAACTCCATCTCCATGGTGCCCATTTTGTTTTAATCGTTCGACATGCACACTTTATTTTCGTTGTGACTTTCTTTATGTGATGAAGTAACAAACGAAATTCTAATTTGGGGTTTTTGAGATGATTTATCTTATTTCGTTGTGATTTCTTGTACTTGCAGTTTAAGTCGAAATGGATAGAGAATCTAATTTTGATAAAATTAGAGTCTTAGGTGTGAAACCATTACATAATTTGGTTCATTATTTATTCTCATCGAACACTCAAGGTGTCCTCCATTTTTCTCTGGGTTTCCTTCATTTTAACCTTTTAATTTACCGCAAGGTGTTAACCAGCAAACTCTCAATCCTACGTACCCTTTTTCCCGTTTTCGGTGCAACAGTCAAATCACAATTGAGGTCCCATGTGAGCAACATGAAGGTGATGACGATGACGAAGATGAAGATGAAGTCTTTGACGATCGAAAGCCCTTGAAAAGGAAGGCCAGAAAGGCTCAAACCTAGGTGCCTTCTTGTGAATTTGTTGGAGTAATTGGTTTATCTCAAAAGGAAAACTAGCAAAATATGAAGAAGGGACGACGGAGATGAGTTCTTCTTTAATTTGTTTACCTCTTATAAATATTAACTGGTCTATCTTTTAATGAATCCCATATTATATGGGTGGAGCGTAACCACATATTTTGTGTGTCAGTGAATTGAGGATCTAATGAAAAACTTTAAAATAACTTTAAGGTTAATTTAATAAAAATAAAACTTTTAGGGTTAATGTATATTTAGTATCAAAGTTTAAAGACTAATTTAAACTTTTTTCCTTATTTTTACATGTATATTTATGTACAACCAATACATTAAATTAGTGTCGTCCAAACAAATGCTTTAGATATTAATGCAACATTTATGATGTTTAAAGGCAATTGAACTACACTAATGGCAGTAAAAATGATGGATTCTTGAGCTGATCAATATAAACTCACTTTTTATCATGCCCTACCTAAATAATACTATGTTCTCTTTGAATACATGAACATTAAACTTCTTTCATCTTTATCAGAGAATAATTGATCTATTAATTTTTTTGTTATGAAGGAAAAAGATATCGTCAAATTTTCAAAATGCTGACAAATTAAGGAATATACTTTATCTCTTGACCGGGAATGTACACAACTGGATTAAGAGTCGAGCAGGAAATGTATAAAGAAGGCCACATACTGCGCATGTGATTGCATACCAACAATCGGGTACAGGACACAGTTTGTGAAAGTGCAGGTATTAGTAAATTAATGTGAAAGAGCCAAAGATGCTATATTAATTAAGACCAAAGTCTTTTATAATTAATACCTGCAACAAGATGCCGTGCTTCAAAATACAAGGTAGATTAGTCTTTAGTTTAGTTGCATTCATTGACTAGACTAGTATGACTACTCTCTATGTAAAAATTGAAACAATGGATAAAATCTCATTTCAAATTTCTTTTTGGAAAAGAAAAGATAGCTTTGAATTTGAGAAGGGTCCCTTAAAAAATATATAGTAAGTTCAATCCAATTGTGTAATAAAGAGTTTTTATAAAGAAAAACATTGGGTAAAATCCTTGAAGAGAAACACTCAATTTGTAGATTTAAAGAATCTGAAGGTATTTTGATTCCTCCTCACCAATTAACTAGAGCAAACTTCATGATTCATCATGTGACAAGATTCCATATTTTATGTCAGTTTCTTTTCCTGATTTGTTTAACTTTGATTAATCTATGTGTTGATACTTTTTATTAAAATTGTATTGTTGATGCTCATTACCATTGTAAGGTAACAATACGTTCAAAAGTTGAGTGAGTTATTGTAAAATAATAAGAGATCTTAGCACATCCATGTGTTGATGGATTCTTATCACACTGTGGAACTTTAACCCTAAAAGCATTGTCAATGGGGTGCCTAAGATTTCGTGACCATTGTGTGAGGAGAAGAAAATGAATGCTGCAACGCTGACGGAGGAGTTGGGGATGGCTGTCGGAACAGAGACGTCTTTGACAGAGAGTGACTAGAAGAAGGGAGAGTGAAAATTGTGAGATATGTTTTAAATTTTAGGAAAAAAAAAGAATTTTACTAACCTTAAATGTATATAGAAATAAAATTTTAATAATATTAGATATTTTTAGAAATTGTGTTTAGATTTTTATATATAACTCTAATTTATAAATATTTTATTAACGTTTTGCACTTATTATCATATTATATATTTTTAATAATAATAAAAGTTATCTGCTTATTAATTTATAGGCTCAGATCACTTATTAGTGAAACTATATCAATCATGTATTTTATATTACTTTAATTTCATAACAAGAATGATACTCACAGACAAAGAAAGGCATCCATTAAGAAATAGAGTTAACAAAACTAAGTTGGAGCCTTTTTTTTAATGGATAACTAATTTTAAAGTACTCAATTTTTTTAAATGTTTTCAATTCATGCTCGTTTATAAAATTTTCAATTGAATAAATAACTTTTTAAAACCTTAAGAATTTATTAAACTATTAGTCTTTGTTGATGTGATTAATAGATAAACATATATATAATATTTAATATATATGTCACATCACAAAAAATAATAATGGGAAACAATTTCTTTATCAATTAGGGGTATTTTTTTAAAAGGATAACTAATCTTAAAATACTCAATTTTTTGAAATTTGTTTAATTCAATACTCAAGTTTTAAAAATTTCAATTGAATGAACAACTTTTTAAAACCTTAACAATTTATCAAATATTAGTTTTTGTTAATATGGCTAATAGATATACATCTGTGTAATATTCAATAGATATGTCACATCATCAAAAAAAATATTTTAAATTAAATTATTAAAATTTCAAAAAGTTAATCACTTAATTAAAAATTTTAAAAACATAGAGCATTGAATTGAAATATTAAAAAGTTCGAAATTTTTGAATATGTAATCTTATATTTTAATGTGACTGATCTTATGATTCACCGTCTAAAATTGCAAGAGATTGTGAAACTAGTCTGCAGGCTGTAAGAATCAAGGCTTAAGGTGCCTAGGCCACTGCATTTGTCAGGCAAACCATAGATATCTTACCACTTTTTTTTTCTTTTTTACACAGGTATCCTAGCTTAATCAGACTAATCCTAAGCCCCTACGATCGCACCTCAAGAGTCTAGAGGATGTAAATCTGGAACTCCAAGATCCCTCAAGTTCCTACGTAACCTGTACACCAAGTAGCTCCCACTCTCACACTGCCGTTGGAAGTGGCTTAACCAGACTAATCCAAAGCCCCTACGACCCCACCCCAAGAGTCTAGAGGATGTAAATCTGGAACCCCAAGATTCCTCAGGTTCCTACGTAACCTGTACACCGAGTAGCTCCCACTCTCACACTGCCGTTGGAAGCGAGGCGTCCGTAATTGATCCGATCAAGGAGCTATACCCGGGAGGCTAGAGGATCATCAATAGGAACATGCATATTTCTCCTCCTTTGGCGTGACTCGAATTCAAAACCTCCTTAAGGGGAGAGTCTTAAATGAGAGAGCTGGACCAGTTGATCCACCCCTCGTCGTCTAGATATCTTACTACTTCACATGGGATGTAGCATTAGAGACGAAGTAACCATATTAATTAAGGAGTAATTCACCTTTTCTGCTTTAAAACCTGAGCTACCTGCCAAAGGAATCTTAGAGAACGACAGTTGCGCATCTTTTATAATCAAACATGTTTTACAACATGCAATGCCTTCGACTTGTGTTTCCTTCGTTTTATATTCACATAGCGACCTCCATGTAAGTAATTTCTTAAAGAATGAAGTTCCATCGATGAGTCTCAAAGGAACAAAACTAAACAATATTTAACGACACTAGTAAGAATGTATATGCCAGTTAGGGTTATCACACTTCTCTTTATAATTTTATGATGTACAAGAGAAAACCTTCGGCCTTCCCACATTTATAAATATTTCACGTCAAAAATTTATTTTTGTATTTTTTGTAAGATTTTTATTTGGTTTTGAACTGTCTTGGTACATCTAATTTACTTCTTTGATTTTTTTAATTAATACATTTATATTACAATTTATAATCTCATATTAATTGACCATAAGACAGTGACGAAGCCAGAAATTTAATATAGGAGGGCCCGAATATTAATTTTTTTAAATTTTGGGGGGCCCAGTGCACCACTAACCCTT
>JAOSBM010000204.1:22120872-22143378 GCA_027568955.1 Erythroxylum tenue | reverse complement strand
TGTATTCGGGCCTCGAGCCCCACAGTGATTCAGAGCCTCAGGCTCAACGATTAATGTGCCCATATTGGGACAGTTTAAGCGCTCGGTCACAACACCGTAATAAATTAGAAAAGTGTCACATTCGCATTTCATATGCATTTAGTTTAATCTCTTTAATTGTGTGAAAGGCAAAATGCCTTATACTTTCCTGTCTCCTATCAACATCACCTTTCTTCCATCACCCAACTCAAACTCCACTGTTTTCTGTTTGTAATCTAACTTGGCATTATACTTCTCTAAGGCATCCATACCCAAAATCATATCTAATCCTTTCATCTTCAATGGCATTAAATCCACCACTAAGTATTCCCCACCAATACATATCTTACACTCTCTATACACTTGACTAATAACAATACACTGGCCGATTGGAGTACTCACCATCAAAGGAGTATCCAAAGGGCTCATATCTTTACCAAACATAGTTCTACCCAATGAAACAAAGGAGTGGGTAGAAGCCGGATCAATCAAAACAATCACTTCATCATCAAATAATTTCATCATACCAGTCACCACTTATGGAGTGGTCTCTGCGTCCTCCCGTATCATTGCAAACACTCTAGCTGGTGCTTGCCCCCTTGGTCTTCCTGGATGATTCACTCTCCTTACTACGTCAGAGCTGCCAACTTCAGTTGCAGTCTTTTTCCCCACTGCCTCAGTTCTCTTCGAAGTTTGCATCTGTGCTCCCTTTCTTTTTGCATACCTCGGACACTCTCTAGCCATGTGCCCCTTCTCTCTACATTTGAAACAAGATCTGGTCAATCTATAACACTCTCCTCCATGGAACTTGCCACAATGATCACATTTAGGGACAGATGACTTGTCCCCTTCTCCCCTTCTATTGCCTCCTACCGTAGAGGCTTGGTGAGAATAAGTAGGAGTCCTCATCTGTCTGGACCTACTTGCACCACTGCTTCTCTCCTAAGACTGCATAAGGAAGCTCCTGGCACTCCTCTCTGGCATAAGAGTACTAGTACTACCTCCCCGCTTGAACTGCTCTCTCCCCTTTCTCTTTTTGTTCACAGCACTTTTTATATTCTCTATGTTTTCAACCCTTAGTGCCGCTTCAACTAGCTGTTGAAAATGACAAAAGTTCTGCACCACTGCTTTCTCTCTTATGGCTAGATGTAACCCTGATTCGAACCTACGGTACTTAGCCGCCTCACTCATCATCATCTCAACTGCATACCGGGATAACTGTGTAAATCGGCACTCATACTCGCTCACCGTCATCTCCCTCTGGGTGAGACTCAGAAACTCCCTTTGCTTCTACTGAATATACACCTTAGACAGGTATTTCTTCTTATACACTGCTAAGAAGTCCTTCCACGCCAACACTGGAGGTCTCACCCGACTGCCTGGCACACTTTCCCACCAATGCAGAGCATCCCCATGTAGCAGGCTTGCAGCATATACTAGTTTCTCATCATCCTCATAGTTCATCTGATCTAGTATCCTTTTAGTCTTTCTCAACCAAGTCTCAGCTTCTTTTAGGTCCGTGATCCCATAGAAATCTACTGTCCCATACTTCCTCAACTTATCAAACTATTTCCCTTTCTTAACTAGGACCGGAACAGAAGATTGCGGCATCTAGCCCATGGCCTGAGCAAACGCCTAAAACATCCTCGGATCCAACAGAGCAGGCACTTACTCTTGTGGAAGAGGAGACTCTCGCGACTGTGACAGAACGAGCTCACTACCTTGCCCTACCGAAGCCTCAACATTCCCTAGGGCTACAGATTCAACAATACTCTCCTCCCTTGGTGGAGAGTCAAGTGCAATTGATCCTTGCAATACTCCTCGTGTCCTTCTACTAGGTGGCATCTTACCCCTTCAATGCAAACACTAACTATTAGCTTAAAATTGATCTTAATCCTATTTCCTATATGCATGAATGACATGCATGTCATTTAATGCAATCAATCAATCTAACAATGCAACCCGTACCCACATAACCTAACACTTCATCCTACTATGCATACTAAGCCTAGGAAAAACCTAGAGCTCTGATATCATAAGATGTTGGGCCCCATTTTCGAAGCCTAACTATCAAACTAGAGTCAAAAAGCGTGAGCGGGTTTCCTTGTACGGTTATCACAACAAACCCTCCCTCCCTAGCAATTGATCCATTTAAATTCAACACCAGAGGCTATAAATTCCTATGGGAAGGTAGATAAACATGTTAGGAATCCAATGTTTCCAGAGTCTCCTCAATCGGAGGTCGGATGAGAAAATTAAGGTCAACCGAGTCCAACAAGTTCATGACTCTACTCATCTCGTACTTGCCTTGGCGTGATTACCATACTTCTTACTGTAGATATCCGATTGACTTTGTTTTGGGACTGTTTGAATGAAAACTTCTAAATCTACAACTTTCATGAATATCTCGAAGGGAGATTCGACCTCTAAAAAGATCAAGAATGGAACAGAAGGTATAGAATGAATAGTGCATAGGAACTAAGACGAAGCAAAATTTCTAAGACGAAGGAAAAACTAAGACGGTGTAGAATCTAAGACGAAGCAAAACAAAGACGGAACAGAACTAAGACGAAGCAGAATCTAAGACGAAGCATCTTAGGTACAAAACTAAGACGATACAAAACTAAGATAAAGCGTCTTAGTTACCAAACTAAGACGGAGCAGAAGTCAAACTAAGACAAAGAGAAAAGTCAAACAAAGACGATAGAAACTAAGACGAAGCGTCTTAGGTAAAAAAAACCACGACGAAACAACCTAAGACGAAACAGAGGTCAAACTAAGGTGAAAAAAAAGTCAAACTAAGACGATGCAACTGAGACGATTGCACCGTGCATAAGAAGATGACTCAACTGGATCTTCCTCACTTCCCCAAAGTTAGGACACGAATTCTAACCCTATAAAGGACCCGAAATATGTAATACAATATGAAACCCGAAAACATAAACATAAAAAAAAAAGTGATTATATATCATTAACAGAACCAAACACAATCTGAACTTAGCTTTAATTACATATCAACACGCTCATCAGAAGCTTAATACAAATACAGATGGAAGCTCAATGTTTGATATGCTTATAAAGCTGGCCAAATGTCACTATCTTAATACAAAAGATGCCTAGCTAGCTTGGAGTATCCAATTTCCTTGCAAGGATCACTAATCTTCTCGATCTGCACCTGAGGAAGAAGTGGTGGGATGAGCTACACAGCTGACTGACTAACATATTTATAGTCATTGATAATTGACCACAAATTCATGTACATGCGTATATGTATATATGTATATTTATATGTATACTTTTTAATTGAGCATTCTTCATTTTGGTTTAATACTCATAGCGCATAACACTCAAATGCATCACTCATTACAAGGTTAAAGATGCAATGCACATAAATTGGCTCGAGGGTCCCATGGAACATAATGAGGAAATCGAAGTTTACCCCATGAACAGAATGAGTCCATTTCGGAGCTCATATGCCACAAGCGGACAGCCGGGAGAAGGCTCTTGTCGATGTGCACGTGACGAACATAATAGTTCCACTCTTGCCCAAACAGAAGCACATAAGCATGCTCAGATCATTTTTTGGAAATGCCTTTATATTTTCCATGTTCTTTCCTTTCTATTCATACAAAATGCCATGACATATCTCAAGGCATAACATTGATCAAAGTCATAATTTAATTATATCAAAAATCTTCCTTCTTTCACGGTATAACAAAATCAAAAATCATTATGAAATTTCAACAATCAATTTCAAAATACACACATTGGCAAGAATTTGCCCAATTATACTATAACCCTAAATATGTTACCCACCTAGTTAGCTTGCAAAAACCAAGTCAAGATTGCCTTTCCCTTTGCTCTTGGGTAGGATTCCCTTGGTCCCCTACAATAACCAAGGTTCCAAACAAAACCTCATTCCAATCAAATTCATAACTTAAAAGAAAATCATACAATTTCAACAAATACAAAGTGAACGCAAATCTAACCTACCCATAACCCATCTAGGTTAGAAACCCTAAAATCAATTGGGTTCCCATAATCCATCTTCTTCCAACACAACTCATTCCTTTAATAGAGCAAAAAGAAAAGATGGTTAGCCCACCTTAACAAGTTGGTTTCTTTTCTTTCCTTCTTTCACCAAAACTTTCTCTTCTCTCTCTAACTTTTGTTTTCTCACTCTTCTCCCTCTTGAATTCACGTTTGCACCTCTTAACAAGCAAAACAGCACATCCTTTTTCTATTTGTACCCTTAATAAGCCCAAAAAGTCCATCTTACCCTTCCTTCTAAGCTTATGCTCTTTTATGCTCAAGTGATCTCCCAAAAAAGTCCTTGAACATCCTTATTACATCAACACTTTACTTCCATTTATCCATTCAACAAGTCCTACTAACCTTAACACCATTATATTTCCAAACATTAAATCTATCTCAAATTCAAAATTATTTTAAAATCATGCCTACTTAAAGAAAAATTTTCCAGGGTCCAACAATAGACAACTCCTGAAGCCTAACCTTCAATTCGTAGTGTCATCCAATCAAGAGATGTGGCTCACAATGTATATATGGCAGTAGCTAGATGGTGGTATGATACAGGTTCATCATTCTATGCTTCCCAGTTTTACTATTATCAGCCTATGGTAGATGCTATAGCCTCTTACGATATGGGACACAAAGGTCCTTCGGTTGATGACTTAAGATGTAAACTTTTGAGTTGCTCATTTTTTGAAATAAAAGTTGTTTGGAAAATAGAAGAGTGAATTGGGCTACTTATGGGTGTTCAATCATGTGTGATGGTTGGACAAATAGGAGATAAGAGCCTACTATTAATTTTTTGTTTTATTATGTAAATGACTCAAAATTTTTGAAGTCTATTGATGTATCTGGCCTTATTAGGAATACTGATACTTTATTTGAGATATTCAATGAAGTTTTGAAAGAAGTAGGGCCACTAAACAATAAAAACATTGTTTAGTTCTTTACTAACAATGATTCCACTTATAAAGCAACAAGAAGAAGGTTACATAATAAGTATAATTCTTTTTTTTTGGACTCCTTGTGCTACACATTGCATTGACCTAAAGTTGGTGAATATAGAGAATCCTAGGTATTTTCCTATTATTGATGAGACTATGCAGAAAGCTAAAAACATGACCAAGTTCATTTATAATCATGCATGGGTGTTAAATTTAATGAGAAAGGAATTTACCAATAATAAGAATTTGTGTCATAATGTTATGATAAGATTTGCAACGAATTTTTTATCACTTCAGTCTTTTGTTACGATAAAGAAAGAGTTAAAACAAATGCCTACAAGTGATAATTGGGTTGATCTCAGCATGCTAGGTATAATGTTGGATTGGAATTTCCAAAATTATACTGGAAGATATAGAATTTTGGTCTCAATTCTAATTTGTTATCCAAGTTGTGAGCCTTTAGTGAGGGTGTTTCGCTTGGCTGATAGTGAAGAAAAGGCAAAATTGGGTTTTTTTATGCCATGGAGAGGACGAAGGAAGCAATCGAAGCCAATATGAAACATAGGCCTTCTTTGTACATACCATATCTTGCGGTCATCAATGAAAGATGGAAAAGGCAACTTTCTTCTCCATTATTTGTAACTAGGGTGTTTTTGAATCTAGTGTCTATTTTAAACCGAATTTTACAAACAAAGTTGAAGTTAATAAAGGAATGTTATTCACTATTACAATAATTGTTGACCATGAAATGATGCAAGATCTCTTGAGCTCACAAATGGAGCTTTATAAGCAATCTTCTGGAGATTTTGGATAATAATGTATTAATGCGAAAATGTTAGTAGATTCGGTTAATTCTAAGGTATCTACGTCTAAAATATTATTAGTATGCAGATATGTAGTTATTTAAGTCATATTAATGGAAAAGTCTTTGATGTTATGTTATTTCGTTGTGTTTATATCTTGATTATATAAATTATAAATAGTTGTGGCAATATCTAATCTTTGTTTAATAGGCATTAACCCATTATTATTAAACAAAATTGTGAATAATTTTATCTTCTTTCATAATAATATTTTTCTTTTCTGTACTTAGAGACTCAATTTTCCAAATGCATACATTCTGTACATAGTTGATTACAAATAATACAACAATTATTCATAGATGAGTTTTATAATGTTCTTGAAATCATTGATAAAGTTGTTTTTATTTCTTCTTTTTCTTGATTATATTATTCTGTATGTTTATTAAGAAATGTTTGGAATTTGTTAAGGGTGTGTGGAGAGGCATTAAATGACTCTAGAGATTTATGAGTATTAGTAAAAAATTCAATACATTTTTGACTAATTTTAAGTTTTTGTTCCGTATGTATTATTAATAGATGAATACGTCTACAAGTATCACAAACAGGCATTCAGATATATGATACTAGAAAATATATTGGATAGAATTAACTAAATGATATATTGAATTATCAATTCAATGATTATGATGAAAGATAAAAACACAATTAAGCATACATGTTTTCATCTTGTTCTCTTGAACGCCAATCCTTAGGCTAAAGCGAGATTGTAAGAGTCTGGGTAGGGAGATTATAACTAAGTGTTTATTCTTTTCATATAGAGCTATGCTCGGAGTTTACATTATATAGAAAAGGGCGTTGGGTAGCGTCCAAAACTTAGAAAGCAAAAGTAAAAACTACAAGAAAAGTATATTCTGGAGAATCTAATTTAGATGGTTGACATATAGCCTACATAATTTTACATAATTGAAGATAATGGCTGACAAGTGGCCTATATTATTGAAAACTTTTGAAGATTTTATTCCTCGATGATGATAGCTCGTCATTATGAGTATTACTAAACAATTATCTGAATTATTAGACAAACAAACCAATATTGAAATTCAATTAAAAGAATTAATTACTATAACATAACCATTAATAGATAAAGGCCAAAATTCTCAGTCACAAAAGTTTTATGAAATTAATGAAATTCATAAAATATTAGAATCTTTAATTAAATGCTAAGAAAAATTATTTAAAATAGTATATCTAATGGATGAAAAACTCGAAAAAATAGAAAAGTTAATAACAAAATTATTGGAATCAAAATTGGTATCAGAGCCATCTAACTCATCAAACCTAACTTTGGTAAAACCATGGAAAATATAGAACAAGATATAAAAATCAATTTGAAGAAATTACGTAGTTAGTAAATAAACTAACATTGGATAAAGAGAACAATTCTTTAAAATATGAACTTATAACTAATGATCAAGATGAAGTAATTTATGGTTATGAATCCGATTAAGAAGTATATATGGAACAACCAAAATCAGTGGAACAACCTGAGACAAGTCAAAAGGGAGAAAAAAGAAACAAAATCAATCTAGGTATAACTAGAATTATAAACCTATAATCCTTCTCAATGTTGGAGTATCTATGCTCATCTTAAATGAAAGTTGGGTTAGCATTTTTAGAGGCTTTCACTTATTATCAAATTATTTCCCTAACATTCATGTAGGAAGAAGGAAGGATAAATAGCCTGGCATCCTCACTCTAGTGGTACTTTCAACAATAGATCTTGTCACTAGGTATTGGTTAATCATCTTGATATGGTTCCCTAGTTTGAGGTTATTTGGAAGCAAAATTTAAACTGCAAAGCCGCTGTGTTCACTTAGCTAGTGATCAAAAATCGGCTTTGGACCAAGGACAGGTGGTTTGGTGCCTTTGACACCATATGCACACTTTGTAATTTTTTTAATGGGAGTCATTCATTTATTTTTTTGAATGTGATTATACCAAAGCAATTTGGAGCATAATTATGGTCATGTTACAAGTACCTAGATATAACTTCGAGTGGACGGAAACCTTGTATTTTCTTATACATTATATCACTCACGGTAGAGCAAATGGCATGATTATCACGATTGCTTTTCATACGATTATCTATTTAATTTGGAAGGAAAGGAATCGGAGGATATACAAGGGTGTTGAAGAGAGCCAAAAACAGCTTGCAGAACATATAGTCAATTGGATTAGAGATGCCATCATTACCAATGATCAACAACGCTTTGTTAGTCATGATCTGAACTAGAATTGGTCGTTATAATGTTATAAATTGATGATACTCTATATTTTGGTTAGTGAGTTTTAGTTTGTATTTGATATATGATTCATTGTACTGCTTCTATGTAGCTTTTGCTAAATTAATATATTTCTTTTTTATCTTTCAAAAAAATAGTTTGAGAGTTAAGGATATTTATTATTCTTTTATTGGATGTTTTGATGTAATTATTATTTATTATATGATGAAATTAAAATATTTTTAATACTTTATATTGTTCATAATTTTATATTCATATGATGATGATTGTCTTTTTTTCATATTAATTGTGGTTATTATTTATATGTGAAATATTTAAATATTATTGTTGTTTCATATTAATTGCGGTTATTATTTATTATTATGATTTTTGGAGACCAGGTTGATATAAACTTATAAAGTATATACAGTGCAACTATACAATATGAAGTAGACTATTTTGCAATTTTTAAAAAATTCAGGGACTATTTCATAAATTTAACAAATTACTTGAAATGATACCCAGTATGAACCAACACAGATACAATACCATACCAAAACTCAATTTGGTACCAAAGCCGATACGATATTCACAACTTTGGATATAAAGGAGATGTAAGAACTAGAACGAACACACCATAATCAATTGCTCAAAAAGCTTAATATGAGAATTCTCTTTTTTATTGTTTTCTTTCCTTCAATTCTTTTCCTTTTCTAGAAAAAGAACGAGTCATGGTTCTTGTATGCCTAGCCCTTCCTTTACTCCCTTCACCTCCATCACTTGGTCTAACTCTTATCCCTCCATCCTTCTCTCCTTGGTTTTTATTCTCCCTCTAGTTATGAACTATAGCTCCCATCATTTTAGCTTCTACTCCTTACCATGCTCCTTTCATTCCTCTCTCTAGGCCACCTGCCTCTTCTTCTCCTACTTCTTCTTCCTTGGACAACCCTCTTATCTATTTAAATACTTCTCTCTCAACCTTTAACATAATGGTTTCTTCCTCTCCTTCTTCCCCTCAACTCATATTCTCCCTCTTCCTTTCTCAGCCCCTATCCTTGCTTTCCCTTCTTCTCAACCTACATTAACATCCTCTACTGTAAACTTCCATCCAAGAAAATCTTTGAGGTAGGTAGTAGGTGATCAATCTACCCCTGGTGCTCTCAAGTATGTTCACTCAAATGTTTATAGTGAAGATTCAATAATTTCTCACCCTTAGAAATTCTTCAAGTTGGATCCAAGAGATGGAATACTTCCTTGATATGGTATTTTATTAACAAAAGGCTAGCTTTTCCTCTAGTACATCCTTGGGCTTCTTCTTACTAGGGGAATTTATATTAGGAGAATACTTTAATAAATGAGGATGTCTTCTTTAAATTCAACTTTTCAAGTAAAGGTAACATTTAGAAAGTAATGGAATTAGGACCTTAAAACATTACGAGGAAGCCTTTAATGATTTAAAGAT
Organism: Erythroxylum tenue; assembly: GCA_027568955.1. Classification (NCBI taxonomy): domain Eukaryota; kingdom Viridiplantae; phylum Streptophyta; class Magnoliopsida; order Malpighiales; family Erythroxylaceae; genus Erythroxylum; species Erythroxylum tenue. Next base: position 22,133,837 of record JAOSBM010000204.1, on the reverse strand, counting down.
GGAGTTTATGCCTTATCCCTAATTAATCCAACATGAAGTTCATTCCATTGTGGGTAAAGTTTCATAATATCCCACTTAAGTACTAGACTACTATAAGATTAAACTATCTCATAAGTTTCATTAGGAGACCCCTATGTCTGGATGAAAATATAGTTGGCCTCAAGATGATTGGTAATACTAAGATTTGTTTGGAAATAGATCCCTCAAAGAAACTTCTTGATACGATCAAGATTATAAGGCTAAATGAAGTTAAAGGATTTATAAAGGCAAAGATCAATCTGTTTTACCGAAGGAAGCCAACTGAGCACATGAAAAAGATGTGGATACCAACTGGTAAAAGGTTCCTTTAAGGAGAAGTTATAAGCTAATGTCCAATGATTAAATACTATATAAATAGGACAAACCACCTACTCAAAGAGAATGGACATAGGGTCCTTTAAAGGATCTTATGCATCAGGAGAATTGTTAGATTATATCTGAACCCTCAAAAAATGATGATGTCACTATTGCAGTCGCACCTCAAATGCAAGTAAAAACTCTCACTCTAGAAGAATTTCTTAAGGAAACTTACCCTAATAAGTCTTATATTGTCTCTAAAACTAATATGGAAGCTTCAAGCTCTAAGAAAATATGATCACCTAAAGATTTTCTAGGCAAATACATTGTCATTAAGCTATCAAAAAACGATTCTATAAGGCATGCCATAAGCCCTCCTAAAGACAAATTGGGTATTAGTACCAAAAGAAAGTCAGGCAGGAAACTAAAGAAGAAGGGGACTTTTCCTTTAAATTCTTATTAACTATTATCTTTTAGAACTTTAAGGGTATAAATAGCCCCAAAATCAGACAGTTAATGCATTCTTACTTATCCTTAATGAAACTTTATATTGTTGGGTTCTTAGAGACTAAAGTCAAAAATAATAACTATAAATATTACAGATGGATCTTTGGCAAAAATTGGACCTGTGTTTCAAACCATAATCACCATTACAATGGGAGAATCATAATAGGGATCATCTCTAATAAATTTATGGTTCCAATTACTTTATGTCTGAGTAGTTTATCTATTTGAATGTCAGAATGGCTCATTTACCTTGTCCTTTAGAGATCAATTTTATATATGCATCCAATTATTAGTTTCAGAGTGCTCAAATATAAAAGGAATTTAGAGAACAGAAGCTCCTTAATTCAATCTCCTTGGCTAGTAACAAATTATTTCAATTTTATCCTCCTCTTGCAAGAAACTAAAGGGGAAAGACTCAATTGTAAACTATAAAAAAAGGACTTCTGGAAATTTATTAATGCATATACACTATCTGACCTAAGGTATGATGATTTTTTCTACACTTAAGAGAAATAACCAAGAAGGCTCTTAGCTATAGGGAAAAATTAGATCAAGCCTTAGTCAATCCAACTTGGCTTTCCTTTTTCTCTAATAAAAAGACTCATTTAAATACACACTTTGTTCTGAATATTATCTAGCTTAAATATTAATTGATCTCAAACCTCTAAAGCTTATCTACCTTTTCATGTTCATCAAGTTCCTGACTAGGGAAGAAGGTTTTAAGGAGCTTGTGGTTAATGGTTTGAAAGTAGAGGTTGGGGGCTTTTAATCCTTCAAATGTATGAGATGGTGCATTCAAGAGGGAATCAAAGAAGCTATTTTAAACAAGAGAGGAAAATAATGATAGGGACCTAATTGATTCAAGAGAGGTGCTTTACAAAGCTTAGATGGATTTTAATGCTCTTCCTAGGGACACACTACTAAAAAAAGGGGGTTTGAATTCCTATGTTTATTGTTTATATAACCATTACTCCTTGATAAAGCAAAGAGTTAAGGTCATTTGTTTTAGAGAAGGGGATAGAAACTCAAAGTTATTTCGTAATGATATTCTCTATAAGAGAAACGTTAATAGGATATGATCCATATTGAATGATAAGGGTGAAATTGTGTGGAGACAAAATAAGATTAAAACATTGGCTTCATTCACTTCAAAAACTTGTTGTGGTTCATTAATAATCAAAACTCCCTTATTCATAAAATTAAGAATTTTATGAATAACTTACTATCTTTTCAATAAGAGAAATGTTGGTGAAGCCTTTTGAGGTAAAGGATATCAAGAAAGCCCTTTTTTATCTGAGTCTTAACAAGTCTCCACGCCCAAATGGGATCAATGAATGTTTCTTCCAAAAGAAATACTTAATAAGTGAGTTAATCTCGAACATTGTCCTGGAAATCTTTCATATGAGGATTGCGCTTAAAGAGTTAAATAAAAATTTTATTACACTGATTCCCAAAAAGTCGAACCCAAATTCCTTAGATGATTTTAAACAAAATTCTTATTGTAATGTGATCTATAAGATTATCTCTAAACTACTTGCTTCTAGGCTTGAGAAGGTCTTAAAATGCTTGATCAACCATAATCAAGGTGCTTTTATTCATTGCAGAAGTATTAGTGATAATCTACTCATTACTTATGATATTTTCAAAGATTACTTTAGCAAAAAAAAATCTTTGAAATTTTCTCCCTTAAAATTGAATTCTCAAAGGCTTTTGATTTTTTTGATTGGACTTTTCTACTATAATAAGCACTTTAAGCTCTTAGTTTCCCAAGAAAATTCATTAATTGATTAGAGCAAGACTTATTAATTACCTCATATGCTATGTTAATTAATGGTTACTTAGAAACTATAAGAGGAAAAAGGAAAGGCCTAAGAAAAACTTGGGGGAGTTGATCAAAAGTAATATGGCTCAGCTGGAACTTACTGAGGACTTGACCCTCAATAGAAACTTTGGCGTACTATGATACGGATAAAGGATCTCATATAAACAGGTCATTCGCATTCTCATAAGTCTTTTTAACATTTTTCTTCGAGTCTTATGTCATGTATTTAGCTTAAATGTTTAATATGTAGTATTTTTTCTCTTAGTTAGTTAGCCTAAATATTTTCTTACTTAGCGTAAATATTTTCTTGTAATGGCTTGTTTGATTTATTTAGTAACTTGTCTTCTTTCCTATTTGTGTATTTATTTACTTGTTTTATCTTTTATTTTGACTCTTTACCTTATTCTATATTTATTGAATTATTTATTTTATTAGTTATTTTTATAGTTTATTTATGCAAATTTATTTATATATTATTATTTTTATCTTTTATGTCTATTTTACTTTATTTGATTTTAATTATTTTATTTTAATATTATAATATGTATATGCATATTTATATTTGTTTTCGTCATATGGGTCTATCAAAAACAACCTCTTTACCAATTAAGGGTAAAACCGCGAACTACAAGACCTCCATAGACATTACGTATCAGTGGGGCTTTCACTGAGTTATTGTTATTGTTGTTGTTATTACTATATTAAATTAATGGAGAGACTTCAAATTCCTTTACGAGTGCCAATGATAAAGGTGAAATTGTATGGAGTCAAAATGAGATTAAAATGTTGGCTTCATTCACTTCAAAAACTTTGCTAATAATCAAAGCTCCCTTGTGTATAAGATCGAGAGTTTCATTCCAAACTTACTATCTTTTCAATAAAAGGATATGTTAATGAAGTCTTTTAAGGTAAGGGACATGAAGAAGGTCATTTTTTTCTGACTCCTAAAAAGTCTCTAGGCACAAATAGGCTCAACGCATGTTTCTTCCAAGAGACCTAATACTTAATAGTGAGCTAATCTCAAAAATTGTCCTAGAATTCTTTCATTTGGGAAGTTCGCTTATAGAGCTCGATAAAACTTTTATTACACAGATTCCCAAAAAGCCTAACCTAAGTTCCTTAGATGATTTTAGACATAATTCTTATTGTAATGTGATCTATAAGATTATCTCTAAACTACAAGCTTCTAAGCTTGAGAAGGTCTTGAAATGCTTGATCAACCAAAATCAAGGTGCTTTTATTCATTGTACAAGTATTAGTGATAATCTACTTATTGCTTAGATCTTTTCAAATATTAGCTTATCAAAAAAAACTTTTGTAATTTGTCCCCTAAAAATGGAGTTCTCAAAGGCTTTTGATGCTGTTGATTTCAATTTTCTACTATAATCACTTTAAGCTCTTGGTTTCCCTGGAAAATTCATCAATTGATTAGAGCAATACTTCTTAATTTCCTCTTATGTTGTATTAATTAATTGAGAGATTTCCATTTCCATTATGGGTCCCAATGATAGGGTTAAAATGTGTAGAGTCAAATTGAAATTAAAATTTTGGTTTCAATCACTTAAAAAACTTATTAGGGTTTGCTAATAATCAAAGCTCTCTTGTGCATAAGATCAAGAATTTCATTCCAAACTTACTATCTTTTCAACAAAAGGAAATGCTAGTGAATCCTTTTGAGGTAAAGGATATCAAGAAGGCCCTTTTTGATCTGAGTGATAACAAGTCTCTAGGCCCAAATGAGCAATGTTTCTTCCAAGAGACGTAATACTTAATAGGTGAGTTAATCTCAAACATTATCCAGGAATTCTTTTATTTATGGATTGTGCTTAAAGAGTTTAATAAAACTTTTATTATACTGATTCCCAAAAAGCCTAACCTAAGTTCCTTAGATGATTTTAGACATATTTCTTATTGTAATATGATCTATGAGATTATCTTTAAACTACTAGCTTCCAGGCTTAAGAATGTCTTAAAATGCTTGATCAACCAAAATCAAGGTGCTTTTATTCATCACAAAAGTATCAGTCATAATCTACTTATTGCTTAGGATCTTTTGAAAGATTTCCTTAGCAATAAAAAGGCCTTAAAATTCCCTCGCTCAAAATTGACTTCTCAAAGGCTTTTGATTATGTTGGTTGGAATTTTCTACTCTACGCACTTCAAGCTTTTGGTTTACTTGGAAAATTCATTAATTGATTAGAGCAATACTTCTTAATTACCTTACATGCTATATTAATTAATGGAGAACTTCACATTCCTTTATGGGTTCCAAAGGATTGAGGCAAAGTAACCACATCTCACCTTACCTCTTCAGCATCTGCATTGATGTTTTGACTAGGTTGACAGTTGATCAAATCAATTAGGAGATAGTGTTCAAGTTCCACGATAAATGTGAGAGATTGAGCCTTTACAACTTATCTTATGTTGACAATCTCTTGTTTTTATGTTATGTTGATCTGGCTTCTTTAAAAACATTAATGTGATGCTTGGCTAAGTTTAACTTTAATGTCTAATGTTTCTGTCAATAAAGCCAAAAGTATCATGTTCATCTCCTCTAATTCATAGATAGCTTTAAACTTGCTCTCTAATATTACTGGACTCCATCTTCAATCTCTTCCATATAAATATTTTGGAATTCTCACAATTTACAAAGGATAAGCTACCTTGAATCAATTATCACAAGAAATAGCACTAGAACAATATATTATTGTCTTATATCAGTATATTGCAACTTATTAAATCAATATTAATTATTCTCAATGTTCATTGGATGTGCCATCTGTACTTGTCTTAAAAATCATCAAGGATATAAATAGGTTTTTTAAGAACTTCCTATGGTCCAGGAGGAGGATTTGGCATCTCCTCCTTTAAACTCACCAATACGCTGCTTATAAGGAAGAAAATATGGAAAATAATGGTAGGCAAGGAATCCTTTTGGGTTAAATGGGCTCACTCTTATATCCTAAAATACCATTGCTTATACTTTATCAAGCCATGTAAGGGGAACTCATGGACATTCAATTTAGATGTTGAGGTTGAGAGACCTTTTACACCCTTATGCGAATAATACTCATTTCTAGTTTGACAATTAGAATAAGTTAGGCCCCTTATGTTCAATCCAAGGACACATCAACCTTAGACTCCTAATCCCTATTAAAGTAAAAATCAACTCAATTATAACTGATGGACAATAGAGATGTAGGCTGAAAGGTTTTGAAACTACAACCCGGATGTAAAGGCATAGCCTAAAGTTACCCGGTTGGGACACACTTCAAATAAGTTCACCAATAAATCGTGTATAAACATATTGAGAAGGCCAAGTTAGAGAACTTCTTGGTAGAAAGTGGTTTCATTGAAAAGGAATTCTCCTAAAGCTTCTTTCAAATTGTGACTTACCATCAAGAACAAGCTGAACACTTTTCACGGATTGGAAGGGATAGAGATCCGTAGTAACCAATGTGTCTTTTATAAAACTACCCTTGAATCCAATAGCCATCTAATATTTCTCCGTCGTTTCTTCAGTTCCTTTTGAACTCAGTTACTCTCGTTAAGCAGATCTTATCGTCTTATTCTGAATTCTTGCTATGGGCTAAGAATATCAGATTTAGTTACTAAGAAGATTTGAATATGGTTAAAATAGTGATGAATTGTAGCTTATACTCACATATTTGGAATGTAATTTGATCTTAATCCTTTATTTTAATTTCCTTTATTGTCTAAATTGCTTTATTGCACGCTTTCTAAGGTTCGAGACTTTATTTCTTCGTTTTAGGACAAATTTCTTCATTTTCTTAAAAACAAACTCAGTATGGGTGTCTCGTCTATCAATTCAAGTGGCAAATGACTAAGGTTAGACTGGGCCACCTGATATCAAGTAGTCGGGAAAGCCTAGAACTCATAACAGGATTTTACTCTGCAAATACTTCGTATGTGCTAACCTCCATAGATTGGCCTTCAACTTCCAAGCTGCAGGCAGCACAGGTGGTTCCCTCAATGTTTTCTGTTTTTCTCACGTGTCCCAGTAGGAAGTAAGCGAGCTATAAAACTTGGTACTGCAGGTTCTTTCTGCTGTTGTTTGTCATGACTGGAACAAGCCTAACTTGAGAAGGGAAAATTAAAATAACTACAATCATATAGGCATAAAGATTTAATTGTCAATAGAAATCAAAGTCTCAAGAATCTAGTTGTTTAGCACATATCCAAATCATGTTCAGTTTTCTTTAAACATTCACACTCTTCAGAGAGGGAGTGGAAGAGTTGCAAGGAGCAGGCCGCATTAGCTCCTTATAATTCACACACCAATAGGTTCGGTTGCTTTGGTCAGCCACGCCATCTCACTTTCACTCATAAATGGAGCCAGAATATCCTTACATCTCGAATGGTAAGTGTTTAGCCAATCTATCTCATCCGGCATCACTAGGCTCAAGTCGATCAACTTTCTCTGATATGGTGCCTAGATATCACAAGGTCATGACAATAAGTAACAAAACTAGTATTTGCCGTCTTATTCCCCACGTGAATTTTGGCATGTAAATCGCATGCTTACCCAAGTTATATGCTCGAAGGATAAGTAGCCCTTGTCTCCAAAATTAAACTTTGTGTCAGCCTCCTTTACTATCAGCACGTTCTCCAATCTTATGCCAAAGCTTCCATCTTCATAGTATCCAGGTTCTGGGAAATGTAACAATTGAAAGAAAATTAAGACAAAAGTAGATAACTGTTCACTGCAGAACTCTCAAAAAGTTGCAAATTAAACGAGCATGCCCCAGTATAAGTACAATATTGAGACGTCAAGTTGGAGAAACCAAAACATTCATTGCATATGCATGTTTAGACTTGGAAGTACATCTCAATGACTATAAATGCAAAAAAGGTTTAAATCCAGCAATTGGTTTGTTGGGTGTATGTGCAATTTTTCACACTGTCAACTGGAAAGGAAAAAAAAAAGGCAAATGATTGATACTGACCATCTGTTACCGTCATGGAAGCTTGTAGTGGTACATTACGAGCCTGTGGCCTAAAACTAATCAAATGAGGCCCTGCACAGAAACATGCATAAAGAAAAGAAACGTAAATTACTCACGTATTATCACTATAATAGCAAAAGACGAGCAGTTGAATTTTATCCATACCTTCATGAACATTCAAGTAAGACCCAATTCCATGACCAGTACCATGCCGATAATCAAGACCATCCTTCCACAAAGGAACTCGAGCAAGAATATCAAGGGCATGACCTGCAAAAAGAAAAGGCAAGTAATCAACAAAGCTCCTCTGTATATAGCTTACAGGTGAAGGAAAGTTGAAAAATTAAAGTACCATTGGTGCCATTAGGGAATCTTGCATTGTCAAGGGCAATATGACCTTTGAGAACCTGGATAATTTGACATGCTTTGTGTTAACTCAAATAGGTCCACAAAAAGATACAAAACAAACAGAGAAATCAGCAAGATTTCTGAAAAGACCTCACCTGTCCAATCCACCTTTTCATAGCTTCAATTTATTTAAACAAAGATAACAGAAATAGCAAATAATGAAATATTACCAACATTTGCAGTATACCAAAGTCAAATTTAGCAGCTAATGGGTTGTGAAAAGCAACTGATTCCACCTACCGCAGTATAGCATGCTTTCTCATGTGCTGAAGGTTGTCCAAAGTGGACTGTTCGAGTGATATCAGTTGTTCCATCCAGGTACTTCAGTCATTCAGTCATCAATAACAGAAGAAAGGTCATTAGTCCACAAGCAGTAGGAATAAATTAAGTTCAACAGCAGTTTTACCCATATGTGCAAGTAAAGTCTGTAACAAACCTGTGCTCCTGAATCAAACAGGTAGATATTGTCTGGATTAAGGTCGGCACATGTTTCAACCTGTGGGGCATAATGCATGATTGCTGCATTTGGACCAACTGACGAAATTGTGGGAAAACTCAAGCCTCTAAAATGCTGCAATGACACCCAATGAACACAATCATATTTCATATAATCCAAATAAAAGAGGAAGAAGTAAATCAATTGAACTTAAAGCTCAATTGAGTCTTGTTGCACCCAAAGATCTGGCACACCATCTGAACTTCAGTTACATGTAATCAAGATAGTTTCTATTTCGGAATAAACAAAATTCCAGAAAATATAATGAAATCAACTTGGCCAAATTACTTGTGAAGTATAATATTATAAGGCCTAGTTAATGCAAAAATTTCCAACAGAACTGCAGCTTTTGATTACCTCTTTTGAGGCTCGAAAACTCTCTAGTTTATCACTCACACTGACCTCTGTCAGTTTCTTGCTTTCCCTGCCACAACATATTCCAGTTGCATTAAAAACAAAAAAGGTACATTTGAATCCCAAGTTTTGGACTAGATTTCATGTTTTGCAAGTAACATGAATCTGGAACAGAGTGAAAATCAGGGCCCAAAGATGAATTTGCACATGTTCTCCATTAAGCTAGGTCATCAACAAAATAAAAGAGAAGACCACAGACATGCACACAAATAAAACAACGGAGAAGGAAGAATTAAAGAAAAATGAACTCATCAAATGCAGATCTCCACCAAGATTGTGTCCAATTAGGGATTAATGACCAAAAAGGGTACCAAGTCACCTTTATAGGTGTGCACAGAAGAATGATAAAATAAAGCAAAATAGATTCAGCATAACAGCAACATTTTCTTGCAAGCAAAATTTCAGCTACTTGCAACTCAAAATTTCAGTTACTTGCAACTCAAAAAAAAATTGACGTGCTTGATACTATGCAGCCTTAATATCACAAACTTATTTTCAAGAGACTCAGTCAAACAAACCCCTATTAAACACAGTTTGATAGTTCCAAAAAGCATGATATGTGAGACTTATGGCATTTGATCATGATCTCCAACAGCTGGGCAGGATTCACTTGGATTTTCTACTAGAAATTAGACATCTGGTGGGATTGTAAAGTCTAGTTAATAGCATGCCAGATATGATCCTATACAGTGAAGTTGCTACATTAATGTAAAATCAAGTTCCAGGTGCAAAATCTCCGGTTTCCAAGCTTCATCATTATCACCTAGAGGTATAAACCATGGCCCAAAAAGATCACCGTCTAAGATAGATAAATTTACAAGTTGTTTTTCTTGTTTGATGTCTCAACCTCCAAGAAGTAACCTGAAGCACCATATACCTCTTGCATCTGCACATACAGAAACAAAGATTCACATCAAGCCTAAAGCAGAAGATTGTTCTGTAAACTGTCAGTCGAACAAATTATTGAACAGGGAAAGCTTTGCAAGCTCCATTATCTTTTTTTAACTATTCTGGATGTCAAAGTATACCTGCTTATCCAACCAGACAAGAAATTGCACAACAGCAGCACCATCTCGAATGTGAGCCTTCTTTAATCCATCTAACTCAACAGGATTCTACAACCAGAGATACGTTTGTCAAGAAAAAAAACAGGTGAGATTTTATTGCAACAGGCAATGGAATTAAGCGACAAGATAGTGTCAACAGACAACACTAAGAAATATGTACATATATAAAATGTCGTTAAAATTTTCAAAAACTACCTTTATAGCTTTAGCAAGTGCCAAAGGTGACTGCTGAAGGAGCACCTTACCAGAATTCAATTTAGAATATAAAGCATAGCAGCATGAACCAGGGTCAACCCATATAAGATCAATGTTCGCACTGGAATTAATGTCCTCTGCATCTTCTCCATCGATCTTTATATCCTTTAGAACATCAGCGTCAGTTGCTTTTGCCAAATCAAGTTGATTTGAAGCAAGTAAGTGCACATCAGAGCTAACTGCAGTGTAGTCGCGTACTTCAATTCCATTATCTTCCAAGTAGGAGCGCACCTGCATAAAATATTCATTAGTTATACAACATCATCCAACTAAGCAGAGTTGTGGTTTATTCTGATCACAAATTATGTGAGAACAAGAATTCAATTTGAAATCATGTGTTTTTTCATTACTTAGCGTATTGGAGAGCACGAACTTACTGAAATGCCCTTCATAAAGAAAAATACATAGAACAAAATATTTCTAGATGTAATAAAAAGGATATCTTCATTATCTGAAAAGGCATTGAATAATAAACTACATATATGTTTTAGCATTTTAGAAAAAGCCAATGTGGACCCATGATAGATCATTTCGAAAACTGAAGTACATAGAAATGTACCTCATTAGAAAGTTTCCTTTTGTCCACATAGATGAAAGCTGAATTGGTTGTTACTATAGCAAATGCATGAACAACTGGACAGTATGACACATCAGTCCCACGGATGTTATACAGCCAAGCAACCTGAACAGAGAAAATTAGTGTAAAATATTTGTAGGTACATCAACAAGTGCTAAATTTCAAGACGTTAAAAGAACATACAAGCTAATAAGTCAAGGATGAAAAGAAAATCCACCTCGTCAAGGGTCGTAATAATTATACCATGAGCTTTCTCATGTTTGAGTTTTTCCCTCAGACTTTTCAATTTCTCACCCACAGAACGACCAGTAAATTCTAAAGGATGGACAGCAACTGGATTTATTTCTGCTGGGGGCCTGCTTTTCCAGACCTCATCCACCAAATTGGTTGTGGTCTGAACCAATTTCTGTTGTTTCTTAGCAAAAGCACGTTCCCATCTTTGTGCAGTGTCCACTGAAACACACCATGGATCAACCCCGATGGCTGCATCCGCTTGTAGATTCTAATAAACAAAATTTCAATTTTGCTTAATCCAACAAGAAGCATCTATAACATATGGTAAAAAAAGATTAGAATAGTCAGATATGAGCAGTAAATGGTACTTGAAAAATAATCTGGCAAAACTAATAAGAGTGTCAGTTCAGGAAATTATTAACTAAAAAATAATGGGCCAATTGAAATAAAATAACAAGGCATTACAGGTATAATGTCAAGAAAAAGCATTTCTTTCCATCATAAAAATAATTGGGGAAAAGGCTGTCAACAACACAAATCATTTGATACAAAATCAAGCAACACTAAAATCGCAACTCACATCAGCCATCCATGTATCAACAGGTGGGTCCTCTCCTATACGCATCAGTATCCATTGCTTGCTAAGCTGTTGAGTTGCCTGCAAGAAATAACGCCCATCCGTCCACAAACGTGCATCATTCATTGTGATAAGTGCCAAACCTGAGAATTAAATAAATGAGACCAAAAAAATACCAAAAGCAACAGAGAGTTTAGAAAGTCAACACTAAACTGTAACATGAATATTAAATTCATACGCTCAAATTCACCACACAATTCAGAATATAAAGCGGGCAGTTCAAAATGTGAAATGTAAAAAAACTTAATTGATTACTTAAGCAAGAACATTGTTAAAACTCTTAAAAAGGAGCGTCCTTGCACAAGATGCTTTATAATCGCTTAATCCATAAAAGAACAAAATTAGATGAAAGAGGACAGCAATTGAAGTAAAACCCTTGAAACCAACCAGCACTTCCAGTGAATCCAGAGACGAATTCGCGACGCTTGTCCCTTGCAGACACATACTCACTCTGCAACAAAAAAAACAAAAACACAACACACATCAACAACTCCCTTAACCACCCAATCCAGGAACTGACAAAAATACAACCTCTTTATAGACTGAGAACAAAAATAGTTAACCCAAATCAAAAAATCATTGAAAATTCAAATCCCAACGACACGATTCAACAAAAGGCGAACCTGATGACAGTCCTCAGAAGGAACAATCAAAGCATCGAGAGGAGGAGTGTAGGAAGCCATCACAGACCTCAAAGAAGAGAGGACGTCCGCCATGATGAGGGCTATTAACTCTTCCTCTCTCAATCCGATAGGTTAGCTTCAATGTTCTCAGATACTTGGGAGTTGGGTGAGTGTAAAGAGGAAACGTAGTTACAGAGTGGAAACTGAGCAGATGTTATCTATTATGATATATACAGGTAAATGAACCAAACATATTTTTGAATTAAATATCTATACACGTATATAACGACGTCGTTGCCTTAGAAAAAATTGGAACTCATATCAGTTTTGACTTAGACCTGATCTATAAATTGGGCCTATATCTTGGCCCATGGGCCCCATGCTATCCCTAAATATGCTTCTTGTTTTCTTCTTTGATCTCGGAATTTATTCTCTCCTTTCTGTTTCGCCTTTACTTGTTGGCGAATAAAGGCATGCTTCTTTTCTTTTCTGCATTTATATATTCGGTCTTTATCATAAGAACGTGCCTAAATTAAGTTCATTCTTGGTCGGGTCGGCCGCCTTTGGGCCCGGACCCAGTCATGCCGACCCGTAGACTAGCAGCCCGACCCAGACGTGTCAT
>JAOSBM010000204.1:22109412-22120808 GCA_027568955.1 Erythroxylum tenue | reverse complement strand
CATCTACCCGACGCAGAACTGTCAGCCTATGGATCCGAATAACAACAATCAGTTCAGCCAGAATCCGGCAGAACCAATTCTCAAATGACAAATGCTGTTTAAATGCTAAACAGCATTGTGTTTGTTTGGAATTCCACCCTCTCCTCCTAATTCCTATCAATGTTTTGGACTTAGTGGGTATGAAACCCATATTGATTGATAAATCCTTTCAAAATGCAATGTTTTGTAATGTTTTCCAGTAATTTCTCATTATTCTAAAGTTTTGCTTGTGATAATCCATCAATTTTAAAATCCAAACATAATTATATACTCTATCTATCATAAATTTAAATTTTGCTCATCTTAATCTAACATTTTTTTTACACATAAAAATCATAATATTAATATTTTGATCTTTTTTAATCAAATTTTAAAATTAATATATAAATAGTTTTTTTTCTTATTAGACTAGGTGATATCTTAATTCATGCTTTTTGATAATAACAAAATATACTATTAGTGAATTTATTTTTCGTGACATTAATAGTTCTATTATAACAAAATTAACATGTGAAAGATAAAGTTCAATAGAATAGATATCTGAGCAAAAACTTTACTTGAAATAAATCGAGTAATTAGAAGATAGAAAAATAATCAAAATGAGGTATATACGAAACTTTAGAGAACTTCAAGAACATTTAATTAAAAAGCTAAGAATAAGGAATAATCAAATACATCAAAATTTAACAAATTGTTATAATCCTTCTTATAACATTTATTTTGATCATTTCAATAAATTAAGGGGTTAAGTATTGCATGATTATTACATGAAAAGCATATTGCATATAATTTGTCATAATCAAGAGAAATTTTAAAAAGTTTTTAAAGATAGCGCTCTTGATGCATCCAATATTTTTTTGGAACTTTTGAAAATTTCGTTAAAAGAGTGTGTTTTAATCTTTGAAAGAAAATGAAAAATTTTAGAAAACTTGTTTCACAAAGTTTGATTGAAAAGATTTTAAAGAAAGCGCTCTTGATGCATCCAATAATTTTTTGGAACTTTTGAAAATTTAGTCGAAGGAGTGTGCTTTAATCTTTGAAAGAAACTGAAAAATTTTAGAAAACTTGTTTCACAAAATTTGATTGACCAATTAATATCTTGGGTGACTAATGTTAAGAGTTTCAATGTATTTTTGGTATAATCAACATTTGCTAGTGGACCAATGTGTCATACCAGTTGACTAATATCATTGGTAGAAAGTTACATTATGTATCGAGAGTTTGTAAGAGCACACTTATTGAACAATGCGACATATTAGTTGACTAGTGTGATAGAATAATCAACCAGTTCTCTTGGAATTAGTCATTACAATAGCTAAAAAAAATTTTACAATTATTTTGGGTAGTTTTTAGTATAAATAGACTACATATATATTGTGAGAGCAGCCTTTGGCATACTAGAGGTGTTAGAGAGAGCTTTTAGGTTCACGTATACATTGCATAAAGCATATTAAGCCTTATTTTATTAGTATGAATAAAAAAATGAGTTTTTGAGTTGAATATAATTGTGTTAGTGTAGCAATTAGGAAATTTGTTTAGGATACACAATGTGAGGGTTTCTCTTGTCCTTAAATAAGATTTGTAAAGGTTCACTTATGGCTGTGTAAAAAGATTGTAATAGTTGATCTTCACTCATGACAAAGGAGATGTTGTATGGAAGATTCATCTTCATCTATTAAAGGAAGAAAATAGTTAATAGATGAATATTTGACTATATTTTTATACTCATATTTAATGTATTTTGCTTCATATTATATACTTTTATCATGTATTTGGTACTTAATTTGATTCAAGTGCTTTCATAAGTGATAATTGCCTTCAAGGACATAAAAGAGAAGACTTCGGACGAAAACACTGCATAAAATGGATTTTTGACATACAAAAGGGATACACGGTAGTGCAATAGGCCTTGCACTTCTCTCGGGCCATGCAGTTTCACAATTTCTAAGCTTTTTGGTTACGCTCGGTTCAATACACAGTCGGGCATCAATCCGTACATCTCCCAGAACCCTAAATTTTGCTATAAAAAGAAATTTTTAGGGGCAGGCGGAAAGGAACAAGCATTGGGAGGCGATTCTAGACATGAAGATCGTTCTCAAGGGGCTTTTTTGATCCAGAGAAGCAGAAAATATGAAGAAATCCTTGAAAGATCCATCAAAATACAAGACTAAAACTCTAAATTGCAAGAATATTCGATAGAAGACAATCAGGAAGATTTAGAATTATGAACCCATTGTTTTCAATTCATTTTCCTTTTTGTGTATGTTTGATTTCGTGTTCGATAATGTATAACTAAACGTCTTGTTAGTATTTAGGTTAGATGAATCCTATGTTGATACTTTAATATGTTTTGATTCTTTTATTAATGCAATTAGTTTGATAGTTATATTGTGATCCTATTACGTGTTTATATATGTTCTATCTATGTTTGAATAGATTTATCATAATTGGAAGGAGTTAATTGCAACCCTAAAGATAAGATGACATAAATCTTTCGAATTAGTGTCAAACCCAATAGAGGGATTTACAAATCGATAAAGCAATCTTATAAACTTTAACCTAAGTAATTCAGTTAAAAACCTTAGAATTAGTTATTAATAGACTCAAGTTCAGGTATTAGTATACCATAGGAGTCTTCATGGTCCAATAAATTAACAAAACAAATGCATAATAAAAGATCAATTTGTTAAAGGTTTTAGGGGGATTCAAAACCTAGATTCTAATTTCTATTATCGATAGTTTTCTTAGTAATTTCCATTGTCTCTACATTCATTAGTGTTCCATATTCTATTTTAATTATTTATGTTTTATTTTATTTTAATTAAAATATAAAATCAATTATTAGGCTAGATAATAGGGGAAGGGTAATTACTAGTATTCATCGTCTTCGTGAGATCGATCCATACTTGCTAGTATTAGTTACATCTAGATCATGCACTTGTGATTATTACAATATTGACTAACTCGCAAAAAGTCAATCAAGTTTTTGGTGTCGTTGTCGAAGACTTTGATATTAGGAACACCTTAATGTTATTAATTTATTCATTTTCTTGTATTTTATTTTATTTTACTTGATTTTATTTTATTTTATTTATAGTTTATTAATTTAATTATCTTTAGAATTTCTCTACTTGATCTTGAGTTTGCGATTTATTAAAGGATTCACAATTCATTATTATAACCACAACTCATAATGGAATGATGGGACAAACAAATCTTTTATAGGAGCTAGAATACGTCTTTGCAATCTCTAATATTAGCATATAGGAGAGAGAGGTGTTCTCACATGTTTTCGGGAGCTCAACTGATAACCAGGCCATGTTACGACATTGGTGGGAGTTATCACTACAATCATGAATGTCGAGCACCAACTATATATGGGAGCGACCTAAAATGTATAATCAACCTCGTGGTGCAATATACGGGAATAACTACAATTCATAATGGAACAACTCTTACGCCTATTGATGAAATGATGACACACTAGCTCAATATTTACAGCACCAAGCACTTCCAGTTAACGAGCCAACTCTGGAAGATATGAAGATCGATTTAATTTAGGAATCAATCATGAGGCCATCACGAAACAGAGACTCATATACAAAATTGGTGACATGGATGGACCAACTAACAGATATATTATCTGATGAGATCCAAGGGAGTGTGCCTAGTTTTACTGAAACAAATGTTAAAGAACATGGAATGGCAATCACTCTCAATAGTGGAGACAAGCTTCCAGAAAAAGAGCTTCCGGAAGAAAAGGAAAGTTAACAGATCAATTAATGGAATTCCTTACCAAATTGAAAGCTGACCGATTCGAATTCGAGAGTGAAAGAAAGATAAGGTTTGGCTTCATGAATGAAGGGATATTCCTAGAAGAAATTCCTAAAGAAGAAAACAAAGAATTCTCCATCCAAGAAGAGGAAGTAGAGAGGTGGCAGAAGGTAATCGAAGAAGATGAGTCAGAAACCTTTGTCCAGGAAGAAGAAGAAAAATGGACAGAGACACTTGAGGAAGAAATGGCAGAGGAACTAAGTAAGGAAATTATTAATGAGGTATTGTTAGTGATCTTAAGTACGGAAGGTTCCCACTTCTTCAGAGACAAACTGTTCGAGTTAGCTGATGATTCAGAGAGTTTTGTTATTCCATACGTTTTTAACAATTTGTCATTAAAAAGGGAATTAATGGAGTCTATTAGTTTTATTAATCTAATCAATTATGTCCTTATGTTTATCTTACAACAAGTGGCTTACTTATACGCTACAAAAACCCTATATGGAGAAAGGGGTAGAAGCAAGCCACTCATTATTGATCCAGGATGAAGTTGAGTATAAAGGGTACATCGAGCTAACGATATTAAACAAGCGCTACATAGGAGACAACCTATAAATTAGGATAGGTATCATTTTCATTTCGTTTGATTTTATTTCATATGTTAGTATAGGAATTTATTTTATGTTATGTTATTCTTTTGTTTCTTTATCCTTTTTCTTTTATATTTTGTAAGGATGTTAGTCTCATATTTGATGGATCCAAATCAGAAATCATCATATTCAGGAAAGTACCAACTTAACCCTCTCACTCATTATACATGTTTATATTGTGTACATAGAGGGCAATGTACGACTTCAAGTGTGGGAAAGGGGTTAATGATTTTAATGATTTCTTTAAGCTTATTATAATTTTGATTATAATATTTTATGGACTGATATTCTTAATTGGTTGAAATTTGTCTATGAATATTGCATTTCGTTGTTGAATATTGATTAAATTGGTATGCAAAAGGATGAGAATTAGAATAAATTTTCTTTTATAAGTTATATTTTTAGTATTCATTGAAATAATCAAGTTCAATGATATTGCATATTATTACACACATATATACCTATCTTTTTCATGAGCTTTTGAGCCCAAAAAGCATATTTTAAAATTTTTAAAGCTCATGTTATTCTTTTGTATGTGATATCATGTATAGTAGGACAATTCTAGAACTTACTTTTATTATCCATATTGAGACCATATTTGTTAAATTAGAAGAATTTACATGATAAAGACACTTACATTAAACAACTTGCTTTAGCATATTTCTTTTATAATTACCATACCCATAATTTTTCTCTTTAGGAATAACCAAGTTGAGCCTTATCCTTTTTCATTGATGAAACCCACATATTAATCTTTATCCTATTTTTTGAAGACTTTTTATTGTTTTAAGCCTTGAAGGTTATTTACATTATTTACTTGTTTAAGATTTGAAATTCTTAAAAGGTCCGTTATTTCTTTATTGTGGTATTGAATGCTTGAATTATTATGTTCATCAAAAAAGGAGAGAAAAAAGAGAGAAAATAAAAAATATAAGTTCCTTTATGCAATTTCATGTTTTTGGCCATTTTGATTATGCACGGTCTGATGCATCGCCGTGCATCAGCCCAAGCATCTCCGAGAATCCTAAATTTCACCATAAAAAGATGTTTTTGGGGCAGACAAAGAGAAATAGGTATTCAAAGGCGATTCCAGACGTGGAGATCATTTTCGATGGGAAATTTTGATCCAGAGAAGTAGAAAACATGAAGAAATTATTGAAAGATCCATCGAAATACAAGATCACACCTCTACATTACAAGAATATTCAATAGAAGATAATCAGAGACTTAGAATTATGAACCTATTGTTTTCAATTAATTTTCCTTTCTGTGTATGTTTGATTTCTTCGATAATGTGTAACTAAACTTCTTGTTAATATTTAGGTTAGATGAACCCTATGTTGATAATTTAACATGTTTTTTTTATTAATGCAAATGGTTTGATTATTACATTATAATCCAATTATGTGTTTACATATGTTCTAATAGACCCTAGAATATTAGTTTATAATTTGATTTCATATGTAGAGATTGAAAAATCTTAGGTTTAAATAGATATATCATAATTGGAAAGAGTTTATTGCAACCCTAGAGATAGATTGATATAAATCTTTC
Source organism: Erythroxylum tenue (assembly GCA_027568955.1). Taxonomy (NCBI): domain Eukaryota; kingdom Viridiplantae; phylum Streptophyta; class Magnoliopsida; order Malpighiales; family Erythroxylaceae; genus Erythroxylum; species Erythroxylum tenue. The sequence continues at coordinate 22,114,791 of JAOSBM010000204.1, read as the reverse complement.
GGATTAGGTTCAACCTAATAGAGGGATTTACAAATTGGTAAAGCAATCCTATAAACTCTAACCTAAGTAATTCGGTTAAAAACCATAGCATTAGTTGTTAATAGACTCAAGGTCAATTATTAGCATACCATAGGAGTCTCCATGGTCCAATAAATCAGCAAAACAATTGCATGATAAAAGATCAATTTGTGAAAGGTTTTAGGGGGATACGAAACCTAGATACTAATTTCTAATTTCGATAGTTTCTAAGTGATTTCCATTGTCTTTATGTTCATTATTGTTATCTATTTTATTTTAATTGTTTAAGTTTTATCTTCTTTTAATTAAAAATCTAAAATCAGTTCTTAGGCTAGATGATAGGGGAAGGGTAATTACTAGTAATCTTCGCCTTCGTAGGATCAACCTGTACTTGCCGGCACTAGCTATAGTTATGTCGTAAACTTGTGGTTATTACAATATTGATTAACTCACAAAAAATCAATCAATAATGAATTGTTAAGTGGAGCTTAGGGAGTGGACATAACTAAGGGTTATTTGACCAAACTATTGTAAATTGGTTTTGTCTCTCTTTTCCTACTCTTTTTAACTATTATTATGAATGCTTTATGATTGTTATATATGAAGTTTTCATAACCATTTATCAAAGTAGGTAATTCATTCATCATTTTTAAAATAAAGCAAAAAGTAAACACACATAGTTTACCCCCTCTTATATGCCATCTCAAGACTAATGATTTTATCTCTTTTTTCATCAAATTGATTTTGATGATTCAAAGTTTGTCATGACTATACATAACTAGAAGTGTATTTCCATATTTGATCCAAATCATATTACTTAAAAATTTAAAACTTCTTTATCTAAACAAGAACTACAACAAAGAACTTTATAGAATTTCTTTTATAATTCTTCTTAATAAAATGATCAATTACCATAGAATATATTTCATATATGAGCTTGTATATTATATTTTTTATTATATTAATTTTTTTAGTAAATTTTAGTATATTACAATTTACAACATACTAATTATCTCTTTAAACTTATAATATGACTCAAATTTTTCCCACTATATCATTAAAATTTATAATAGAAGGTTGATCTTCACAAGATAGAACACAAACAAAGCATCTTTTGTTTATATTTTACAAATACAAAGATCGTGAGAGGTCATATTAATCAGTGTAAGGCATGTATAATATGTCTCAAAATAGAATGACTAGAATATATAAACACAAAAAGGGTTGTAATGATATTAATATTTTAGTTGAAACAAATAACCCTTTCAATGTCCAAATTTCAACCTAAGAGAATTTCCAATCTACAGAAAGGAACAACATAAGAGGAAGTATATATGACTTAGCCGAAAGAGTTTGTTTTAATAAAGAAAATCATTTTAAAAAGTTTATATATGGACTAAAACAAGCATAAAATTTTACAATGTTATAAACACTTATGGTTTCAAGAAAAATATTATTGGTCATTGTATATACCTTAACATTAGTAGGAGCAAATGTTTATTTCGGTCCTCTATGTAACTGATATACTATTTGCAAACTAGAATTTGAGTTTGTTATGTAGTACTAAGGATTTTCTCTCTCAAAACTTTGAAATGAAAGCTATGAATGAAGCTTCTTATGTCATTGGCAAATAAATTCGTAAAGACAAATTTAATTGAACAATAGGATTATCTTAGAAAGCTTAAACTAAAAAAGTTTTGACGAAGTTTAAGGTGAGCACATGTTCATTATTAATATCACCCATTGTCAAAGGAGAAAATTTAGCGTAGGTTAGTATCCAAAGAGTATATTAGAAAAAGAAGTAATGAAGGATATACTGTAGTACCCCCTTACCGTAGAGTACCCACCGGGACGCTCGCCGGTCATTCCGGTACGTATCCTACGATAAGAGAGAACTACGAAAGAACACTACTATACTCCACATGGCATCACAATAATAAAACATTAATATTAATTGCAACTTTTTAAAACCAAACTTTTTTTTTCCATTTCATTTCATTAAACTCAGTAATTTACATAACTGTCAATTTTTCCTATCTATACATCACTCTGAAAGCTTGACACAACTACTATATACAATCAAAACAAAATCGCAGTCCTAACTACTGAAAAATAGGTTGTAATTTTGGATGAGTTTGCGAACTCAGTGAGGAACCATCATCGATGGTTCACCCAATTTATGCAGCACACAAATAAATCACAGACGATTTATTTCAATACTAGCACATTCAGAAGGGCAAGCAATTAAGCTATAAGAGTTTTTGTGAATAAAATGGCAAGTGAGGAGACCAACGAAGAAGAGGAAGGAGAACCCACGAAGGAGAAGAAGAAAATCTCACAAAAGCACTTTTCTCACTTTCCAACTTAGAAGTGTCGTGTGTGGCTCTCCAACCTTAGGTTATTTATAAAACAATTAAGATTAAGACTAAGTAGGCAAGTGACAAGTGTCACTTGCCACTTGTCTTGTTTCCAAGGCTTCTTTTGGTTCCTTTCCAATATTCAAATTTCTAGTTCAATTTCTCTCCGAATTTCAATGGGCAATGGCTCATACCAAAAATTTCTAAAGTCATGTATCTACTTTTCCCGTGCCATTGGACAGTCATTTTCGGTACCGGAAATCCAATCAGTCTGCTACCTGGCAATTTTTTTGGTCCGGACATTTTCTCCGAAAATTCTAGAAAAAATTTCTAAAAGTCCCTAAAAATGGAAAACACACAAAAATCCACTCCAATTCATTTTTCAAGCACAAATAACACATTTTTCACAAAAGGTCACATTTAAACACTTATGCCTGGAAATGTCATGTATGCATGTACAATCATGTGCATGTGCAAAAATTACCATTCATATAAATATAGAGGCTATAAGATGCATGTGCATGTCGAGATATATTTAAACATTCCTAACCCGTCCCAAATGACCAAATTACCCTTCCCATCGGTGATGGGATGTTACACATACCGTATGCATCTACAATTGATAACTTAATGTATGCACATATTTGTACAAGACCTAATATTGCATAAGTAGTAAGAATATTAAGAAGATACGAACGCAACTAGGATTTAAGCATTGAACAAGTGCTAAAAAAGTTCGAATATCAGGAAGATACTAAAGCAATCAGCGTTTAAGCGTTAAACAAGTGTTAAAAAAGTTCACATACAAGCATTCAATTTTATAGGTGATAGTCTGTTTAAATTCATATTTTATTGATACAAAGATAGTAAAAAAATATACATCTTGATATATTTTTCTACTTATTAAGGGTGCAATCTTATAAAGAAGTGCTAAATAGACTATACTTGTCTCATCCATTATAGAAACAAAGCTTATAGCTTGTCATGATGCTATAGTATAGATGTTATAGTTAAGGAATTTTGACACATATTTAAGGGTTGTTTATAGTTTTAACACGACAATTTAAAACTTAATATGATAATTCATCTATAGTAGTCTTCTTAAAGAACAATAAAAATGAAAGTCATAAAAAACAATTCTATATAAAGTATTTGGAATCAGAGATTATGTTAAAAAAAAAGAAATTCATCATCGAGCATATCAATTATGAGGTCATGATAACTCATCACATGACTAAAAGTTTCATGACATATTCATAAAAGGATCATGTATAGAATATGAGATTTTCTAGTTGATTTTATTTAAGTTTGGACTTTCTACTTTGTTACATTAGGGATGATAAAGTTTCTCCATGTATAGTTTATTGTTTTATCTTATTTGGTATAGCTTAAATGAAATAACATATATGTTTCTTATTCATAGTCAAAGTTAAATTTGTTTTTTCTTTGATATTGTAATGCATAAAAGGAATATTCAGACTTTTAAGTTATATGAATTTTCATATTAATAAAATTTTAAATTGAGAATTTTTCAATACCCATATTGGTTGTCTTTGATTATGTCATAAATGATTCACGGAGAATGTTGAATGAAAATTTATCCCTTTAAATGTGACCTATAAATATTCAATTAGAACTTAAAATGATTAAGGAATTATTGTTTTATAATAACTAACTCATTGATTTAACTTAAATTAAATCAAGTTATATCTTTAATAATAGAATATACAACAACAACAACAACAATAACACCTAGTAAGAGCCTCGTTGAATTACGGAGTCTAAAAAGATCTAATAGTGTGCACCCTTACCCGTACATGCTAAAGATTAACAATATAAGATAAAATAATTAACAATCCGATAGATCCATATGCAGTACAAATTAATAATAATAATAATAATAATAATAAATAAATAAATAAATAAATAAATAAATAAATAAATAAATACGTATAACTAAACATATAAAAATATGTAATGCAATACATATAGAACATGGTAAAGATTAACAATATAAGATAAAATAAGTAAATAAATACAAAAACTAAAAAAAAAGAGAAGTACAGGAATAAATCATATCAGCTATTACAGTAACTAAATAAACTAAATAAGAAACTACTTAGACTAAATAACTATGAGAGAAGTACAACTTAATCAAAATATTAAGGCTATGTATAAAATGAATGACTCGAAGAAAAAAATTTAGAGGACTTAAAATGAACGATAAAGATCTCTCTACATGAGATCTTTTATCCATATCCTAGTACTTTAAAGTTTTCTATTGTAAGCTATGCGCTCAGTAATTTCCAACAAAGTTATATCATTCTTGATCACTTTGTCCTAGTTCTTCTTAGGCCTCCTTTTTTTTCTCTTATAATCTCTAGGTACTATTTTTTTGTGTCTTCTCATTGGAATATTAGGGTGTCTCTTTTTAACATGTCTAAACTACTTACGTCTCGTCTCTCTTAATTTATCATTAATAATAGTCACTTTTAATTTGTCTGTTGCCAATACATTTTTAACCTTATCCCTTATAGTAAAGATAATATACTTATCATTTAAATTCCTCGATAAGATAAAACCACATTGGATATGAATATGATTTTTTATGAACTTGTGGTTCTTATTATATGAAAAACCAACATGAAAGTAATTCCCATTCTTTTGTCCATCTTTCTCATTTTATCTTTCATTCTTTAAATTTGTTAGTGAATATATAAAACTAATTAAGTTGGTCTCACACAATAGCTTAAGCTATTGTAGTGAAACGGTCACTTAACATGGTATCAGAGCCTTTATGACCAAGTGGTCGTGAGTTCAAGTCCTACCACCCACCTATTATTCAGCACAAGGTAGAGTGGACCTGTGCAAGTTTTAAGCCCAAAGGGCTTTCACTTGAGGGGATGTGTTAGTGAATATATAAAACTAATTAAGTTGGCCTCACACAACAGCTTAAGCTATTGTGGTGAAACGGTCACTTAACAAAATTCCCGTAAAGGAATCA
>JAOSBM010000204.1:22078042-22088304 GCA_027568955.1 Erythroxylum tenue | reverse complement strand
CAGAATCGAAGAGTTCGCTGGAAGAACAGGAAGTTAGAGGACGAGTACACCAAATTGAAGTCATCCCACGATAGTATTGTTGTTGAAAAATGTCATCTTGAATCTGAGGTTAGTATATATCTCTGATTCACTATTTTTCTCTCTGGGGTTCGAGCATATCAATTTCAACTTCAAGAGATATATGAACGACCATTTCCTGTAAAGTTTAGTTTTCACAGGAATGGTGTAACCTTTTCTTTTTCATTTTCTCTCCATCTAGCTTGTTTTCGAAAACTCTGTCCATCATCCTGTATAATTCTGATTAAATATATTGGACTCGACACAGGTTCTGAAGTTAAAGGAACAACTCTCGGAAGCACAAAAGCAGATCCAACAGCTTTCAGAGCCTGGTTCAAGCAACAGCCCCACTTCGTCACTCTCAATGGAAGCGAGTGAGCCCCCTTTGTTTGGAGAGTTCGGCATTGAAGATTATGGAGATGTCTTTTACACTCCTGGAAGCAGCTATATTAATGGGCTAGAATGGGTTAATCTATATGTATAACTAAAACTCGTATCGATGTATGTATATAGCCAATCTTGTGCAAATTTTCGGTATCTAATGTAATGGGGTGCGTTTGACTAGTTAGAAACTGATTGTGTTATTAACTTCGTTTGTTTCCCGGAAAGTTGGCTAGTAGATAGTGTTACGAAATCATTTTCCATGTTACACAGTTAGGATAAGATTTGTGCCTTTGTTTCCTGACAAAACGCAGGCAATGAACAGAAGAAACATAAGACCAATGAAACTTGGGGCTGGGTGTGGATGGCTTTGCCTCCTGTAAAAAACTTACCTGGTTATGAATAGTTTAAAGTTACCTTTTTATAATTAAGAATCCCCTAAAATACCTCGTAAGAAAAAAGAAGAAGAAAGAATATGGATAAGTTATATTCACCAATTGTAATAACATACTAGGAAAGATAGAAAGCTTTCGATAACAGGGCGTAGAGTTGTGTCTCACAATCATGACAGCTAACATTTTAAAATAAGAGGATATAATCAAAAAGAGTTCAATAAACTTGAAACGAAGTCTGAGTGGTTTATATTAAATTGAACTGAGATTAACTATTGCTAAAATTACTAAAATTAATTATTTAGTTAGTTGACCCGATTTATTTATAAATTTTTTTAACATTTTCATATTTAGTTAATATAAAATATTTTAATACTCTTTCTTAAGTGTATCTGAGACTGGACATCCAGTTGTTACTTGAAATAAACATAACGGTAACTGGACTGGACTGTTGGGACTAGACATTCAGGCGAACAATCAAGAAATTAATAATCCAGACCAAACTTATTCTGATGATATATTCAAAAATTTCACATGGATAGAGTGTAAAATCTATTAAAAAGAATTAGACTTGGATCTACTATTTGCAAAATGATTAGAACTAGTTATTTAATTAGTTCACCTTTATTATTTATCAACCATTTAATATTTTCAAATTTAGTCAATATAAGTTACTCTAATATTCATAAATTCAATTCTCATTAATGACATCTTTTTTTAATTTGATTTTTAATTTACTAAATGATTTGTTAGAAGACGTACATAATTTTACATAATATTATATGTTTATCTCCTATCATTTCCGGTGAATAAATTCACCTACTTGTCATCCGAACAATCATTCAACAAATACCCTTAAAGTCCATTAGCAGCCACCACAAATACCCTTAAAACTCAGCTTCAGGTCTTCAGGTGCCAATGACTTCAAGCTGAGTATTAGAATCGAAGTGTTCAGATTCTCTGTCTAATATTATGGTATTTTATTATATTCAATAAATCTCAGTCATTTATTTATGTGAGTTTTGCATGAGTTTTGTGTGGATCCCACAAAATAAATGATTGAAATTATATGATACAGAATAAGACGGAGTAATATTGAACAGATAATCTGGTCTCAGAATTGGAAAGCTTAATTTCTTGTCCGCTGTCCTTGCGAAATTAAGCTTAGTACCATTCCAGTTGGCGAGAGAGTGAAATTATGGTTCTATAAACATTAAGAACTAGCTAGCATCCGAATAAGTTAAAGACTGGGCTTCCTTTATGATTATTGTTTGGTTTGAGGAAAAAAAAGAGGACTAGCATAGAAAAAAAAAATGGAGGAAACGGGATGATGACCTGGACACACAAAATTTACTAACCTTTTTGGGTACATAAATTTGTTATAACTTACTAGTTAGCAAGCACAAGTCACTATCGTTATGTTTGGAACCTGTCCAACAACTTTAACTCAAACCCAACCAAAATTCACAGAACCTGAAAAAGAAAATCTCGAATAAAAATAGAGAGACATTTTTTTTACATACCATGAAAACTTGGTAGAAAGATAAAACTCGAATATTCCTAAATTTGGTAACATCAAGATTGAGAAAACAACAATAATGAAAAGTAGTACATGCATGCACTTGCCTCCATCCAAAAAATAATGAATGTCCAAATTTCTTTCTTGTTGAACGTTGCGTAACGAATATGGAAAGGAGGTTCCATATAGATTTTCTAACAATAGGCATGCATAACATTTTCTTATATTGATGCAAATCATAGTCGTTATGCCCAAATTATAGCAACATCAACATTAAAAGTGTTGGTTTATGTCCTACAACTAATTGGCTGGTTGTAGTTTAGTGACAAAATAATTTAAAGACATTTTTATCTTATACATATTTAGATGTATATGACAAAGTCCATGTGATAATTATACATTGCAAATAAAATTATAATGAGATTTATATTCAATTTATATATTATCCTTAAATTGATCATAGTTATTGTTCTATTAAGATTGCATATTAATAGAAAATAAAAAGACTAGTACATGTTTTATTTTTTCTTATAAAGGAAGTAATCAATCTCATAAACAAAAGTATGGAGATACTTAAATAAATGTGTAAGTGTTTGTTAGAGAACAAGTTCACTGAACTGACCCTATATGACACTACAAGAAAGCAACACAATTTGTAACGTTTAAAAAATGTCACAAAATCTCAAAAAACGTCCCATAATATACAATTTGCCATGTTTTAAAAAACGTCACAAATAACATCACCAAATGTGGTGTAGGGAAAAGGTTTTTGCGACGTTTCCCATAAAACATCACAGAAAACACGGACATTCCGCGACGTTTTAATTAACGTCACTGAAAGATTGGTCTTTCTGTGACGTTTTTTGGAAACGTCACGAAAAGTCACATTCTACAACGTTTTCAGTCACATTCTGCGACGTTTTTAAAACTTCACAGAATGTTACTTTATGTGACGTTTATACAATAAACGTCGCATATAGTTGTAATATTTTTAATTATTATTTTTTTCCATTTTTTCGAAAATCATTTTAATTTAAGAATTTTTTAATTTTAATAATTATTTTTTAAAATACAAAAATTTTTAAATCTTATTTTTAATAACTATTCAATATTATTTATGAATTTTATTTATTTAATAATTTTTCAATTTTTTAGTATATCATTAATTTTAATAATTATTCATGTGTCACAAGAATTTCATACCTACAGACAATGTATTATTTAATTGCAATTCGCAAACATGTCATAATACACTAATTAATATCAAAAGTGTGTCATAAGTGTATAGTAAATAGTCATAAGTATATAATATATCAATGAGTACATATATCTAACCTAAATGAATATTATGTGTAGAACATAAAAGTTCAAAAACCTTTTTTTGTTGTTCAAATTCAATTCTTTGTTGTTCGACTTCAGTAGGTAGTCGATCTTGCATTTGTTCAACTTTTTTATTCAATTCATCGACTTGAGACTGTAACTCTTGATTAACCTTCTTCGACTCCTCTAGTTCGTCTCGAAGTCTCTTTCTGACCGAAGTCTTCCTTTGTGGTCGTGCCAACAACGTAATATGATCTAATGCCCAAGACTTTGTCGCACACTTTATCCTCTGTCATTGGATGACCTTGTTCTATTGAATCTGCCAATTCCTTACACATTAATTCCTGAAAATTAAGAATTAATTAAATACAAAGTCTCATTTAAGAAATATTTGTAAATAAACTATGTACTCACCCATTTTTCTCTGCATTTGGTAGTTGTCCATTGACCTTTACTTTCATCATAATGAGTGTGATCTTTTGATCTTTTGGTTGTGTAGGAGTAGATGGCTCATCAGCTACACTTCCAAGAAGCTAACGGTACCGCGACTGCAGTTGTGTCGGTACTAAGCTACTTGGTGCAGCCTTATTCTTCTTTTTGGGTGGATCAAGTCCCATGTGAATCACATTCATTTAATTCGAAATTAGATTTCAATGATACTATTAATTGACCACTAGAAAGCACAAACTGAAAGTATGGAGAGAAAACTTCGCCTTTGGTCAATTGAGGCTGAACGAAGATTTTTGCAACAACAATGAACACAACAACTGAGAAATTGGCTCTCCTTAACCTTCAACAGTGTGATGCTTTTTGCAATGACTGCATGAGCATCTAAGAAATAACACATTGGAATGTGATGACCCATCATAGGATATCAGTTAAATAACACCCTCAATCTTTCATATCAAAATTTTGACTCTGAATACAAAGTCAAGCTCATGAAAACAGCACCAAGTAAGACAATCATGTGTGCATGTGTAATAAAGCCATATATAATAAGCATGGAGTTGAAAATTTACATATGTGAACAGACTCGGCAAAGATGATTTTACAAAGGAATTGATAGGGATACTGACTTCCATTGTAGTGGTGCACTCCAACCTTTGACAACATAGCATAGTATTCGATCTCATACTACTGAAGAGGTGGACAGTTGTTGGAAATAATTATCAACTTTGCTATAAGGAAACATATAGATCAACTTTTATGTGATAAAAAAAAAGAAATAGCAATTGAAGTATTCAAAGTTTTTAACAAAAAGATTACTATAATCCAAATAATAAAGAAGCATATACACATCTTCAGTAAGAAAATTATTGTAGGCAGTACTGCAACTTCCAAAGACCTCTTAAAACATACAATTTACAACATGTACAGAATTATAATATAAGGTGAAATAAAAAATTTAACGCTTCAAACCTATATTTTCAAACAGCTGATAGAAGAACATCAACAAAACAGTCATTTAAAAGTAAGAATAACAAATCACACCATATATTCTTGTTTTCACAAATAAGAATTGTTGCTGACTCAAAATTGGTGATTACAATGGGGTTTCAAAGCTCTAAAAACCATTGGACACAACACCTAAATTATGTGAACAAGGGCTCAAGAGGCAAAACACCGTGAATCTAACACTTAATCTGTATCAAGGAATACATTTGATCTTTAGAAATAGGCAAAATAGTATCATTCTATATACGTGGAATGAAGAAAATGATGATAAAAAATCTCAACAAACCACGATTATCAGGATATAATAGATCAACATGAAACAAGTTGCAGTCAATTAATTCACCACAGGTTCAACCTCTCAATGCCCAATACCACCAACCAAAATATATGCACGTAAACACAAGCACAACATAAAGAATAGTGAATAAGAGAAATACCCTTTGAGTTCCTGAGATTTTTGAGGATGGTCTTGTATCCCAAAGTGTACTTGCCACTCTTCCTGACAAGAGCCAACCTACTGTTAATGCTCTCATGAGTCTTCTTCTGCAATTTCCCAACACAAAAATATATGAAAATTCTAATTTTCCACCAAACCCATTAATCAAATGGAGAAGTAAAATGGAACTCTTAGAGATATAATACCGTTTTCTTGGTGGCCACGATGGTTGCTCTATGGAAACGGAGAAGCAAATGTTTCAACAGCTGCAACAACCAACCTAGGGATTTTGTTGACAACGGATCGTTTATATAAGGTTGTTAGGGTTTTCCAAGTTTGTTGACAACAGAACGTTTTATATAAGGAACGCATAATTAATTGAAATTATGGGGGAAAAGTCAAGAAAAGGACGAGGATTGTAAAAGGATTGAGAAGGTTAGAAGAAGCAATGGCGGAGAACAAATTTGTTCAAAGCAATTCCTCAGGTTGGAAGCAAAGTTGGGCGAAGTAATTTTTTGATTAAAACCAATTTTGGGCGACTCAATTTTGGCCGAATCGATTTTGGGTGAAACCAATTTTGGGTGAGAAGAAACTAGAGAAGAAGAAACGTTAGAGAAGAAACCAGCAAAATGGTGGGAAATGAACGCGCGAGAAGAAAATATTACTTTTAAATATTAATTAAACAAAAGGCAAATGCCAACAAAGACGTTTTATTTAACAAAACGTCGCAGTTTCTATTTCGTGATGTTTTAATAAAAAAATGTCACAAAAAGTGTTACAAATTAAATCCGTGACGTTTTCATAAAATGTCATGGAAAATTCAAATTTTTCGTGACGTTTCAATAGAACATTACTTAAACCATTACTTGTATGTCTATGAAAATTCTCATTGTGATGATTGTATAAGTGTTTTTTTTGGACTTGAAATCTCCAAAGTTATCTTATATAAGGACTGCTATGTTTTGATATTACTTAAAACCTGTTCTAATTAAAGATAGCTCAATCGATAATCATTAGATGAAGCATGAACTATATAGAGGTAGTTGAATAATTAATATAGGATTCATCACCTTAAACTAATTAGGAAGAATGTTTCATTATTCTTGATTACTATTGATTTGGAAAATCCTTGGTCAAATGGAATGATGCTTTCTAAAATAGTTTACAAATGTTGTTAATTGAATCAATAACTAATATAATTAGACTCTAAATAGAGTTGACATTAATTTCATGCTATATGTCTAATCAGAATATTGTATAATAAAAAATTGAATTATATGAAAAAATTATGCACGAAATGGCTAGTCAAAACCATTTCGACATTCCTGTGGTCATAATGTGTTGCTAGAAGCTAATCTTGATATATGAATATAAATTGTTTAATTAGAGAATTAAAGATAAATTAAATGATTTTAATTTATCTAATCCTAAATATGATTTAGGGTTATAATTTATATCCATCGCTAATATATTTGAGAACCTAACGGATTACACACAAAGAACTGATTAAAGAGAGAAAAATATTTTAATCAAGTTAGACTTGATTGTAAAATTTGAGAAACTTTATCATTAAAAGTGAGATATTTGATAAATAAGAATCAATATGAGATATTGGATCTTATTTGGACATAGTTGATATTTAATAAGAATTATTTGTAATTTTAATTAATGTTTAATTGAAATTAGAATTTAATTACAGTTAAATTACTAAAATGTCTAAAATCTATTAAAAATAGGCTTAGAGCTAATACTCCTTGCCTAACCCTCTCTACACCAATTGTAAAATTCCTTTAACTCGTTTTATGAATACCATTAGAGGCTAGACATTTGTACCATTACGATAGTTGAGATGGAGCGATATTATCAACAGTTAAAGGGATACAAAAAGTAAATGAACAAACTTCAAAATAAGGTATGAATTAAGATTCACACTTTATTATAATTAAGTGTTAATCATTTTATAGAACTTCAAGTGATTCTAATTTCTCGGAAATCAAATTGTGAAAAAGTTTTATAATTATTTCGAAGCGTGCGGGATTAGATTTTGCCCCAATTTTCCAACAGTGGTCTTAGAGCCAACTTTAATTTTATGATTTGATTAAATTGTTTGACTATTATTCATCTTATATTATGGAATTGAATTATAAACTCTAAATTCTTAAATCTGAAAAATTTAGATTAGAAACCTAAAATAGTCATAATATGAAAAACATGAATAACAATCGTCAATGGAAGTAAAATAAGTGTATTGTATTGCTCTTATGGCTATTTTACAAACCCAAACTCGGAAAAATAATAAGTTCCAAAACCTTAAAGCACAAGACATTCACGATTTCTTAGTGTACACAATATGATTTTTGAAAATTCAATAAATAAAATAACACCTTTAAAACCCATAACTTGAATTGGTGTTAAAGGAAGATGGAAGTGTTTAGGTGGTCATTTTTGGTTGTTATGGCTATGGGATGGGATTGGAGAAGATGCAACATTTGTATGACAATGTTGCAAAGAAAAAGCAACTCGGCATGGACGTGGTGGTCAGGTGAGACTAGCGACTAATAATGGCTAAATGTAGAGGGCATCTGACTCTGGGAATAGGCAAGTGTCCTGGCCAATGGCTGCTAAAATGTTGAATTTTGAAACACAAATAGGATCTTCTTTTCATAAAAATCAAAACACAATACAGTGATTTATAGAATTCTAAAACAGAAAAAATAGGAAATAATGGCCACTAATTGACCCCACTACCTACACTAATTGACCCACTACCCACAAACTTCATAAGTAACTAACTAGATAAACATGACCACATAATTAATAAAAATAATAATTTTGAATCAATGTCCAACATAAAACTCCATGAAATGGGGTAACTAGCTTTGATAAGTGGCGCTAGATGCAGTTGCGATGGCGAGCAAATGTCTTGGAGAAGACAAAGGCTGGTTGTCTCCTTGTTTCCATCATGAGATGGCGTGGCTATAGTGGTAGTAGCGTCTGTGGAAGGAAGAAGACGTGTTGAAGCCGACGGTGGTCTTTTGCTATTGGCGTGATATTGCTGGCGACGGTAGAATCTCCAGGAGTTGTCTACTGTGAGTGTAGGAGAAGCAATGTTTAGAGCAGCTGGAATAGCGGTGTCACTTGCGGGAGTTAGCGGTGGAGAACATGGCTGAAGAAGTGTCAGAAATAATCAAAATAAAACATAATCACATATATCATGTTAAACATCTTCACATATGCACACAAAAACAAAAAATCTTATACTTGGATTATTGTTGACTTCCACCGGTTAAAGAATATTTACTGCATATCTCTTTCTCTAGAAGTTTTTTTGTTCTAAAAAGATTACTCTTATCTTTGTTCTTTGGTTTTTAAATTCAAAACCTTAACTATCTTTGGTAGTTATTTAAAGTATAATTACCATAATACCCTTCATGGGTGTATATGATTTATTATCTCCCATTCACACATGATGGGTTTTAATCTAATTAGCAAAAAACACTCTACAATGCTCATACATGTTCAATAACCAGTGTGATCAGCATACAACGAGAGGACATTGCCATATATCTGTTATGAGTATATGACATCTCGATTAACAAATTGATCCTTGAGTAGACATTGTATGCTATACCCTAGGTCATATCTTATATTTGGATTTTTCTTTGATCTCATTTAGTTTCTTGTATCATGACTGTATTCAAGTTCTCTACTAAAGAGACGATAACCATCTATGAATACTTTTCATGTGAGTCAATGATCTAAATTAAATGATCTTCCTTTGTTCTCAATTCTCTTTTGAATTAAATTTAATTTGCTTTCCTAGAATTATTCTATAGGATCGCATCTTGCATGATCTTTTAGCAATAATCTAAAATAGCAAACCTTAAATTCAATTCTCAAGAGTGAAACAGGAGTCATAAGGGTATATGATGAGGTTCTTCTCAATCTCAAGGGTCTCACACAATGTAAGATGAGATTTAGAGACTTATATTAATCCCTTTTGTGGTTAGTTGTGCACACATGGTACGAGTCATGTGCTACGATATTTACCCACTTCGTTTAACTTGAACATCTTTCATTTAAGAAATACCGTACATATGATAGTTCAAACATACTCAATGTTTAATTTGAGTTCACTTATCTACTTAAAAACTGTTCAGAACTCACATCTGGCAGCATAAGACAGATATAGTGATTAATAAATCACTTTGAACCAATTTCCTTCCGGCATTTATGATTGAAGTTTCTCGCTCTCAATTATCATCTTGATAATAAACTTTAAACATGCCTCATCTCTAGCAAGCATAAACACCAGAGGTGATTTCCCGTGTGAGAGGGCCAATCTATAATCTGTCTCATATACTTGTGATTCATCCCAAAATATATTTATTCAAAAACACATATATTCACGAATCAAATGATACACAATGTATAATCTTCATCATACATTATATCCAAAATATAACATTAAATTTTCCTTTTTTCAACTCTTCTTAAGTTTGTAAAATATGTTATGTCATTCTACTATATTTGAAAAATATACTGATGATTTTTGTTTCAATGTTTGTAGATTGTGGAAGTCAAGGGTATTATTAATGAGAAGGTTGAAGTAAATCACACGTTGATATAGACTTAATACTCAATATACAAAGTGCACAAGAAGGGGGGTTGAATTGTGTAATCTTTTTCGATGATCCCCTTT
>JAOSBM010000204.1:22006484-22022698 GCA_027568955.1 Erythroxylum tenue | reverse complement strand
TGTTTTCTTTCTAAGAGTAATAAAACAAGTGTATTCAGACGCCTAGGTTAAAGTTAAGTATGACTTCAAGGTTCATGCCCCAATACGTTGGGCTCCGGAATCGGGGTCCGACAACTACAATGCATGGTTAGAGTTCTAAAGTTAGAGGTTTTAAGAAGCTTAATGGTGCCCAAGTTTGAAAACACAGAGATGTTAACCACCCTAATCATTTTAGTGTTATAGCAGTATAAATGAGAGCATAATTTTCTAAGCATAGGTTCACAATCTCCACCATTCCAACATAAGGTCCATTCCTTTCTTTCAACCCTTAAATATGGCAAACATTTGATTGGTAAGAGTGACTTTGTGTTGGATGTTTCATATTGTAAATTCAAATCTCTCTTTGTACTTTTATTTGCATTCTTTGGTATGCTTTAATTGACAATTAATTATCCAAATCCATTTTTTATTGCATATTATCTAATCATTGAACCGTTGAGATTTTTTTAACTTTGAACTTAGGATATGAAATATATATTTTCCAAGTACAATTTATGTTTTATTCATTATGTAGCTAACTATCCTTTCAAGTACGATAAACCACTTTATCTAGTCCTTCTACATATGCCAATTTAGACAACTAAGATCTTCATTATAGGTCTGTGAGATGGTGATTTCCTTTAGTAGCATAAGCTACATTCTTTTTCACTTCATATGAATATTAGGACATAAGAAATTCTTAAATACATAGGGAAATAGTAACAAATATGATACAAGATTATATATAGGATAGGACATGCACGTTATTAATTCAGATGCTTGGTTGCTAAGGTTGACAACCACTTTTAAGTCTACTTAAAGACTTCATGTTCATCTTCCAAATTCCCCAAGCTTGCATTTTGAGCTTTACGATTTTTGTGTTATTTTCTTTTTGTTATTCTTTCTTTTGTTCTTGGCTCGTTCTATTCTCTTCTTGTTCATGTTTTCTTGAAAATGTTACTTTTATTTTTCTTAGCTTACTATTTTCTAATAATATTGTTTGTTCTCTAGGAAGATTGCTTCAAGCTTAATTATTATTCAAGTGCACACGGTACTACTTTAGTTTGCTCTACTTCTTTTCAAGATTTATATTTATGTAGTTTATTTTCCTTCCCTCTTTTTCTTTCTGTTTTTCATGTGTGAAGTATGAAAGGAAGATTTTCATATTGTAGACTCCAAAATTCTATGTTTGTTGAAAGTTAGCATACCAATTGTAGTCGTAACTATTTTAATGAAACCTCTATTGTTGAAAACTTGGGTTATCACTTATTGGTCCTCAATTTTGAGTTCTTTGAACAGATATTCCAAGCGTTAGCAATTAACATTAAAAAAACTTTGTAATTTATCAATTAACAGTTATGAGAATGCATACGAGCAGATTGCTTTGTCATTTTTTTTATATGATCTCAATAAGACAGGCATGTACTTTAAAATACATGTTAGGTGATATGTTTATAAGAAGGCAAGGGTCAATGGACCAAAAATGAAAACACCTTACAATCAATGGTCAAAATCATTTATAATTATCCGAAATAAATATGTAAGATCTATGTTTACAAGTTATACTTAAATCAATAAACACTACATTATTTACTATGCCTTTTTTGTTTCGTAAAACATAATAAGAAGGAACTACATGTACTAGAGAGTGATAATGTCACACTTTATAAAGTCACTCTTATAAGGAAAGTAAATGTTGAGTGTAAGAAGAAATAGAAAATAACTATGTAAATATAAAAGTTTGTTCAATATTTTTGTTCATTTATTAATGTAATAATAAGTAGTAATATGTGGATTGGGTATTGTTTTTATTGTTTTTTTTAATTTATAATAAGATGTAAGAGTTATTAGACAAGTCTAAGTTTGAGGGGAATAAGCTCAATGCATAAAAGGTTTGTGATAAAATACCCTTTGGCTATGTGAAAGACCTTAGTTAGGGTCCTAAGCCAAAAGTTTCAACCTCAACATATAAAACAATCATTGAACACCTTCAAGAGAAAATCAACAAACTTAAACCTTCATTACAAGTTGAAGTAATCAGGAGAGAAGAAACTCGAGTTAAATTAGCAAAACATGATATGTTATTCAAAATATTACTTGGCTCGAATTATGATGGAAATGAAGGGAAAAGTGAAGGATATTAATTCTATCTCCTATACTTAATCTATCACTTCATATATCTAAAATAATTTAATTTTAATACTTTTTCTCGAATTACATCATGGATGAAGATGCAACTGATGAGTGATTATGTTGTAAATGGTAAAGTTATATGATGTTTGCTTTAATTAGAACCAAATACTTAGTGTATCAATACTCTCACAATTTTTAGTTGATTTTTAACCAACCTTTTTGGATAATTACAGGTTCATGAACTTGGACAACACTAGATAATTGTTCTAGTTATGCTGAAATGTTTTTATAATATGAGCATCTTTGTCATGACATATTCCAATTTGTGAAGTGGTCTCTTTATTTATTGTTTTGTCTATAAGAATAGTTCAAGTTATTATTAATATCTTGTATAGGAATAAAGATCAGCTTTTAATGTTATATTCTTTTTGTTGGTATAATTTGATGGTATTTATATAATTTTACTTTATATATACAATGTTTGACATTTTGAATTAATAATATTTCTCTACAATTTAATTTTATTATAATAACCAAATAATTGACAATAAAAACTATGATGATACATTATATTTAAATTATATTGTTCAATATCATGGATTAAAAAGTAATAAATAACATGTTGCTATATTATAAAAAAAAATTTATCTAGTCCTTCTACATATGCCAATTTATGTTTGTTGTTAATCATTTGGTGCCAAATTTTTTCCACCATTATAAATCGATATTCGATTTTTAGTTACTTTTTTTAGTACTTTAGCTACAAAAAAATGTATAGCTAACACTTTTTATCTACAATTTTTGAAAACATCATTTATAATCTTTGGCTACAAAGAATTGATGATGCTTTATACGACGAAATAGAAATATCACAAATAACTATAGGCAACATTTTTTTTAACAATTGGCTAAGCCTTTTTGTAGCCAATTGTTTACTTTGTTGTAGTGTTACTATGAGATTTAATTAGATTACCTTGATCAAAGTTTTTGTACTTTCAAGTTTAGGACAAGCATAAATAGAGTGCTAAAATCTTTTGCAATATTTACAAAATCTCTTAAAAGAAGTAAGGCGGTTGAAGTAATAGAAAGAGCAATAAAATTTAAATTTGTAGAAAGGAGAAGTCACCTAGCGTAGAGAGTACTACGTCGAGTTTCTTCAAAAAATACCTCTTGAATAAATATGTCAAGTTTATGTAGCGAAATGCAGTGAAGAGGAGTAATATAAATTGATTCAAACCTAATACAAAAAGTCATAAGTAAATATTATGTACGCTGGCAATCATAAAGGGCAACATAATTTTTTGTAGAAGTTATATCATGCCAAAATGGATCACAAGATGACAATTGATCCCGTAAAGTTTGCAACTCAGAAACACAAGTGAATGGTTTGATCAAGTTGTTGATGTATACGATAAAGACAGATAAAGCTGAAATTGATGAATATCATCTCAAACTGCATACTATGTTTGTAAAAAATTGCAAACATCTTTAGCATAATCAAAATAATTCAATTCTAGCTAGCTTAATACCAAGTTGACAAGTTTTATGAAATTAAGTTAAAATCTAATGATTTTTACTATCTTATTTTTTTTGGTAATTAATTTTTACTATCTTATTGAATGAGCCTTTTAGTGAACTTAGTTTATATCTCATTATCTTGTTTGGTGGGTTTGGCAACCTCACCAATAAAAATTTGTTAAAAAAGTCTTCCTTCAGAAAAATACACCTCTTGAACCCATAAATCATTATTGAACCACACAAAAAATTATAGTAATGGGATGAGTTATAGAATGAGAATTATCTGTAGCAGCTATAAAAACCAAAAAATACAAAATAGTGTAGAAAATAAAATACTAATTAAAACCTTAAAATAATAAATAGAAGCGAAATTTGGAAAAACAACGTCAAAAATGAATTTAAAAGGGCCAAAAATATTGGAAACATATTTGAATTACTAGAAAATCGACCAAAAAAGGACTAAACTAGCCAGTTAAATCTATCTAGATTGGTTCCATTCAATTGGGTCAACTAGAAAATGAATGATTAATGTGGTGCACTGTGATTGGATGAATGACTGACGCAAGGCACTAACGTGGTGTGAGCAAAGTGTCTCCAATGTAACGTGCTCTTTGGATTCTCTCTCTTTTCCTACTGTTCATCTTCGTTCTTTCGTCCTCGTCCCTGTGTTTTCGTTAACTCCTGTAGGTTTTATGGCCATCCTCCTACCTGAGGGTCATTTGTCCAAGAAGATTAGGCTCTGCAACCGTGATGAGGATCCTCCCCCAGACCCCAAGCCTACTTATAGTGCGGTTTTAGGACAATCGACGGAGGATGTTGACCCAGTGGTCTGTCCATGGCCTCTCGAGGAGATTATTGAACCTGAGGACGGTGACATAACCCATCTGACAGGGGAAGCTGGCAACGGTGTGTTTCTCTCCCAACCGTTCAAGGACAAGCTTGATAAATAATGGGAAACTTCTGTTGTTATTAAACTGATTGGGCATCATATAGGCTATCGACTTCTCTGCTCTAAGTTGACGACCATGTGGCGTCCGAAAGGCCCCATGAAGGTGATCGATCTAGACTTTGAGTATTTTCTGGTGAAATTGTGGACTCTAGCGACTTCATGAACGCACTCACCAATGGCCCTTGGGTTATCTTCGGGCATGCACTATCAGTTCAGAAATGGCACCCCGAGTTTTGTGCCTCTCAAAGAAAGCTAACCAACGTTGTAACATGGATCCGTTTTCCTGCTCTTTCCATTGCTCGTTATCATCCTCAGATTCTCGCAGCTTTGGGCAATCAGGTGGGCCAAACAGTTAAGCTGAATGAGACGACCCTCCTGACGCAGCGAGGTCGGTACGCGCGGGTTGCTGTGGCTGTCGACCTTACCGTCCCTTTACGACCCACAGTGGAACTTGATGGCAAGACATTGTTGGTGGCATATGAAGGACTCCCGATGATTTGTTTTACTTGTGGCTTGATAGGACATGAGGCCACCAAATGCCCGACCTCTACGCCAGCTACCAACGGTCCCTCAACGTCGGATACAGTTCCTCCACCGAATCGAAGACAGATGGATATTGGAGAGGCGGTTCAGCCGGAGGTGCAGGCGACTGGCTATGGTCCTTGGACGGTGGTGCAACGCCATGCTCCTCCTTCCTCCACCCAACGGCGCGATGCTACTGCCTCCGCACAACGACACACTCGTCGAGACACTCCCATGCAACGGTCGACTCCTAAGGTGGGCGGCTCATGATTTGGAGCATTGGCAGAGCTAGAGCCTAGTGATCATGACCCTGTGACAGAGACGGAACTCCCTGCTCCAAGTGATTTGACTGGTGTTGGTACCTGCTTTAGTTTTGTTAGTATGGGACCGAAAATGGGTTTGGCTAGTCCCACCGCTGCTGCTGGAACTAAACGAAATAATCGGGCCCTGTTAAAAGGAAAATCTAAAGTTAATTCTCCTCCAGCGATTTCCTCACGTTCACAATCACACAGTCGCCCTCAGGTATGTGCGAACAGCAGCACTGAGGTATCACTTATTCCCACTATTCATAATAAGAATATTGCTATCTCGATGGATTCCCATTCTGAGTTAATTTGTGATAACACTATTCTCACGTCCCATAATGTAGTAGTGGCAGACAATTGTCACATGCAGGACGGGTCAGATCCCTCGGCGTTGACCAGTGGCGATCCGGGCCCAGAATTAATTCCTCCCTCTGAGCCCCCCGATGACGACACGGTGGTTTTGTCTCCTCAGCTCACTGAGACCCAAGCGATGGACATCCTCGAGAGCGACACCACGAACACTCTCTCGGATATCGTACATGCACCCTCGGATGTGCCGATGCCTGACCACCGCTCCACTATTTGATGTCCATTCTTTTATGGAATTGTCAGGGGGTAGGAATTTACGGGTCATATTACGTAATTATATACGTATATATAACCCTGGTATTCTGGTTCTGTTCGAAACTCGCATTAGTGGGCGTAAGGCGACCAATGTGATTAAGAAGTTAGGTTTCGATATCTCTTTCCGCGTAGAAGCAGTCGGTTTTTTGGGAGGCATTTGGCTTCTTTGGAAAGATAGAATTGAGGTCTCGGTGGTCATCGTGCACCATCAATTCATTCTTAGTAAAGTCAAGTATGGTGATCGTTGCTTCGCTTTTACGCCTGTTTATGCTAGTCCTCAACCGCAGTCGCAAAAAATTCTTTGGAACCTGCTAGGTTGGCTCAGTCAGTTTATTTCTGGCCCCTAGTTGGTTGGAGGTGATTTCAATGCTAAGTTGGAGGCTTCTGATAAACAAGGGGGCGCTACGGGCACTCGCATCGTGAATCCTCATTTTCGGAATTGGGTTAATTAGAGTGGGTTACACGATCTGGGTTTCCAGGGCTCGAAATTCACTTGGCGTAGAGGAATCATTCAAGCCCAGTTGGACTGGGTGTTTGGATCGATTGCTTGGCTCCAAGCTTTTCCTCATACTACCAATCAACACTTACCTTTTCTGGGCTCCGACCATCATCCTTTATTAGTTCGGTTAACATCCCCCCCTCCACCAGTCTCGCGGTCTCCCGAATTTCAATTCCAAAACGCCTGGCTTACACATCCGGGGTTCAGTGCGGTGGTTTCTGATCATTGGCTTCCGGCAGTTGCGACTTTCAGCACCTCTATTCAACATTTCGCCATGCACCTTACACGTTGGAATCATGACGTGTTTGGCCATATCTTCCATCGAAAAAAAAGGTTGCTTGCACGGTTGGAAGGGATTCAACGTGGGATGCAGAATGACTCGGCGGTCGGGCTCTCTGATTTAGAACACCGCTTGCGCACTGAGCTAATTCAAGTGCTGACTGAGGAAGAACTCTATTGGCATCAACGCGCCAAATGTGATTAACTTTCTAAGGGTGACGGTAACACTAGATTTTATCATACTGTTACGCTTGCTAAACGGAGGAATTTGAGAATTGATTGCCTTTTTGATGACACTGGCTCTCCCGTGTCGGGCTCTGATAGTATTCGAGATCTCGCGCGAAACTTCTTTCTCCACTTATATACTCCTACCCATGGAAGGATTACTCCTTTGCCTATTTCTGGCGGATTCCCTCGGCTTTCTGCGGATCAGATTCACGACCTTGAATGCCCCATCCATGCAACGGAAATCCGGACGACAGTTTTTTCCATCAACCCCAACAAAGCAGTGGGAATTGACGGTTTTAATGTTCTTTTCTTCCAAAATCAATGGGATACGGTCGGTCCTTCCGTGGTTTCCCTAATTCAAAACATTTTTCGCATGGATTAGGGGGAACAGGAATGGAACCGCACTATCCTAGTTTTAATTCCTAAGATTCCGGCTCCTACCTGTATGGCTCAGTTTCGGCCCATTAGCCTCTGTACTGTGTTATATAAAGTGATCGCTAAGCTTATTGTGAATCGGTTGAAACACAACATGGATTATCTAGTCCAGGAGAATCAATGCAGATTCATTCCCGTCCGTCAGATCACCACCAATATCATAATTGCGCAGGAAGTGATCCATTCAATGCCGGGCAACAAGGGTACCTTGCTCTGAAAGTTGACCTTGAGAAAGCCTATGACAGGATGCGCTGGGATTTCATTCGGAATATTTTAACTGACATTGGGCTTCCTTGTCCTCTCATTCGGGTCATTATGAACTGTGTCACCACTGTGTCCTTCCAAATAACTTGGCAAGGCACTCTGTCTGACTCGTTTACGCTTTCTCAAGGCCTTCGTCAAGGGGATCCGCTTTCACCCTATATTTTTGTGCTTTGCATGGAACGGCTGGGGCAATTAATTTCTCAATCTGTTCACCAAGGCCATTGGAAACCAATTCGTTTAAGCTCTTCGGGCCCTCCCTTATCGCATTTATTTTTCGCGGACGACCTTGTTCTTTTTGGTGAAGCTACTGAGGCGCAAACTCAGGTCATCTCTCAGAATCTGGACACTTTTTGCAAGGCTTCAGGGCAAAGCATTAATTTCACGAAGACCCGGATCTTTTTCTCCTCGAACGTCTCTCGGACTACCGCTCGTCATCTTAGCCGGGAGTTACAGGTTACCTCCACAACAAACCTTGGAAAATACTTAGGCGTCCCGTTGATCCATGAGTGAACCAATCGTAATACATATCAGTATATTTTGGATAAGGCCCAACACAAGCTGTCTGGTTGGAAAGCTCGGATGTTATCTCTCGCAGGTAGAGTTACCCTCACTCAATCCGTTATCTCATCCCTGCCTATTTTCACAATGCAAACGGTACGCCTTTCTCGACATCTATGCGACGATTTGGAAAAAAATAATGCTTGATTTTATTTGGGGGTCTCAGGATGGCCTTAAGAAAATCCACCTGGTAAATTGGGCTGACATTTGTACTTCCAAGAAAGTGGGGGGACTAGGGCTCAAGCGTATTCGCTCTATGAACGATGCTCTCCTAACTAAACTCGGATGGGCCCTTCTTACAAAACCCCAGGCTTTATGGGTCAAGGTACTGAGGGCTAAGTACTGGGTCGACAACCACCATCTTCCTCTGACGTTAGCTAGGACCGGTGCTTCGGTTTTTTTGAGGGGGATTACGGCGATTTGGCCTATTGTGCGCCAAGGCGCTAATTGGCACATAGGTAATGGATGCCGCATACTTTTCTGGCTTGACAACTGGCTTGACGACTGGGGACCTCTCTATTTATTAGCTTCAATAGAAATCCTGGAAAGCATTATCCATACTACTATTTCTGACTTTCAGAACGAGAGTGGCAACTGGGCTTGGCCTTCCTTCCAACAGTATCTCCCAGCCACTGTGTGTATGGCTATTGCTTCCGCCCTTTCTCCAATCAATGACCACTCAGAGGATCAATTGTTCTGGGGCTTAACCTCCAATCAGAGGTTCACTGTAGCTTCTGCTTACGAACTTATTGAGTCTATTACCACTGATGATTTTAACAGGGTTTGGGAGGATATATGGAAATAGGCGGGCCCTCAGCTTATCCAGTCGTTTCTCTGGCTCGTGGTCAAAGGAAAATTGTTAACCAACACACAACGTGTGTCCCGTCATCTGACCATGGAGAATGGTTGTCAATTCTATGGTCAAGAGGAATCCATTCTTCATGCTTTACGAGATTGTCCTCGGGTGCATTCTTTCTGGCACAAATTTCCTCCGGACATGGTTGGTGGGAATTTTTTCAGCCACGCGGAGGGCAGCTGGCTTCGGAAAAATATTAGACATCATGTTACTATCCACCAGGTAGCGTGACCTACTCTTTTTGCCATCGCCTGTTGGTTTCTATGGAAATGGCGGAACAGCAGCATTTTTGAACTGTGCTTTGATTGGCCTGTCGACAGTATTAAAGTTGTCATGGATTACACCCTTTGGATCACCAGAGCTCGCGAGTTAGAAAACCGAGTCTTTCCATCTCAAGGGCTTCCGTTGGGTTCTTTAGGAGGGTGGGAAAAACCCATAGAACTGGGTCAAACTAAATACCGATAGTGCTGTGAACCCGGAGTACAATATTGCTTCAGTCGGCGGCATTATTCGAAATTACCAGGGGCATTGGTGTGTCAGCTTCTTACAAAACATTGGTGTCGGTGATCCCCTGTTAGCCGAACTCTTGGGAGTGTATTCTGGTCTCATTGTGGCGTGGGATTGGGGCTATCAGCGTGTGATAGTGGAAGTGGATTCTTTAGAGGTAATCAATATTCTCTCCTCATCTCATAGTATCCTAACTAGGATCTGGTTTTTGGTGGCAGGTATCCGAGACTTGCTCCTTCTAGACTGGGAGGTGCAACTGCAGCATACCCATCGTGAAGGCAATCAATGTGCGGATCACTTGGCTCACTTAGCTTCCTTCGCCGCGTAGGGACTGCATACCCTTCTAGCGCCACCACCAAGCATTTTGGAGGCTCTTTCCCGAGACCGAACTGGCACTCTCTATCCTCGGACCCTTCATAGGGGTTTAAGTGACACGCGATAGTTGTTTCTTTTGTTTTCTTTCCTTGTAAAAAAAAAAAAAGGTGTCTCCAATGCCTGTAATGCATAAATGAGTAATCCAGAAAGAAGCAACTTTTGGTTGCATGTGTATGCGAGTGGAGGCTTTGATGAAGATACCTTCATCGACATTAGAATCGTCTTGATGAGAGGAATCTTTTGATATGCTCAATCAATACAAAGTTGAGCAACAAATCTTTGTTCATGGTCAAAATCAATGAAGCTCAATGAAGAACAATCAACCAAAAAGAAAAAAAAATATAAGAACCACCCGAATAGAATCAATTCTTCTCCAAAAATCTATACCAACCTTATGAAGGTTTGCTCTCATACCAAATAAAAACTAATAGAGAATAAATTATTTATATAAGTTTTTATATCTTACAATAAAAGTGATGTATTTATTTATATACAAAAATATTAGACTAATTAGAAAAAACTTATAAGAAAGAATATAATTTGTACCCAAATATAAGATGTGAATTATCTAGAAATTATTTATATTAATTATAATATATACTATCACACACAAACAACAATTTTTTAAAGTATAATTTAATTGGCATTATTCACAATTCACAACCATCACTGATGGAGGGACATGGGGCCCAGTGGGGCACTGGCCCCCCAAGTTATAAAAAAATTAAATAGTTTTTTATTTTTAATATATATATATATATATACAAAAATCGAGTTATTTAGGGGTTAGTAGTTCACTTGGCCCCTCAAAATTTTAAAAAATTAAATATTTGGACCCTCCTACTTTAAATTCCTAACTCCGTCACTGACAACCGTTCTCTTTAAATTAGTTAAAAGCAACGGGCGAACTTTTGAAGATTAAAGGACACTAATCATTAATTCTCATCTTATTTCGTAATAAAATATAGTGAGCTCTATCCTTTCTTTTTTAGGCACTTAAATATGTTGTAATAATACAATTATAACCAAAAATTGTTATTAAAATAAACTCGCTTTTCATTAAATTGTAAATTTTATTTTAATGGCACAATTTAAATCATATAAAATTATATAAAAGAACAAAAAGCAACTCTAAGCCACGAAAGGATATGGAGTTCTCCTCCTACTTAATAATTTCTAGTCCATCCATACCTATCCACCAACGTCACACCGTTATTCCATCTTTTGGCTTTTGTAGTTATTAAAGGGAAAGGACAAATAAAATCTAAAAAATGCATGGAACGGATATAACTGAAAACAAATTAGCTAAGAAATCTAGAATAGTTGGCAGTTGGGTCCAACCTTAAAGATATAGGAAACGACATTGCCAAACTGGATACTTCATTTCATCACGGGCTATGTATATCTTGTTCTTGTATTGCGTGAATATTTGTTTGTGTTTACGAAGTTGAAGAGGTGTCTCTGACGATGACCTTAGCAGATACGGTATATCCTTGTACTTACCTATCAAGTTCACGTGTTGTTATGCGTTCATGATCATTTAGATTAGGCAGGTAAGCAAGCCGACAATTCTTTCCTTGAATGGTGTGGAATACACTACGTAGACTATGTTTTAGGACTCCGAAAACTACTTGAACCCCTCGACGGATTCTGGTACGAGTTCATGTTTGTGTTATTTTTATTCCTGTCGGAATGACTTTAATCAACAAAAAACGATATTCATATAATAATCCACAGAAACCCTTGGGATCTGGTGCATATCATGCATCCTTATAAAAAAAAATTGAGATAAAGCAAGAATATATGCTGCCTCAGATAATGAGCTGCACTAGCAGTGAAATGTGGACCTCTGATATGTTTTCTTCCTCATAATAATGGAGATTAGCAGATCATAAAAATTCATTTTAAGGGACCGAACAGATTCTTTCTTTGAATTGATTTAAGATTAGGACCATTAGCCAGCACTCGCCACCATTATTGATCAACAAACTTTTCTTGAGCTGTTATAATCATGGAGAAATCCAAGCCTTAGCTCAGGGACCAAACAGATGCTTTCATTTAATTGATTTATGATTAGGACCATTAGCCAGTAATCGCCACCATTATATTCTTGATCAAAATCTTTTCTTGAGTTGTTATAATCATGGAGAAATCTAAGACAAGCTGTTTCAAGACCCCACTAGTTCAGCAATACAGAAGAAATTAAGAACATATTGATGCTGCAAAACCATACTTCATTCTCGAAAACCAGACCTTTCAATGTCATTCTATAGTTTATTCGAAAAGATTGAACATTCCTGAATATTTTTCATTATCCAAGACTAAGCATTATAGCCAATCTTTGAAGGTAACTAACTACATGCTCTTCTATGCCTAAGTTTCTTAGTTGTCTCTCAGTTTCAACTCTTTTGGGTTGTTTTCCTGGAAAACCCTACTTCAGCTAAACAAACTGATAGTCATCGTCTTAATTAGTTAGATGTTTATATGCGTATTAAAGAGAAAATCTGAAAGTTTTTGACAAAAGAAAGTTAATTAGGTTTCCATTTATTGGGAGCCTTGTTTTTCAAAAAGAAAAGGAAAATTGAACAAAAAAAGCAGATAAATAAACTCCTGGAAAGAATAATTTCAGCTAGGGCATCTGCTCATGAGTTGCTAGGGTCATGTGTTACGTGTATCCATTCCAATCCATGTGTGTGCATTATTGGCATTCACGTGAAGACAACATCTACCGATCGACTTTACCTTACATTGCAACTCTTCAGAATTTGGTCGTGTCATCTTGCTAATCTGACTACTAATTTAGCCTGTTACACTTTCAAGTTAATTAACATCTAATGAGAGCAACAAGAACATGAACGTAAACTTGGATTTAGTACGTAGGACAAGGTTTTTTGAGATATGGGTTCGGCAGATGAAGTTGCTCTCTGTTTAAGTTTTGACACATTGAAAAGAAAATTGATCAAAACTGTTTTATATCGTAAAGGAGTTGGAATGTTTACTTATACACTAAAAATCAATTGTGATAAATTAATAATATGAACAAAGAAATAAAATATAAATAAGGATTAATTCGTTAAATTGAACCTTTGCTTTCCTCCATCACTTGAGGATCGATTGGCTTATAAGCTTCTCATTCCTAGATTGAGTCCAGATTCTCAGTCCAATTTTATGGCGTCTTATTCTGTCCAATAAATCTCAACCATTTATTTACATGAGTCCTACGTTTATTTATGCGGGTCTCACGCAAAACTCACATAAATAAATGGCTGAGATTTATTGGATAAAATAAGACACCATAAAATTAGAAAGAGAATCCTATATTGACACGGCTAATTGCCTAATCGACCTAATGCTGGATGTAATATAATTCTTGGTGCAATTGTAGTATTCATCATCGTTGATACATATATTTCTTGATTTAATATAACTTGAAAAATAAAGAAAAAAATAGATAGAAAACTAAAAGACTTTAGATTCGGACACGTGGGTCGTTGACAGTGTACTATAGCCATGATCCATCAAGTACTAACAACCAAATTAGCTTAACCAAAATGAACAAGCAAACAAAGAAAAGCGATGCCTAACACTCGTGCGGGTGGCCAGCAATGCCAATCATTGCTACCACAAGCATTGAACTCGGTTCCCTACTCGTGGCATATACTACACGTGTGGGTTATACGACAAGCTGGTGCTTTGCTTACTTTTAATCAAAAGCTCAACGACCGGTTCTCTTTATAAAAATATACTAATATTTCGAAAGAAGGGAAATACGAAAAACGAGCCATAGTAGAGTAGGCCTTCACAGGTAGGTAGCTGCGCCTGCCTGCTTTACGATCAGAAGCTGTTTATTTCGCAGAAACCTCCAAGCCATTGTCACGCAGAAAGATACTGAGTATCCAACAAAACCTGCCATGGGAAGAGGAACAGTAAAAATATTTTTTAAGAAATAAATATTTACGACCAAATGTTAAAAAAAAAAAGAGAGGACAAAAAAGGGTTCAGTATTTTTGTTCCTGAATCTGGTTGTTTTTTTTTTTAATCCAAAGAGAAGATCATGCCACGACAACAGATTTGTGTATGGATGAAAACAGTCAGGGCAGTGGTCAAACTTCTGAGTTTGGACCGTCACCGAGGCCATCCATTTGCAGCGTTGACCTCAATCATTCTTTCACTTCTGACGATTAAAAAAAAAATGGGTAAAAGGACGGACATGAACATCATCACTTGTAGAGATAGTAGAACCCAACTCGATGGATTTGAGTTAATAAATAATCAAACACTGTTTTTAGGAGACTCAAGAGTTCTGGTTGTATATAGTTATACTTGATTCCTTGAAGTGTTCAACCAAATACTTCAGGAACTTGAAATTTAGTTCGTGGAGTTACAGTTTTAGACTCTTGTTTATGATCAGTTACATCTCTAGATGGTTAATTTGGTGGAAGCTTGCAATTAAGAAAATTTAGATGGTGGTTTCGTCTCGATGCTTTCCGTAACAATCACACTCAGATTGCTTCAATCTTTATCTTATTATCATTGTGAATGCATTGAACTTTGCTATGACGTACGTTCTGTACATGATACATTGATAATAACAATTCCTTGCAATAAAAGGAAACAGAAAAGGAGTGGGAACCTACTCAAGGTTTGAACTCAATGATTGCTCACGGGCGGGTTACAGCTGAAAACGTGGTCGCACGATGCTCAATACTTTTTTTTCCCAGGGACCGAATCATCACTCTCTCGCTCTCGCTCTGTCTATCTATCTTCTCACAATCTTTGACCAGTGCCGGCCCGAACCTTTCTTTCTATAAATATTGTCCTCATTCACTTACTTAGATACTTACTTACTTACTGCCTCATTAGCTTAGTCCTTCTGATGAGGGGAATCAAAATTTTGGATTGCAGAACGTCCTCTGCGACATGATTATGCCTCTCCATCAATCATACTGCCTTGTCTTTCTCTTGATTTCAATGATAATAAAAGTTGATATCTTGAGAGACCGTGAGTCGACATCACTAATATGTATATATTTAATATTTTAGCATCACTTACCATTTGCTCTCAAGTATTTATTGAGACGTTCCCAGTGGTAAGGCTGACTACTTACAGAAACATGTCAATTCTTGAAGTGGAGAAGTTTGAATAGGAGTGGTAGACTACAGTACGATTTCAGTAAAAGAGGAGCTGAGAATCACGTGGTTGCATCCCTTTTTCAATCTATTGGTCCAAAACTGCATCTTCCTATCCCGTACATGATCAAGGCAATTTAAGCCCAGAAAGCTTGATGCGTTTACTAGTCAAAAAGGAGCACTTTCTTTTTATAAATTTTGTAATAATAAAGTCGGGCCAACTTATTCTATTCTATTCTAACATTTTAAACTTTGATTCTCATAAATTTATAAATTAAACAAAAGCATGCTTAGACAGCAAAACAAATACAACAAAAATAGATTTTAACTCTCTTGTTAGAGTGTTTAGAATTCTCTGGATTACTTAGTACCTGTTTGGTAAAAATTTTAAAGAGTCAATAAGTATTTTTTTCCACCGCATTTTTTTTTAAAATGAATGTTTGATTGTAAAATAAAAAATACTTTTTTAGTAAATGTAACTTTTTTGACACTTAAAATACAGCTTTTTAAGAAGCTCAAATTTGGAGCTTCCCAAATAATCTCTTTTTTGGTAGATATTTTAGATCAATTAATGAACCTAATTTTTAGTTTCTTTCACCGTTATGTTTTACACATAAATCCTACAATACCATCAAACTCATCTTCACGTTTATTTTAAAAATTATAAAATATTATTTGACTTTTTTTATATATTTAAATATTTATTTTTGATATTAGTTTTACTTATATTATAATCTATATAAAAGATTTGATTAGATATATTTTTATTTATGTTTCATATGATTTAAAATTATAAAATAATTAATGTACTTTTTATTTTTATGTTGTTAAACAATCTACTGTATAAAATTCTTTCAAAAAAAGTCCTTTTTTAAACGGTAACGAAAGAATCAGCTGATTTCTTAAAAAAAAGCTCTACTAAAAACAAAAATTTAACTGATACTCCTCTGATTCATACTAAGTGACGTTTTAGAGG
This sequence comes from Erythroxylum tenue, assembly GCA_027568955.1. Lineage (NCBI taxonomy): Eukaryota > Viridiplantae > Streptophyta > Magnoliopsida > Malpighiales > Erythroxylaceae > Erythroxylum > Erythroxylum tenue. The sequence continues at coordinate 22,006,522 of JAOSBM010000204.1, read as the reverse complement.
GATTTTAATTATTCAAAATAAGTGTCGTTTGTGACTTT
>JAOSBM010000204.1:21976856-21991286 GCA_027568955.1 Erythroxylum tenue | reverse complement strand
AATATTTCACTACATTACATTATGAACCCTTCCATCCTTCCCAAACAACTTTTTACTATATTACATTCCATTCCATTGTAAACTACTCTATTCCTTTCCATTTTATTACATTTCATTCCATTAATTAACATCCAACCAAACAGGACCTGAGGCTTTAAGCCTTCACAATAAACATGTAAATAGTATCATGGAGGGATTAACAACCTCTCTGAATAACAAATGTTAAAGGATTTTGTTTTAGAGAATAAACAATTTATGATTAGTATTCTAGAAACCAAAATTAGCTTTAAAAAAGCTCGCTGAAGATTATTTTTTTAGGAAAGCAATGGTTAATGCATTCCAACCATCAATACCATTCATTATAGCAGGGTAGTGGTTGTTTTGACAAAGATTAGTTAAATTTCAGTTAATACATGCATCTGGAGGTATTATATGTTCAAGAAAGAACTACTGTTCTAGTCACATTTATATATGGAGTAAATTTTGTTATCCAGAAGTGATCACTTTAGAGAAAACTAAAGGAGCTCCAGTCCTAAGTTCAAGGACTTTGGATAATACTAGGCGATTTTAATGGCACATTCTACTTCTCTAAAGCTGAAGGGAAAGCTATCTTGAAGAATTTCTGAACTAACTTCTAAGAGTGTGTAAAGAACCTAGAGGTCATTGATTTAGATTATGGCATATCAGAACAAGACTGAACAAAGCATTAGTGAATGGAGAATGGTTCGCTCTCTTCCCAAAGAGTAGAGTGAGGGTTTTGGATCCATTCTTTTCATCATGCACCTCTAATGGCTTAACATAGGTTCCAAGATTGCAATAAATACTGTCGTTTTCACTTTAACAACTACCTAGTGGAAGTAAAAGGTTATAAGGAACCAATTAAAAAGGGTATTTCCTAAATTCAGATGTTGCAAAGAATATCTATATGTAAAGAAGTTGAAGGAAATCAAACAGGAGCTAAAATTAAACACAAAATAGGGGTCATAACACTTTAGAAGATGTGCAAAAGGCAAAGAGCTCACTGATAAAGGTGCAAAGAGAGCTAGAAAACCAACTTGGGATGGAGATCCTTCTTATAAAAGAAAGAATAACACTCAATGAGTATGCTAGAACACTGTCTTACCAAACTTATTTTATAATTCAATCCTAAACTGGAAGAATACTAATATATTGCCACTCCTGCCTTTAGTTCATCATCAGTCTTTTATTGAAAACCTTCTCTCTAATCAATTTACACAGGCATATATTGAATCTCTAACAAGGCCAGTTTGCCGTTAGCATGGAGAAGGTGGTGTTTAAACTCAACTCTACTAAAGTCTCTAGACATGATGGCTTGAATGGATTTTTCTATCCAAGGACTGGGCTTGCATTAAAACAACAGTCATATTAGAGTTTTTCTAAGGAGGCAAAATTTTAAAAGAAATCAATAAATCTTTTATATGATGATTATTAGATTCCCATATCCTGGATCTTTGAATGAATTCAAGTGTAACGCCCTAAAAATCTCGATTTCATAAAGAGAACTTTTCGGGCCATAAATAGTGCATCTCGAGATGAATAGTGACACTCAGGACTTGAACTGCACTTTATTCTATTTGGCATCGAATATTATTATTCAAAGACAGCCTGAGGATCTAATTTTAGGTCAAAACAAGTTCAATTTGAAGGTTTTACCAAAAGTTGACTAGTGGTCAAAATTTGACAAAGTCAAACATAAAAATATTAATGAAAATAAATGATATTAATTAAGTTATTTATGTAGGGTTCTTGAGATAAAATTAGGGGGTTTATGAAATTGTTGTTAAAAATATTTAATTGGATTGTAAATAGATTTTGAACTTGTAATTTGTATCTTCTACAATTGACATATATTATGTTTGAATTTGAAAACTTGAGATACATATTATTTTTGACTAATTGGTAAGATGAATATGTCTTAAATGTTATATGAACTAAATTAAAACCAATAATGGAAGGGAAAAAATGACATTAAGAAGTGACATTTACTTTGGTCAAATATGAAATAGCTTGAATTGACTATTATGAGTTTTTTATCATTAAATTTCAATGGAATTTAATTAGATTTTCCCCTAGTAAAATATATAAGAATTGGAAGAATGTGATCAGGATGACATGCTAATTAGGGAGTTAAGTAGTGCTGCGTCATGACATGTGTTACCGAATTGTATGGCTTCGAGAGCTCGGTTCTAATATAAGATATTTGATTTGTCTTATGAACTATATGACTTCGAGAGCTTAGTCTTGTAAGATATCGATATGCAAATGGACCGTATGGTTCCGAGAACTCGATCCCATATTTTAAAATCCCACTTATCTAGCTCGGTGATGCAATTCTGTTGGATTTTACTTTGGGCAATTACATAAAATATATATAAATGCTCAAACTAAGACTTAACGAACTTCTAATTGATTGTACACTTTATTAATCATTGGGTAATTAGATCTGAATTATTATAATAAATACATGCTTGTATTTCATAAATTGATTTTAAATGCCTATTATGCTTAGAAATAAATGAAAATATTTAAAATTGAAAAATATGATATGTTATGCATGTTATGGTGGAATGAATTGAATTGAATAATAAATTTAATTGCTTGAACACCACTAAGTCTATAGCTTAATGTGTGGATTTTTTTTCCACGCTAAAGTTTTGAAGAGAAGTTGAAGAAAGTTGTGGTGGAACTACTACAAGACTAGAGTCACATAGAGGATCTTGGAAGACTTGGAGGTGGATGTACTTCAAAATTTTATTTTGTTTTTAGTTATGACATGTACACATAAAGAAGTGAAGGATCTTACAAAATTTTATTGTGAATTATATATGAAAGTTATGTATAAATTTTGGTTTAGATGGTTAAAATGTATTGGAAGATGGGTAAATTATTTTGTCAAGGAATTTGACATAGAGATGGATAGTTGAGTAATATGCATAAGAAGTGCATTGAATTTTCTTGCAGGAAGTTTTAAATAAGTATAGAGAAAATTTTGTTGAAATTTCTACAAAATGAATAGTAATTGTTAGAATAATGATGTTTTGAATAGAAAATCTTGAAATTCGAAATTTTAGGTATTTAAGAATGTGGTAACACTCGGTATTCCGATTCCATTATTAAACATGGGATGTTACATCAAGCCTACCACATGTTGCAATGTCCTGTAGAAAATCATTTATAATATCATTGTTCACTGAATGAAATTAGTGATCAAATCAATTATCAATGATACACAAGGAAAACCAAATAGGTTGGTGTGAGTGGTTCAGCACTCTCATCCCTTAACCAGAGGTCTTGAGTTCGAGTCCTGGGAATGGAGAAATCTGTTTGGCCAACACTTTACCCCTTACGGGCTAACCCAGTGCGAGCGGGGATTAGTCTGGGAGTGGATAGCTTAAAGGTGCGTTCCCATGGTTGGGACCCTCTTAGGAAACCTCGTGGTCTAACCTAAAAAAAATGATACACAAGGAACCTTCACAGATGGCAGGTCCATTGGGAATAATATCCTAATGGTTTATAAGTTATTTAAGGGTTACTCCAGGAGAAATGGTGTCAAAAAGTGTGCCATTAAAGTTGATATATTCGAGGCTTTTAATGCGGTAAGTTGGAAATTCATAATCTCTTAGAAGCTTTGGATTTTCTTATAATGTTTAGCAATTGGGTTAAACTTTGCCTTTCATTCAATGTCCTTATCAATAGAGAGCCAACTCCATTATTCTCTAGTTCTAGAGGCTTAAGCTAGGGAGATCTAATCTCTCCATACCTTTTCATTTTATGCATGGAAGCACTTACAAGGTTAATCGTGGTTAAGATCAACTCTAATCCTTCCATGGTAGGTGTAAGAAGATTGGTTTGGTCTCTCTTGCTTTTGTAGATAAAGATCCCTTCTGCAGAGCTCATGATACCTTAATTAGTTTGTTAACGGCCACCCTATGGTTTTTAAAGAGTTGTCTAGTTTGGAGGTTAACAGGAACAAAAGCCATATTTTCATCTCAAGAAGTGCTCCCTCTAATAAGGATTGGATCGTAAATAGCTCTAGGCTTTAGATCATAAATCCTCCTTTTAAATACTTGGGACTTCTTGTAACTAAAAAGAAACTTTAGTTTGGGGATTATACTTTTTTAGTTTTAAAAAAAATCAAAGAAGAGTGAAGTGTTGGTGTAACAAATCCCTCTCTACAACAGGAAGAGTCTTGCTAATCAGATTTGTTCTAATCTCCCTTTAAGTGTACTATTCTTCTCATTTCCTACTCTCAAATGGTTTGATTAAAGAAATTAAAAAGTATCATGAAAGGGTACCTACGAGATGCAGATAAGGAAGGAAGAATCCTCACTAAAGTTTCCTGGCAAGATGTGTACAAGTCTCTAAAGGAAGGAGGTGGAGGTTGGATATAACACGTATTAGCACTAGCAACAATATCTTTATAAGGAAAAGGATGTGGAGTATCCTATATAATAAAGCTCAAATATGGGCCAAATGGATTGATACATATATTCTAAAATGATGAAGCCTTTGGGAGTTAAAACACAGATCCTGTAACTCCTAATTTGTCAGGACCTACTGATGTTTATGGATGAATTAGGAAGAAAATTTGCATATAAAATTAGGAATAGGCAAATTGCTTCCCTATTTTATGATAATTGATCCAAGTTGGGGCCAATTTGCAGTAGTCCAGTCTTGCCTCTTCTTATTGGAAGAATTCCCCTCAACTCCAAAGTTAACAGGTGGATCAATCATGATCAGTGACAGGGAGTTCCTGAGTTCGTGCAGACTCATCTACTAGACCAGATTTCGATCCCCTGGAGACGGGACAAATATATATGGACGGGGCATTATTCAGGGGCGTACACCAACTTATTTGCTAGGAAAGGTCCAAAGGACTTAATTGCCTTAGTGGAAACTAGGATGGAGCAAGAATCTACCTCCTACTGTTTCATTTCTACCGTGGCACCTAATCGAATTACTTAAACATCAATAGTAAATGTGTAATGTGCAAAAGAGTTCCTCATTCAGTTGCAAAGTCTCCGAGGAGTTTTGGAACTTAATTAAGGCAACAAAAACCCTAATTGATGGTCCTAACCTAACTTCAGAGATATCTTAAGCAAAAACAATAGGTTACAAGAATCATCAAGGGGGATCGAGTTGTAACTGAGATTGCCTTTGGGTCTACCATAAGCTTCCTATGGAAAGAACGCAATAGAAGATGCTTTTAAAATCTGGAAAAGAAACCGTCACAAATCAAGGAAGGGGCCTCTGAGTGGATAACATTTCAACTCACTTTAAACATGGATGTTAGCTCCTACAATCAGCCTATCAAATGGGTACGGAGAAGCTAGACGAAGCCCTGCATATAAGGGGATGTGATCCTCTGTGCCAGCAACTTTGGTCCTCCTCTGTGCCACTCAATCTTAGTCATCTATTTATGTAGGACTTACATAAATAGATGGTTAGGATTGAGTGACACAAAGTAAGATCAGAATTGCTGGCACAGCCATCCATTTATGTAGGACTTATATAAATAGATGGTTAGGATTGAGTGACACAAAGTAGGACCAAAATTGCTGGCACAGAGAATTTGAGGGGCATATAAGATACCCACCCGGAAGAGTCAAAGAAGCTCTTAGCTGAAGCCATCTACTGCTTCGATGAAGCACGTGAGAAAACCACTAAAGTGTTTTATTTAAGAAGATTAGTTAAACAGGGTTAAGTCTGTCTATCCGATGCAAGTTAGCCAAAATGTATGAATGTATGAATACCAAGCACATCAGTGTATTGGATAGTTTTGTATACACATGGTGTAATACATATTATATTTAATTTCTCAAAAAATGTGTAAATATATTTTATGGTTGGTAAATTTCAAAAAAAATATTTTATGATTGGTAGGGACGATTTTGCTTTGATTAATTTTTTATGTTAAAAAATAATTTATTTTTTAGTCATATGCGTAGTGAAGTGGAGATTAAGTAGGGTAAGGTTGCATACTATTAAGAGATGCTTGGTTTAAAGATTTAGAAAGAAGTTAATATGTATGAAATAAAAAGTGAGTGATTGGTTATTGATTATTGTTATAGGGGTAATAGATTGATATCTCACTTTTAAGAAATCCTCCATACCCTCCATTTAGCAGAGAAATGAAACTCATTCTTAGTAGTGACTCTTTTTTAAAATATTTTTAATACTAATTAATTAAATACAATAAATTAATTAAAATATTGTAATTAAATGAAATATAATTAATTACAATATTATTAATTAAAATATTATTAATAATTAATTAATTACATTATAATTAATTAAAATATAACTAATTAAAATATAATTATTTATTAATTAAAATATTATAATTAATTAATTAAAATATTATAATTAATTAATTAATTAATTACAATATAATTAATTAAAATTATCATCATCATCATCATCATCATCACTCAGTCTGAAATCTCACAATAAAGTAGGGTCTGAGGAGATCCAATAGTACGCAGCCTTAACCCTACATAGTAGAAAGACTGTTTCAGGTAGACTCACATGCAAATAAGACAATATAAAAATGATGTAGGTAACAGAAACAATTCATAAAACATAAAATAAATGAAAATACAAGTAAAGGAGAAATAAAAGCACTAAATAGAAATAATAATAAAAATACCAAAATCTCAAGATATATCTAAAATAAATGAAAATAACACTAATAATACTAATCACAAATAAATAATAATAATAATAATAATAATAATAATAATAATAATAAATAAAAACTAAAGCTAGTAAGAGACTAAAAAATATAATTAATCAAAATATTGTAATTAATTAATTAACTAATTAAAATATTATTAATAATTAATTAACTACCTTATAATCAACTAAAATATAATTCATTTATTAATTAAAATATTGGAATTAATTAATTTAAATATAATAAATTTTTATTTCTCAATATTTTTTAGAAACTAACCACTATCAATGATAATGGTAATCATTTCTTGTTCTTAACTAACTATCATAAGTATAATGATAATATCCATTCCTATTCTTCACTATAATCATTCTCATTTTTATTATCATTCTCTCGTATGAATCAACCGTCCCCTCAGACCTTCTTACAAATTATGCATCTTAGCAGAGCTTCAACTGAGTATTGTTCATAACGATGACGACGACGTGTAGTGAAGTGGGTGAGTCAATTTAATAGGTGCTTCACTTTCATTGCACTAAGGTAAATTTTATTATAATATACCGGAAACAAATTAAAACTTGGTACATTTAATTAATTAATTTTATATTTTTATATAGCATAATCTTGTCATTTAAATTAAAGAGTTTTAGTCTATATTATGCTTGTTAGATTGATTATATTTAATTAATTTAATTAATATTTTTATTTTATAATGGCTATAACTATAAAATTTATGTATGTTTTAAAATTAAAATACACACTAAGTAGCTTGTGCAAAGTTTGACTACAAAATTTTGATTCTTTGAATATAGTAATATGTAAGAGTCTTACATATTACTCTCATTATTTGTGGTCTATTTTTGAAAACTTGCATTCCAATAAGACAATAATATTCAATAGAGTTCGATGGTACAAAGGACTGACAAAAAAAGGAGAAAAGGAGAGAGACAGACACGTATACAATTGGGGTGGTTCAAATTTCAATGGCAGCGAGGAAAGTCTCTGTCATGTTAAGTGATTTTAGGTTAGGACTCCACGAAGCTCTTCGAGGTAAAAAGTCGTCGATACCACTGATCAGAAACATGTAGGCAAAGAAGATAAGCACCAAAAACTTCATAGTACATTTTGATGGTTCGGGTTTCTGTGGTGTCATACTTAGCCGGACAAGGTACGACACGCTTGATTGGTGTGGCCTGTCTAGACTACACAATTACTCGATGCCATCAGCCTGCAAAATTTTGTCCTCATTTCCTCACAAGATAACTCCACGGGCTCTTTATAAAGGTACGAATCTAATTTATGAATATCGTACCGAATTTAGTATTAGATTGGGTTCTGAAATAGAATTGTATTGATATCGGTCAGTATCGGGTACCGTTTCAGATAATTTTTTAAATTTATAAAATAGTCCATACAATTTTTAAATTTTACAAAATAGTCCATTAATATATTGTACAGTTGTACTCTATACTTTATTAGTTAAATATTATTAACTACAATCAAATTATTATTAATTTCTAATTCCATAATTTTATGCTTAACTAATTATTTACCAAAATTCAATACTCAAATATTAAAAATAAATTACCATTTAACAAACATTAAAAATGTGTCAATTAATAATTTAAGCTTTTTCAATTTTACTAATTTTGATTATCAATTTTATATTTAATTATTAATTTCACATTTGATTATCAATTTTACATTTAAGTTTTGTTAATTTGATTTTGATTTAATTATTAATTTCACATTTGATTATCAATTTTACATTTAGGTTTAAATGTTAATTTGATTTTGATTATCAACTTTCAATATTAAGTTTTAACAACCAATTAATCAACATCAACAAACACTATAGAGTAAATCACAAACACTATACAGTTAAATAAAATACATCAACATCTCATTCATCAATATCGCCGTAAATCACAAACACTATAGAGTATACATTCTATTTTCGAATCCAATTTCAGTTCCAAATTTACAATTCACAAAACCCACCGTATTCAACTTCAACAATTCAATTCCAATCTTAAAATCCAACATTTCCAATTCCAATTCACATCCACGCAAGACACAACAGCATTCAACAATTCTAAATTTCAAATCCCAAATCCACGCATCCAACATACACAAATTCATCATTCAACACAATCAAAAATGCATTTGAAGTAGGAAAAATCGAAAACAGATAAACACACACGCAAAAACAATCGGGTCTTCGGGTTGAGGTTCGGGTTGTTGACGGGTTGGTGGTGTGCCTGAGCTGCGACGGACGGTGCGATGGTGCGGTGCGGTCTAACTGAGCTACGAAGGCGACGATGTGTTGCGGTGTACCGGGCGATGGCGTCTCCGGGTGCGGAGGAAGACGAAAACGGTGGCCTCTTCAACCAATACCAAAGAGTTGGAGATTAATCATTGATTCCTATTAGGTGATCATATTGTATTATTTTTAGATAGCTCAAGCTGCTTAAGGCTTAGTTTATTAACATTAGAGAGGATTCACAATATAATGATTTTCCATAATTTTTTTTAAAAAAGTGTTATGCACCCACCATCTTTGAATAGGGATATTTCAACTTTGGAATCTAATAAGATATTCTGATTTTGGTGTGATGTCTTAATTTTTCCTCTAAAGATGGGTGCTTACCGAGTCTATTTTTGAACAAGTAGGCGTGTCAAATAAGAATTGATTAATCAATTTTTGTGTATAATATTAATAAATATGGAATACGCTTCTCAAGTGTAATAATCAATGTTGCGGATATCGTACCAAATTTAGTACCAGATTGAATTCTGGTAACTATACCGATACCGGTTAATATTAGATATCGTTTCGGGTAATTTTTAAATTTATGAAATAGGTCCTGGATTTTTTTAAAATTTGCAAAATAGTTCATTGTCATATTGTACAGTTGTACTGTGTACTTTATAAGTTTATATCAACCATATCGCTAAAAATTATAATAATAAATAATAATCACAATTAATATGAAATAACAATAATTTTAAGATATTTTACATATAAATAATAACCACAATTAATATGAAAAAACAATCAGCATCATGCAAATATAAAATTAAGAACAATACAAAGTATTTAAAATATTACAATTTCCATTTTCATCATATAATAAATAATAATTACATCAAAACATCCAATAAAAAAGAACAATAAATATCATTAACTCTCAAACTATTATAATTTACAACAAGAGTTCGTGATAAGGAAATCACCAAGTAAAAGTCAATCTTGAAACAAAAACAAAAACATTTACAATTACATTACATATATAGAATTTAACATATACATCAAATATAAGTAAAATTAAAAGAAGAGGAAAAATAAAAACCTAGAACGAAATTTAATCGTCTACGGGAGGATACCCGCTACAACTACACTGGCTCCAGTTATCATTTGGTACAAAATCCTTATCATTAAGAGGAGATTCATCATCATCATCATCATTCAAATTCAATGCACCAAATGACATGTCAATGCTTTCCCATTCAAGATTATCTTCCAAGTCATTCACATCTACCAAATAAGGTTCCTAAAAAACTCAATCCACCAAAAGATCGATATTATCAATGGAAATTTGATCAATTGAATTACTTGTGCTATTAAGACTCCTAGTAAACAATAAAATTTAAGTATTAGAAAATTATAAGAAATTATATCGAAATTAACAATGATAATAATGATAATAATATAATTTTCCCGAAGCTTTAAATTGTAACAAACAAAAACCAAGTCATTCAACCTCTTATAGTCCAATCTATTTATTTTCTTAGAATGGATAAATTCAAATGTGCTCCAGTTTTGTTCATAACCTATTGCAATCATACATTGACTTTAAATCTGAATTACAAACCTTTGCAATTCTAGAACACCATTTTCGAATTGATTCCACCAAGAAACTGTAAGTCGTAAGATAACAAAAGTAGTGTTATAAACAAAATAAAGTGATAATTAATTTTCAACAAAAAAGAAAGAGGAAACAGTTAATACCTGGAGAAAGTTTTCCTCTTTGTCAAATAGCAATCGGCATTCCAAAATCCCAGAAGAAGTCTTATAAAGTTTCATTTATGAGCTCAAGAGATCTTGCATCATGTCATGCCCAACAACTGTTGTAATAGTTAATAACATTCCTGTATTAACTTTAGTTTTCTTAGTAAAATCCAATCTGAAATAGGTAATAAGATTCAAAAATGCCTCAACTGTAAACAATGGAGAAGAATGTTGTCTTTCTCATCTCTCATTGATAATTGCAAGATACAGTGAGTACAAAGAAGGCCTATGTTGCAGATTAACCTTGATTGCTTCCTTCGCTCTTTCCATGACATAAAAAAATCCATTGTTGGCTTTTCTTCACTATTAGCCAAGCGAAGCACCCTTACCAAAGGCTCACAAACTTGGATAACAAATTGGCACTGAGATCAAAATTCTTTATCTTCCAATACAATTCTAGAAACCTCCACTCTAGCATTAGACCTAGCATAGCGAGCTGCAACTCACTTATCACTTATAAATATTTGTCTTAACTTTTTTTTCATCGTAACAAAAGCTTGAAGTGATAAGAAATTTGTTGCAAATCTTATCACAGCAGGACGACACAAATTCCTACCATTGGTAAATTCTTTTTCATTAAATTAAATACTCATACACGATTATAGATGAACTTGGTCACCTTTTTAGTTTTTTTGCATAGTCTCATCAATAATATAAAAATACATAGGATCTCCTTAATCTCCAACATTAGGTCAATGTAATGTGCAATATAAGGAATCCAAAAAAAAAGAATTATACTTGTTCCGCAACCTTTTTCCTGTCAAGAAAAATCATTGTCAGTAATAAATTGAACAATGTTTTCAAGCCCTACATCATTCACAACTTCATCAAATATCTCAAACAAAGTCTCAGTATTCCTAATAAGTCTAGATGCATCAATAGATTTCAAAAACAATGAGCCATTGGTAGAATAAACCAAAATAATAATAATAAGATTTTGTCTTCTATTTGTCCAATCATCATATATGATTGAACACCCATAAGTAGCCCCATTCACTCTTCTTTCTGCCAAATAACTTCTAATTTCATAAACAGAGTAATTCAAAAGCTTAACTTTTAAGTCATCAATCGAAGGACCTTTGTATTCCAGACCATAAGCGTCTATATCATCCACCATAGGTTGATAATAGTATGACTGGTAAGTATTGAATGATGAACCTATATCATATCATCGTCTAGCTACTGCCATATCTACATTGTGAGTTGCATATCTTGATTGCATAACACTATAAATTGAATGTTAAGCTCCAAGAGTTATTCATGGTGCAAAAAAAAACTAGTCACCTACTTTCTTCTTTTCCTAAAATCAGGTTCAGGTGCTTCTTATTGGGCCTGGGATGAAACACTACCACTATCACCTTCAACATTTTCACAATCACCACGAAAACCAACAAATGAACTTTTACTACCAATTTCAAAATTCAACCTTTCCCTTCTATCTTTCATATACTGATATTCTTCAAGCAATGTGTTCATTTGTCATTTCACATCACGACTTACTTTTTTATAGAGCTCCACATCTCCTTTAATCCCAGCTAAATGTTTCTTTAATCGGGTGATTCCTCCTCCTTTCAAATGCTTAATACAAAACAAGCAATCGTATGGTTCCTCATACCGAGAACCATTACAGTATGAGGCCAAGCTGTATTATTGTATCTTCCTCAAGTGGTTTAATCAGGAGTACTTAAACTTCCTTCCATTTATTTGTAAAAATAAATGAATGCAAGTATCAAAATAAATAACACATAATTTCATTACACAATACGCATGTACATCTTATATAATATACCTAAGGATGGTAATGGGTAGGGTCGGTTCGGGTATTACTCTACCCATATCCATATCTACTTTTTATGACTCAACCCATATTCATAACACATAAAAATAGAACTTCTAAATAGAAAAATAAATAGCAAATTTTTGCGAACGCTCCAAATCAAAATTACTTTAATAATAATAAGTCAAGATTTTGATTTGTATATCCTAAAAAAACCATAAAATTGGAATAATAAAATTCATAATGTCTGGTGTAAAGACAACAAATATTTTTCACAATCAAGAACTGGAACAAAGACTGAAATATCCAAAGCTTTAAATTGTCTTTGCGTGAACTCCACAACATTCAAAACTCCATTTCCATATCATTTTTATTATTATCATCCTATAAGAAAATAAAATAGGATGGAAAAAGTGAGGACTTAGGAGTAAAGTGGAGATTTTAAAGTTGTTTCTTCTAAGAAAATATTAACATTTTATTATATTTAACCATAAATATTCAAGAAAAAACTGAAAAATAGAGTTAATAAAAAACAAGTAGGATATGGGTATCCATCGGTTCGGGTTATCACTAGACTCATATCCAAATCCATATCCACATCTATTTTTCAACATCCATTTAAAATATATTTTTTAGCTTCCATGTCCATTTTTTCGAGTCGGGTAGTGCAAATATTAATTAGGTTGAAAACCCACTGCCATTCCTAAATATAACTCATTTTGTATGATTATATCATACATAATTCAATTTCATCGAACACAATTCACTATAAGTTAAAAGCTAGCAATTCAATTATTCAACATACATAATTACATAAAACATACATAAAAAATTTCCATTTTCAATAATCACAAAACAAATTAATATAAACAATTTCCATTTTCAACAAATTCAAAAATTTCAATTCAAAATTTCAAACATAAGAATTAAGTTCAAAGGTATGATTTAGATAATCATCAAATAATAATGACATATCTTATACAATTGTTTATATACATCTATTCATAAGATGGGGATTAAGTTGAAGGATATATTCATAACATGAGGATCAAGTTGAAGGGTATAACTTTGTTTAGAATTTTTTTTTCTTATTCAAATCTTTGAATCTTCTTTTCATTTCTAACAAACCATAATATCATATCCACCATTCTATATTTGGTTCTTAAATATATAAGTTGCTTCTAGGATTTTTAATGGACATATAAGTCTTAGTATAAATGGTTGGAGTTCAACCTACAACATGTTCACAATTTGGAAAAAAAGAAGTTCCTTTTGGACACATATACATGACTACTTTCACACGTTATCTACTATAAATATTTATGATAGCCCACACATATATGTATTACCAAATAATTCAACATATTTTACATATTGATTAAATGGAAAGAAATGGTAGTTTATGTTTCCAACTTTCTCCAATTTGAATTCAAAGTTTCAAACATAAAAAAAAATCATAAATAATTCTATTTCCAAATTCCAAAAATTTCGTTTCTATATAATTCAAACCTTGAAGTTCAATTTAAATCCAATTGAAATTATATCGATAGGCTTAATTTGATTTAATTTGTTATCTAATTTATTTAATTTAGTTTGTTAGACCTTGTCTTATGTGCTTAAAATTTCTTAAATTGATTATGTATGTTTTAATTGCTTAATCGATTATTGATGGTTAATTTTTGTTTTGAAATTTATCTTTTCCTAGAAATTGAAAGGAGAGTAGAATTTAATTGGAATTGAGGTGGTAGGTGAAGTAGTATTAATGTTAGGAGATAAGATGTATTAAATGGAGAGATATTAGGTTAAGTGGTAAGTGGGCCTAAGGAAGAAGGCCTAAAGCCTTTAGCAAGCCCATAAGAGGAGAGGTTTTAAGTAGGAATTAAT
>JAOSBM010000204.1:21962677-21974757 GCA_027568955.1 Erythroxylum tenue | reverse complement strand
TTTAAGCACCTAAAGGGGTATAAAAATGCCATTTTAAACCCTAGAAAAGAAGAGGGTTGTCCAACACACCGAAAGAAGGAAGATAGACTAATTTTTGGGTAGATTTTTAAGGAGAATCAAGTGGTTTCAAGAGATCTCAAAGTTGCCACACCAAGTTCCAGCTTTGTTCTTCACCTCATAAGCCTTCTATTCTTTCTTCTCTCATTTGTTTTTATTTAGTTATTGTATAGAGGTGTTGGATCTCGCTTGTTTCCAGAATCTAACTCTTGCTCGGACACCAAACATGTTGGATCCCGCTTGTTTTTGGAATCCAACTCTTACTCTGATACCACAACTGTTGGATCTCGCTTGGTTTCGGAATCCAACTCTTGCGAAATCATGATACTTGAGTGTGTTCCCATGAAATCTCCTTAACCATCATAAAGCGTGAGCGGGTTTCCTTGTAGGGTTATTTCAAAGTACCCTCATTAATCATCATCGGTTCATCATCATTCTCATAACATCTCAAACCAAAAAGGGTGAGTTGACACAGCGAAAATTATAGTTGACTTCTTCAAAAATGTAGCTCTTAGACTCTAGTTTATTTTAGAGCAAGAACCACCTCATTCGGGGCTCTATAGCTTAAGATATGCTTAAGAAACCAAAGTATATTATAATCCCGTTATGCTCTTCCAACCAATCCCTCATTTTCTTTCCATCAATCTCTTTTAAATTCGACACCAAATGCTATTAAATTCCTGTGTAAAGGTAGAAAAATGTGTTAGGAATCTATCGCTTTAAGAATCACTTCATTTGGAGGTCGGATGAAGAAGTTATGGCCAAAAGAATCCAACATGTTTATGTCCTTACTCATATTATACATGCCTTGGCAAAATTGCCATAACTCTCACTACAAATTTCGGATTGAGTTCATTGGTAGATAGTTTGAAAGAGAACTTCTAGATCTACAACTTTTGTGAAGAACTCAAAATGAGATTTTGTCATTTGGAGGGCCAAAACATGGGTCGTGTAAACCAACACGGGCAGACCGTGTGACTTTCGGCTGTAATTGTGCTTCTGCTCTAGAAACACACGGCCTGCATGAATTTCACACGGGTAGACAGTGTAACCTTCGGGTGAAACGAAATTTTCACCCTCCAAGACCCCTCCAATGGATCCTAAATCTATCCTAACATCCCTTTTACTCATAATCTTCCCAAAATCAACTCTTTCTAGTGTGATATCACTTCATATACTCTAGTTATTTGGTATACACATCCTCTACGACATGCTAACTTGTAATGATCATAACTCTCAACTACGATATCCAAAAATTGCATATTTTATACCGTTAGAAAGCTAGAAGGACAAGCTACAATTTCTATGAAGACAATATGGTCAAATTCATCCTAAATAGATCCAATTTTCCCCTGGAAGTTAGAACACACATTTTACCCTCAAGAAAAACCTGGAATATTATGAGCATAACCATTCAACTACTAATTGGAATTCATCAACTCTCAACCTCAACTCATTGACTCCTCGTATTCAATAACATCTCATCATTCACCAAAAATCCTATCTTTCTTTTCCATAATATCTCACATATATATATAACAATAGTTCATGCTCAAGATTCATCATCTCAAGTTAATGACTTCAAACATACCTAATTTCAACTTAACATCATCCATACACAATTCATATTTCATTAACATCATAAGATAAATGTTTACAAAGCCTTAATGGCATCTCAAGTGACACTACATCATCAATATCAAAAATCCGAAATACAACAAAAGATACAAAATCCCATAATTCTCAACATATGTCTAAAGTCTTATTTTTACATCAATCTAACTTAAAATAAAAAAATATGCATAATCAAACGAATGCCTTGACTTTCTTTCACACGATCTCTTTCTCATCACCTGGAGATGGGAATGAAAAAGGGTGAGCTTAAAGCTCGTGGGTAACAAGTTTATAACTGAGAACCAAGCAAAAACCATTGAAATATTTATTTCCATTGTAAAATTCACTTTGAAATCCATGTAACACATATTTCCCAAATTCACAACTTATCAAGCAATTCATAAACATCATAAATCATGAATTCATCAAAACTTGTCACAAATCATAAACACATAAGCACGTCAAAAATAGTTTGGGTAGGTTCGTAAATAGAACGTACTAACATAATTCCATAAAATAGCCTTGTGTAGCAGTGAACAGAACGTACTATCGCAATCCCATATAATGGTTTTGCGTAGCCTTAAACTTAGAGGAGTCCGTGAAGGAGCTCCATGCCACTAACGGCCAGGCGGGAAAAGCCTTTAGTCAAAGTGCACTTGACATAACAAAACGGACCAAACTAAACCCACATATCATGTAATTCATGACTTGCAAAAAGATTGCCCAAATGACAACATTTCGGAAACTTTTTTTTATGAACATGCAATTTTTCGAAAACCCTTTCATTTAGCAATTTACAATTCATCATCACAATTTTATACACCAAACATGTAACAATTTCTCAAATCAATCAAAAGCCATAAAAGCAACATTTAATGGAAATAATTGAAATCATTTTATTCTCTTGGTTCAAAAGAAAACATTAGTGGCTCATTACTCAATTATAAACATGGAACCCACCTTAATTTCCTAGCTTGAAAACCTTGCTCAAAAGTCTCTACTCTTGCTCCTCTTGCCTCTCTCTTGATTTTCTTCAACATTGACAAAAATCCTCAAATCAATAGGCATTCCAATTGAGAAACCCACAATACATAATCACTAAAATTGATCTTAGAAAGCTTAAACCCATACATTTCTTAAGCTTCATGAACCAAAATCTTTTTAAAAATCCAACAAATCAAACATGCTCTTACCTTGAGTCTTCACAAAATGAAGAGTTTGTTGGCTCTAATGGAAGCTCTCATCCTCCTCTTCCTTTTTCCTTTTTGAACAACTTGAGAATCCCTCTTGAAAACTCAAAAAATGAAGAAACCCTAACTTCCTCCTTCCTTTCTCTCAAAACCGACACTCTCCTTCTTTCTCTCTTAATTTTCGTTGTTTCTCTCCTTTCCCTCTTCCAATCCACATTTTTGCCCCTTCTTAAACACAAGACCACACCTTTTATTTCAATTTTTCCATTAATGAGTGTGCAAAGACCCTTATACCCTTCCTTACATGCCTTGCAACTTAAATGCTTAAATGATCTTCCCAAAAAGGTCTCATACATATATACTCTTACTACTTAATTCAACTAAACCATATTTTAAAATCCTATCAACATTAACATAATAATTAACTCCAAATAAAATAATTAATCTAGCAAGAGCTTAAAATTATTTAAATCATGCTTAACTCCTTCCAAAAATCAAGATCTTTTTTCTAATCATGTAATTGAAGGAATTTGATAGCACTTCCTTCTAGAAAAATGTTCCTCATTGTCTCACTTTTCTAATGACACCAAAATTGTTCAATTTGGTTCCATAGTCTAAAAGTTATACGCCAAACATTTTTGGACTGTTCTTATACTGAAACAATATGTTGTGCTCAACTTCCGTCCGAAAATTGATATTCGTAGAGACTGAATTAAAACTCAATTTCATCAGACAATTTGTACCCCTAATTATCTAATTTAACCAAATCAAGAATTATCTCATTCGGATAACTAGAGCAAAAGTTATGGCTAAAACACCGAAGCATACTCAACGAACATGTTTCAATTACATTTTTTCAGCTTTTAACTTCCAACATTTAACATATAACCCATCTTATATCTAAACCATTTCTTACCTCATTTCAAATTCAAGAATTCTCCTTTTCTTTACACATAAATAATTTCCACCAATTTCTCTTTTAATAGAAAATTTTGGGGGTTCAACAAGAGAAGATATAGAGGTTAACCTAGTAAAGGTAAGCGATCGATTAAAACCCGCTCTGGAACTAGTAGTTAATTTCTACATTGCTTACCCACAACTGATTACCACTAGTTACAGAGCTAGTGCTACATCGCTTACCTGTATTGGGTTAACCGTTATACACCGGTTTAATAACATGTATAAAACCTATCGGTATACCATAACTTAAAAACCATTTCCTTTTTTATCAACCAATAATATCATCTTAATGTAAACTCAAATCATATAAGGTTCAACTTTCAAACTTCAATTCATATATTGCTAAAGCATAAACTTATACTAACAATATTCACATAAAACTCATAATCAATGTTCACTTCACAATAAAATAGAAATCATTTTTATAAAATCAATTTAAAGAATACTCACATGTCATTAATTCTTTTACAAATAATTTAGTCATATAAAACAATTAAAAGACATTCACAACTTGCTAGCCTCCATAAATAGAAACTATTTGCACAAAATCAATTTAAAGAATACTTACAACTCCATTAGTCCCTATTGGTAATGTGAGTACAAGAGCGGTCGTCCGCCTTTCTTTCAATTCATCAAAACTTCATTAACAAGCATCTACATTGATAGGCTCCTATCCTAAGATGACTAGGCGGCCTGCCTGACACCCCGCAGTGGCCCTCCAGTCGATATCTGATCTAGCTGGAAGGCTCCCATAGAGCTAAGCCTATTGTCCTTTTCACTAAAACTCCTTAACTTACCATTAAAAGACATAAGTAGAGGAGTTTTTTTAAACCATTTTATTAAAAATTTTGGCAGCATAACGACTATATTTTGATATTCCCAACATTTAAAAAAAAACCTATAAAAGTTAGAAACACTTCTATAATCACATCAAAATCCCTACTATAATTTTTGGACTTAAAGTCCATTCACAAGCAATCTCAACAATCACTTCAATAATCTTTTTAAAAAACTAAAACATATTCATGAGTTTAACTTTAAAACATTCATATGCATGTGTTCTTTACACAAAATACATTCATCCCATACTAAAAACCCACAAATATTAGAAATTTAAGCTAGGAAAACTTACCACTTTTTCCTCCAATCTTTTGGGTATTTGTTGAATGCCTTTACTTGATCAAGTTCTCTTCAAATCTCCATAAAAACACATCAACAATGAAAACCCTCTTCTTCCTCTCTTTTTGGCCGACCTTCACACTTGCTTCTCTTCTTTTCACTTTTGTTTTTGGTCTCTCACATTTTCTCTCTCTCAAACACTTACGATTATGTTAAAGAATTATGTTAAATCTTACTTTATGCTTTTATACTCATTTAATGGATTCCACATGTCACCTTTCTCCTGGTTCTCTTCCAATGACTCATCCTTCCACCAACACCATGTAAAATGACCAAATTGCCCTTTAATGGATACCAAAAGACCAAATTGCCCTTTAATGCATTTAATTCCCCAACTAATCGAATTAAATCCTAAAAATATTTAACAACTGTCTTATCATCAAATTGACCATGAAATACTCAAATTAGGGTCAACACGCTTTAAATTTTTTTAATGGGATTAAAATCATTAATACCCATTACTTTCCAAAAAGGACACTTTAATCCTAAACTTTCGGAACTCCCAAAATTCATCCGATCAGACTTATTTTTGATCCATTTCAGTATCATCGGACTCTAATACTTATTCCGAATAATTTTTAATATTTTGAGGTTGGGTCCCCTGAGAATCACTATTCACTCAAATTTACTATTCATCCAAAAATACTATTTACTAAACATAAAAATTTATATTCAATAAAAGGAAAGGTTCGGGGGACAGAAGATGTATGGTAATTGTAATGGATTTCTAAGTAGATTTTAGGGTTGTTCTTACCATAACTATGTAAGAACTCATTTTGGTTTAAAGTATGATTTGCATTAATGCTATGTTGTATGAAGTTTATATGCCTTGGATACATTAAGAAATGGAGTTAGGAAATCAGTTTGTATGTACCATGAGAGTGGACAGCCTTAAGAATGCTTCACATATCAAGCTAACATGACATTTAGAGTGAGATCTTGGATGTTTTGATGGTTGTTCAATAGGTTACTTCATATCCACATAACAGTAAAGTAAAGTGTGTAGGTTAAGAGATCACGTACCAAGTTTTAATCATTATTTAGGGCTTAATTGGTTTGATTATTGAGAGAGAAAGGACCAATACATTAGAATGCCTAGGACTAAGTCTAATTACATTACCAAAGTGGGGGATTACATGGTATGGAGAGAATGACCTTAACCTTTATAATTTGATTCTCTAAACCAAAATTGTGTTCTTATTTTTGTGACATTTTGAAGTGTGTTTGCAAGCCTTTAAATTATGAATTTTTTACAATTTCAATCTCTCATTATTTGGTTTACTCAAACAAATTAAACGTAATGAAGTAGCCTAGATAATTAGCATTAAAAATCTTTGACCATATAACCCATATAGCTTCCAATTCACCTAAGTTATACACTTAGCACCTTAAAAAGAATGCATATTGGATATTTATTAATGTTTAAGCATAAAGCATAATTCACAGTATTGAATAATTTATACAACAACAATAACCACTCAGTGAAAGTCCCACTAATCGCAGGGTAAAAAGGTCTAAAAGTACGTAATTTTATCCTTAACTAGTAGAGAGGTTGTTTTCGAATGTTGAAAATTTATAATGCATCAAAGTAGTAACATTAAGGGTACAATAAAAGAAATTGAATGATGCTAAAAATGTGGTAAAAAAATAAAAATAGGCACTAAGCCACCCTATATGTGGTTGAAAAGGGTTAGAGAGTTAGTTATAACTTTAAGATCCTTCGAAAAAGTAGTAATTTTAGAGAAAACAGGTTAATGAAATGATAAAGAAAGAAAATATAAGGTGGACATGCCTTCTATAAAGTAGTACATGACACTTACATAGATCTTGTACGGGTTGTGGATCATAAAGACACATGTATGTGTTGATAGATATAAAGGCTTGTTGTTTGAATTAAATGCAAAGGAGAAAATTGAAAAGATAAGGTAGCAACACGGGATTGTTTAGGGACTAGGTTGAAAAGTGGTTTATTTTGTTTCTTTTTGGCTCCTACACATGGTGTACAACACAGGCTATTTATACTTACTTTAAGGGCATGTTCACAAAATAGGTTAGACAATCTACCATATATGGAGCCTATTGAAAAGTGACTCATTTTGTAACCTTTTGGTCCTTTTTCATAGATGAATGTGGGTCTGACCGTGGAGAAATATGGTGGTTCATATGACAACACAATTTCTACATGATGTTGTGAAGAAACACAATCCCTAATAAAGAAGAAATAAATTTAAACAAATTTGGGTAAAATTAGAGAAATTTTGGTAAGGATTCGAAGCACAATTCAAAAAATGGAGCCATATCTAGCCTATGTTATATTTTATTTCTCCGTTACTTAAGATAAATCCATATCAGAGATTCATGTTAGCAATGATTCTTATGATGGCTGAGGTTTTAATTAATATGAGTGCAACATGGATCCATGTTAAAGATCCATGTTAGCGATAATTTTTATGAATTTCGATGTTTTTATGCATAATAAAATTGATCTTGTTGGACTTATATTAGTGGTAATGTTTCAAATATATAAGATTTTATGAGATAAAGGGGGACTATTGTGACAAAGGATATTATTGAATGAAGATCAAAAGAAATGAAAAAAAATCAAAGTAGTTTAGAGTGAAAGAAAGGGACTTCTCTATATTCAATTGAAGAACTTTAATATTTCAAAATCCTTGAGAAATAGTTATTTTATTTTGTATTATTTCTTGATTTTTGCTAATGTTCTATCTCTTAATATAAATTAAATTGAATAGATTTAGACGGGATGAGCCCTAAAACTATTTGTTTGGATTGATTTTTTTATTTAATGGAAGATCCAAGTTTTCTTGTGAATTATTCATGGATACTTCTTGTGTTAAAATTTGCTAACATTTTAATTTAATTTAGATTTTATATATAAGGATTAAGAAGTGATATATATGAGTAGATCTTGACATAAATAATAAGAGCTACATAAAATCCTAAAGATAGGACACAAAAATCTTCTAAGTTATAGTCAAATTTAATAAAGGAATACATAGAATAAGTTAATGTGTTCTGAAAGGTTTTAAATATAAAGAGATTTCAATTAATCAACTTAAGGATAAGAACTGTATTTCTTGAGAAAGAATATAATTAGAACCTTAAATTTCTATCAATCTAAGAAACTATGGTTAATAATTGAATCAAGATATATTTAGATATACAAAAGTTTTAGGGGGATTTTATATACGGATCTTTATTATCAATTTATTAATTCATTATTATTTATTATTTTGGTTTGTTATTTGAGATTACTAATTTTAGTTCAATTAATTATTTCTTTTAAGTTGATCATTAGTTTTTTTAGATTAGATGATAGAGAGACAATTATTACTAATAGTTGTTATTCTTGTAGGAATGATATTCAATTCATAAACTACTATACTCTAAGAATAATAGATATAATTTCTTAGTTGATCTTTAATTGTTGAAATGTCATGAACAATATTAATTTTTAATCCAAATACCTTAAAAATATGGAATGCAAGGATAGCTTTAATTTTACCTAATTGTAACTGATATAGAATCAAGTATTGAGTGTGGGTTGATATGTATAGAGTGTGATCATAAAGAAACTAATATATAAGATTTTTTTACCCGATCTCTTTATTGGTTTTTTTTCCTTATTTAAAGGTTACCTTATATATATGTGGGTACATATCAATCATCAAAAAATCCATCTAAATGTTTGTACTTTATCTGCAAATATTCAAATAAGCTGTGTCTAATATAATTACTTAGAATCCATGCTAAGAAATATATAAGAATCAAATTTTAGGCTCAAACAATCAATTAACTAAAAATGTGAGGAAGATAAATTGTGAGGAACTTTTTCTTCTTTGTGTGTAGGGTAGGGTAGAGTTTTAACATCAAATCAAGTAGGAATATACATGAATTTGTTATAGGTTATATTACAAACCTTTCAAGCTCAAAGCATCTCATTTTTTCCGATTGATATTCAAAAGACGCATACCTACGTGAGGCACTTGTTACTGCAAAAGGATGCATAACTTAAATAAGGTTTTGTCTCAGAAAGAGTAATTTTCTTAGAGAAAGAAATTAGCATAGTCCAGCAAAGCACAACCATTATAACATCTAAAGAGGAAAGCTATATAATTTGTAGAATTCTTGAAAATGGAAATCTTTTAGGTTAAAACAAAGTTATTTAGAAACTTATACATCTTATAAAAAAAATATTTCTCTAAACCCTACACCTCAAAAAATGAAAATGATGAACATACACTCTCTTTATCTTCACACGAGCATACTTGCTCATTGCCCTAAAAAACAATAAAATTGTCAACATAACCAAATCACAAATGAAACACCTCCTTTCCTTGTATTTTTGCATTAAAAAGGTAATAGTTGGTCCTCTGTAGAGCTAGAACCATCATTAGTTACCTTGTAAATAGCTTCTTCAATGGTAAGATGGGGAAGACAAGCAATGAAAATGGTTTAATGAGAGTTACTAATGAGCTTAGGATATTTGAAATCAAAAGAATGAAAAAATAAAACATTAGAATATAAAATATAAAATTTGAAAGTCAAAGTTCAAAAAATGAAGAAAAAGAAAATTTGGGTATTAAACAAAAGAAAGACATGTATAATGGCTAGCGAAGAATAGAGAGAGCACGATGAATTGCATGTTGTATGTTAATGCTGTAAACTTCAACGTCTAAGGATTTTAACAGAGGTCTAATTTTCTATAGAAGCAAGTAACAAGTAATAATATGTTACATGAGTAGTTTTCCCAATTAATTAATTCACCTATCATTTTGAGCCTGTTTCCCATTTCATGAGAGTGGAAGTACAAGAAGGTAGTACCAGAAGAGGAATATGGGTAAGTTTCTAGAATGGTTCATGGCTAAACAAATGAGGAATCTTAGGATTTGTCTTTGGTCAGAGAGGGTGCTTATAATTGACAATGAGAAGTTTTCAGTCCCAATTTCTATGCACTCTTTGTTCATGCTAGTGCCCAATTCCAGTCCCTTTTGGTTAGTTTCAATACCCCTTTTTAATGTTCCCACATCCACTTGATTATTATTGATTATTCAATCATCAACACATAAATCATGAATCATACGTAAATCATTCATGCCTATTCAGATCTTGAATATAATAATAATCACAAAAATGAAGCGAATAAATCACTTACCTTGAGCAGAATTTATCATAATGTAAAGAGAAAGCTTTCAACAATCACAAACTAGTTTCTCTCTCTTAACCCTCTTTCTGTATAATAGCTTGATGGATAGCCCAATGCAAAAATACATTCTTTCTATATTTGTTTTATCTATACTTTATTAGGGTAGAGAGGAGACTAGTTTGTATACACTTCTTTGATGACATTAAATCTTGTACGTCCATCAAATACTAAATTAACGGTTAAGATTTAACATACTCTAAATTAAGAAAACCCTAAACCAAGTTAAATATGGGCTTGCAGAA
Source organism: Erythroxylum tenue (assembly GCA_027568955.1). Classification (NCBI taxonomy): domain Eukaryota; kingdom Viridiplantae; phylum Streptophyta; class Magnoliopsida; order Malpighiales; family Erythroxylaceae; genus Erythroxylum; species Erythroxylum tenue. The sequence goes on along the minus strand of JAOSBM010000204.1, from coordinate 21,964,288 downwards.
AATATGGGCCATAACATTAGGCCATATTTCTTACATTCTCCCACTTGGTTGGATGTTTCATCATTATATTCAATAGTATAACATAAGGCTAAAAAAAATAAATCTTATAAACCATCAACATCATAAGCACCTCATCACAACAAATCACATAATGTGGGTTATGGCAGTCATACACAGTATAGTCGTATACTCCCTTCCATATACCACTACATTAAGAACTTATTATGTTTAGGTTCATAAGTTGTATATAAACAACATACAGTCTACATACTTGTTATGAAAATACATACAAATTTCTTATTCAAACAATCATGTACACATAATCATAATGAATAAGAAATATAAAATTCAGAAACATATTATTATTGAGCTCAAAAGTGCTAAAACATCATCATTAAACATTATTATCAATCATTAATACAACCAAGACCCATCCTAAGCACATGTTCTTTTATTGTCTTTGGTTGTAAACCCTTATTTAGAGGATCTGCTACCATGAGATCCATCCTAATATGTTCTATATGCACTCTTTGTTTATGAATATCCTCTTTAACATCAAAATACTTTAATTCCATGTGTTTTGTGCCTCTGGAGTATTTGTCATTTTTAGAGAAGAAGACTGTTGCAAAATTATCATACTACATTTTCAGCAGCTTGCTTACTATGTCGACAACCTCAAGCCTTGAAATAAAGCTCTGCATCCATAATGTATGAATTGTAGCTTCACAACAAGCTATAAATTCCGCTTCCATAGTGGATGAAGCAATGATAAATTGTTTGACACTTTTTCATGAGATTGCTTCTTCAGCTAATAGGAATAAATAGCCAAACATTGAGTTTCTACTATCAACACACCCTGCAAAATCTGAATATGAATATCCAATCACTTCTAAATGATTAGACCTCTTATAAATGAACATGTAATCCTTTATTCCTTAAAGATATCTTGTCACTTTCTTTGTAGCCTTCCAATGATCAATACCAAGATTACTTTGATATCTATCTAGCATCCCTACTGCAAAACTGATGCCGGGTCTAGTACAGGTTTTTAGGTACATCAAACTGCCCACAACAGAAGCTTATGGAATTGTTTCTATTTCCTTACGTTCCGCATCATTCTTTGGACATTTTATAAGACTAAACTTATCTCCCTTTTGAATAGAGACTACACCTGCTGAGCATTTGCTCTTGTTAAAATTTTCAAGAATTTTGTCAATATAGGCTTTCTAAGACGATCCTAATAAACCTTCTGATCTCTTACGGAATATTGAAATTCTAATCACATAGGATGCCTCTCCTATATCTTTCATTTCAAAATTCTTAGAAAGAAATTCTTTATTCTATGCAACAAACCCAAATCATTAGCAGCAAGCAAAATGTCATCAACATACAGAATTAGAAATATAAACTTACTCCCACTGATCTTCTGGTAAATACACCAATCAACAGTTATTTTCTCAAAATCGAAAGAAGTAATGGTTGTAGGAAAATCCCGGTGCATGTAACATTTACATGCGGTGCAGAAAAACAAAAATTTTTGTTCCGGGACGTTCCCGAAGCCAGGATCCTTGTGACTATATAAAGAATCAAACCATAACGACCAATAGAGAT
>JAOSBM010000204.1:21947875-21962577 GCA_027568955.1 Erythroxylum tenue | reverse complement strand
TAAAATAATCATTGTGATTATTGGAAACACCAGGCAGAGTACATGACTACGTAGTTTGAATTTGAGATAGGCTTCTAGTGATTAATCGTGAATAATAGCAGCATTTGGATGATCATTTGCCAAGCTATTGTATAATATTTCGTCAACTGATGTGCAGGTCTTGGATTCTTGACTTCCATTACCTTTATCTTCCTGGTTGGCGTGTTCATGTCATCATGGTTAGGAGCTTCTGTTCTTAGTTTGGGAGAGTGGGCTATTAAGAAAATGCCTCTAATCAGCTATATTTACTCGGCTTCCAAACAAATAAGTGCAGCGATATCACCTGGTGAGTGTAATTATCTATCTTTGTATCTTAGTGACTAAAAGGGCTAGATTTTGAAGTCAAGTTTCTGGTACAGATCAGAATTCTAACGCCTTCAAGGAAGTGGCCATCATAAGGCATCCACGTAATGGAGAATATGCATTTGGGTTCATCACATCTTCCGTTATTCTTCGAGGAAGCATGGGTGAAGAGGACCTATGTTGTGTTTATGTGCCAACAAACCACCTTTACCTTGGGGACGTTTTCCTTATGAGCACAAAAGATATACTGCGGCCTAATCTCTCAGTTAGAGAGGGAATTGGTGAGTATGTCTTGAGTTTTTGTTTCTTTCAGACTCTCTCTGCTAAAATGTTTGTTGTGATGCAGAAATTGTAATCTCAGGAGGCATGTCCATTCCTCAAATGCTGACCACCACTGATTTACCTCCCATTCATCATCATCCTGCTGGACTTGGTAAATTCACAGTGCCAAGAGTATAGTTGTTTGCATCATAACCCCCTCATTTGGAGATGTTGGGTGTATAGTGCTATATGGAGATTGGAGAGTACTTTTCCCGTTCAATCAAGGCTAGGATTCAGGATAGTTAACTAGAAAAAGATTCTAATTTTAGCAAAAGATGAATCTATCAGACTGCTTAGGGATGGTTATTTGATTGTGATTAACAAATAATTGGAATGTAGTCACTATGAACAAAGTCAAGCTCGTAATTGTGAAGCTATTTCATTGCATCCAAAAGAGCAGCTCTGTTTTGGTTTTTGTTCTATTCCAATCTTTATGAAATTTGTGGGAAAATAATATATCAGGCTAAAGCATGAATGACAAGGGGACTTGTATAAATTTGTTCTGATTAAAGAATACTCAAGAAGAAAGGAAGACCAAGAGACAGAGAAGAGAATTTAGACAAAAATAAAGAATTCAATTATATTATTAGTTAAGAGAGTCATCTGTCACACAACAGTTGCATATAATTGCAAGAAAGGAAGGATTGCTAAGCGTTTAACATCTGGACTACTAAACAAAGTAACAAACGCCATGTTTCTATATTATCAATTTTCAGCTTAATTATTAACTCAAATGGTGCGTTTGAATTAATCAATTTTTTGTCGAATTAAGGAAAGTTATAGTCAGATATTTTGATGATAACAAAATATAAATACTATTAATGAGTTTAATGTTATTAATGAGAAGGAATATGAGAACAAAGTATCACTGTGTCGAAAGATAATAAAAGAAAAGACGAAGTTTGCAATCTTTAATATCATAATTAAGTCAAGAAGAAGATCATGATACATCGAGATTATTTTATGTATTACTTATTGTAAGCTCATCTTGTTTGTTTTCGATAGTCTAAAAGGCTCCATATGCATAATTTTTTCGCTTCACTTCATCACATGAGTCTTTCCATTCACTGAGTGAAATTAAACCTTTTGCTTTTAATATAAAAACCTTTTAATCTTTCAAATAAAGTTTGGGAAATATTTTGAAATGTTTAATTCATAATTACATTTTTCAAATTGAGTTTGAGTATTTAAAGGCGTTAAAATCATGCATTTGGGGTGATTGGTCAACTTATATATGTTAGTGGTCAATTAATATATGTTGAAGTTATTAAATTTGAAGTATTAAGAGTTTACTGTAATATTGGTTGATGTACTGGTCAACCAATGCGCTATATTTGTCGACCAATATGCCTATTAGTCAACCAGTATTCCAACGGCTAGTGAATCTAAAGCTTTTACATACTAGTTGACCAATATGCTTACTGGTCGATTAATGGTTCGTATATAGTTGTTGTAACAGCTAGTTCTTAGCTCCAATGACTAGGAATTGTTCCAAAACACTATAAATAGGTTTTTTGTAGTTGATTTTATTATTAAGAAGTATTTGAATATCTTTTATACATATTTATAAATATGTTTTACTCATCTAAGCATTCATTGTCATATTTTAAGCGTGTGAGCTATTTTGTGATTATCAAAATATCCAAGCAAGTAAGTTTGAGTTGTAAGCTATTTTTGGGGTTTGTGATCATTATATTGGGACTACTTAAAGTGGTTTGAGGTTTCTTTATTTTGAAGAAAGATTGAAAAGAAATTTCCTCTTTGCCAAAATAAAAGATTATATAAAGGTCATTCTTCGCTTTAATAGAAGAATTGTAGTGAAAATTCAAGACGAGTCTTGGAAGTGGGCATAGGCAAGGAATGTTTATCAAACTGCTGTAAATCAATTTGCATTTCTCTTTCCTTACTCTTACTTTATTATTTACAAACATAGTTAAATTCCTTTATTTTTATTTCATTCTCACATTTGTGATAATTTGTAGGCATTATTTTTGTAAGTTAGTACCCTTTAATAAAAATCTTGAATTCACCTAATTCACCCCCTTCTTGGCTCTAGTAGGGAATCACCAATGGTATTAGGACAAGTCTATAGGGTTAGTATTTCAAACAAAATCGTAGAGCAAATATCATAATGACTTATAAGCATCTTCATCATCTTTTAATCAAAACGATCAAAACATTAGTAGAGCCCCTTTTATGATCGGAATGACTATCTTTTATTTGAAAACAAGAATGAAAATTTTCTTGATGGTTGAAAATGTCAATATATGGGCAATTATCTCAGGTGGTCCATATAATTTTTATTAAAACTATAATTGATAGAAAAGTTCCTATGTTAAAAGAGGAATAGGATCCTCAAAACAAAAAATTAATCTTTTTGAATAATAAAGTCATCCACATTTTATTTTGTGCATCAGGAAGAAATGAATTCAATAGTCTTTATGTGTGAAACAACTAATGAAATTTGACATGCTTTAAAAGTTACTCATGAAGAAACAAATCAGATTTAGGAAAGCCTCAAAGGAAGAATCGAGTGAAGAGGAAGAGACGTCATCTAGTGAAAGTAATGAATTAAAGAAGATATTGCATTAATTACTAAAAAATTCAAGAAATTCTCAAAAAAGAATTCCTTAAAGAGTAAGATAGATTTAAAACACAAATCAAATAACATTATTTGCTTTGACTGCTGGAATCTTGAACATGTAAAGTCTCAATGTCATCTTACAAAAGAAAATGACAACTTTAAAAGAAATGAAAAGAAGGAAAAGAAGGACAAAGGACAAAGGAAGACACTTAAAACCTCCGCTTAGGATGACACAAGTGACTTCAAAAGTGAGCATTCAAAAGGAGATGTAACTCACATATTCTTTAATGGAAAAAATGACGATGGGGTACTCTCTAACTTTAAATCATGTGATAATAATAGTGACATTGATATGCGTATGATGAACTTATTGAGATTCTTGAAATTATAAGCACAAAAAAGAAAAAGAAAAAGCCATACTCCAAACTCAAAAAAGTTCAAAAGAACCTAGATGTATTGGCGAAAAATGAAAAGATAAAAAGTGAATTGCATAAAATCAAGACTTCTAAAGGTGTAGCTATAGTGGGTAAATATAACTTAGATGCTTTAAAGCATGAGAACGAAAATTTGAAGAAGGAAGTTGATTCTCTTAAGGACTCATTGTCCAAGTTCACAAAAGGAAGTGAGAAACTAGAAATATGTTAGGAGCTTAACAGAGTACTAATAATAGGCATGAAATTAAATATGGAATTAGAGATAGCTATGGAAATGCTTCAAACACCTAGACCACTTTTGTCAAAGGAAAGCATTTATATTGTGAAAAACCAATTCCAAAGATGATAAATGAACATGGAGCATCCACATCTAAGCACACACATGACACATCTACTAGGTCACACATCAAGAGCAAATCTCATGCCTTCATGTATCATTCTCAAGATAAACCTAGAATTCATCACTCTCGAGGAAAGAATAGGCATAAATTCTATATAAAAAATGTATGATAACATATAATCTCACTTATACAATAACAATGAAAGAAACATGTCTCTTACATACAATTATGCTTTCACTTTTCATTTTCCAAAGACAACATTCAAATCACTTATATAAAGAAGAAGTTTCCATAACTTGTATGCACATAGAAGAGCAAGTAGTGCATTCATGCATCAAAATCATAAAGGTCATCATCATATTATGAAATCATATGGCATGTTATGTGGTAAATACAAGCACATTGAAAAATTATACTTTTCAAAACAAAGGATAGAATAAACCCTTAAGCAAGTGTGTTGAAAAGAAGAAAGAACCTAACAACTAAAAAACCAAGCTTATTTAGGTTCCAAAAACACATTTATTACTATAGTTTGTAAGGCTATTAAAAAAGAAAGAGCAAATAGTATTTAGTAAAGATGGTAGTTATTGAATTAAGTATTATTAAAGAGTTTATGCATTTTATCATGATGAACCTAACTTTCTTGCTTCCAAGAAATTCTAGAAGATGTTATAGATGTGAAGAATTTAGTCACCAAATATTTTTCAAAAGAGACAATTGTTATACCAAATGAGAGGGACGAGAAGGATAGGAAGCCTCCAATAGATTGCAAACTCAAAAAGAATCTTAATTCAAATCTCACATAAGCAATATTCAATATAAGGTAATTATTAGTTCATAATTTAGAAATATGTGACAACTTACTTTTATATGTCAATTTGAATATTTGGCTTTGAATTATGAATAAAGTGTTTAATAATTATTTTTAAAGTATGAACCTTAGTACCTAAAATTAGAGACTATATACATAATAAGATTATTCAGATAGAATTTATATTAATTGGATAATAATTTTTCTAAATCATTAAATAGGGATAAGATTTTGTTTAATTAGGAGAGAAATTACATATGATAAAGATCCCCTTTCATTTTCTTGATTGATTATGTGTTTTGAGGTTGTTTTGTAATGTTTCAAAACACACTCATAGACCAATATATTAGTTTGGTCAACCAGTGTACCCAAAAATTACATGTTTACCCTTTTCGGGATTTTTTTTATAATTTAGTTGTCCAAATAGCTATATTGGTCGACTAATATCCTTCAATGATCAAACCAATATTCCTATTCTATGACATTTTTCTTTTCTGAGAGTTTGCTCCCTATCTAATCGCATGAATGGTCATGCAACTAGTCACATTGGTTGACCAATGTTTCTAAATTTGAGATTGTTTTTCTTTCTTGGAAGTTTAAGGAAAGTTTGGTTGCTTATAATGATCGACCAAACATACTTAGTGTTGACCAATATCACTTACTGGCCAACCAATATCATCTGATCCCTCAAAGAAATTTAAACCTTAATACCATATTTCGATTATTTCTTATGTGGATATCTTCTTTTATTTTGAATTTTTAAAACTTGATTTTTATCTTTTGAGATTATACCAAAATTTCCATAAATATAAAATAATAGACACTTAGAATTTGAGTTTGAGTTAAATTACCCACCTTTTATACATTATTCCATTAAAGAGTCCTATTAATACCTTAGCAAGTTTATCTACATTTGGCATTATTCTTCATGGCAAGCCATAGAGTGGTGGAAGCTCGTGGATGAAGATGACTGAACCACACCATTTTTATCCAAGGTATAGTTACCTAATTGCAGAAGAGAACCTTTTTGCATGACTGATTGGTGAATATGCCATTAAGAGTCTGTTTCCAAATAACCCTGTCATTATCTATGCTGATAGTGACATGAATAATCTCATATTTCATTAAGCTGGGAATAGGAGCTTGTTTGATAATCTCCTTATTCATCAGGGCTTCTGCTACTGTTGCTTTTTGGTGAATTATAGACCTGAGAGGAGAGGTATCATCCATTTCCTCTAAAGGACCTACAGATAACCAATTATCTTGCCAAAAATTGGTAGATTATCCATTTCCCATTAGTGAAATGAAATCAAGTCTAAATCTAACCCTCAGGAGATTTAAACTTTTTCAAAAGGGACATCAAGAGGTTTAAAGGCTTGTAGCAAATGCTAAATGTCCTGAACTCTATGTTAGAACATTTCTGTGAATGTTATTCTGACCAAAGTGGTCATATTCTTTGTCCCGTGCTAGGAAGCATTACTCTTCTTTTTATTCCAAATTCAAGAACACGATCGATACGACTGATTGGTCTGTATACTTCTCTTGTTACTTTTTTGTATTCCCCTGTTCTTTGGATACAATTCGATCCTTCTACAGTCAAATCTCAACTTGTGGAAGGCCTTCGACTACAGAAATGCAATTAATTTTTATTAGAGTTGAGTTTAGGCTAGCATTTAGGGTATATTCGTTATTGACTGCTTAAAGACAAGCAATTAATTAAGCGTGAGAAAATTTGATAAGTCTTTAATTTACCATATTATTTAAGGTTAATTTACTTGGCATCGATTATACCTTGACTGAAGAAAAATAAAAGTTCCAGAATGTCACGTCTAAATATGTTCTTTGGAACTTCCCCCGATTCTAAGCCTTGAAGTTGGAACAGTACTTTGGGCATATCAGGAGAGAGTGCACGAAATAATACCTTACAATTTATCTATATATTTCTTGCTTTGCTTGCAAACAAAATTATAACAGTGAATTTGTTAGCCATGCAATTCTGATTCTTGATACAGCAGTAGTTGTATCTAATAAAGACATTTACAAAATCACCTCTTCCTGAATAACAGTGAATTTGTTAGCCATGCAATTCTGATTCTTGATACTGCAGTAGTTGTATCTAATAAAGACATTTACAAAATCACCTCTTCCTGAATAATCTGAGAGCTCCAAAAGACAGCTGCAAAATGGAAGAGGCTATCGAGAAAGCAACATTTTGCTTACAAAAACTGGACGCAAGCTAGGCATCCTTTCAATCATTCCTCCAAAACGAAAACATGATCTAAGACTATCTCATAAAGAAAAGTAGGCCACCCTCCTCCATACCATTGAACGATCAACTGTTCAGTGTAGCAAGCATGCCTCCACCAGTAGTTGGTATCACCACTTCCCATCCAGGTCCTTTGAGGGGCAGTGCACCAAGAGCAACATTATCGTCTTTCTCATCTGAAGAAGCCACTAACATATCACTTCGATCCAAGACCCTATCCAAATCCTCATCACTGATACCCGTCTGTATCAGCTTGTCTTCAGCAGTTTCATCATCTTGAAGCAGGCTTAGGATATCCTCTTCCTACAAGATTTAAGCAGAAAAAGACAAAAAAGAAGTGTTCACAATAATCAATAAGTCGCATCCTACTATGGTTAAAACAAAAGATGGTAAACATAGCTTCAAATACCTTCAGGAAATCCTATTTCGTAATTGCTATTCAAAATGCCCCTTTAACTCACTACCATAAAGGTTAAGCAATGATCGTCATCATCATTGCTTTAGCAATTAAAAACTCAACTTCAAATACCAAGTATAAAAGAAAGCATCAAACAGAAAGTTATAATTATTAGATATAACTAACTCCTAAGACTACAGTATAAGTGGGTTCCAAAATAACAGATAAATTTAAAGCAAATAGACAAACCTCTATGCCCTTTATGCTATTGGGCATGATGCGTTCTTGATGAAACTGACCTTTTCCAATGACCACATGCTCAAGCTTTAACTTACTATAAGCTCTTTTGAGAATGCGACCCTGTTGGCATACAGTTTATCATTTTGTGAATACCTACAATATCATTCAACAAAGTTAGGTTTGTCAGTGAAATACCTCAACGGATTGTGCTGATGCAAGCCTGTAAACATGAACAGGCTTTGTTTGTCCAATTCTGTGGCACCTATCCATGGCTTGCAAATCCATTTGTGGGTTCTGAAATACAATTACAGTTTAATGGCTTTGTTTCGCAGATGCTCTTAAGACATGAAGAGATATGAGGTTAAATGATGAAGGAATGGGAGATCAAGAAAATACCCAATCACTATCATACAGGATACAGGTATCTGCAGAAGTCAGATTGATACCCAATCCACCCGCTCTAGTACTGAGAAGAAAAATACGATAATTGCTGTTCACATCATTAAATTCCTCAATCTGTTCAAGGAAAAATGTAATCAGTAGCTATACCACCTTTGCTGTAATTCCATTCACTCCAAATTGTAATTATGATCTCATCACATAATATATCAGCATATATGTATATCATTAGTAGGACAATTCAATGGATACAATATCTTCATTTGTATGAAAATAAAAGAAAAAGAATAACCTGTCTTCTCCTATCATCCAACTTCACATTGCCATCAATTCTACATACTTGAAATCCTTTCTCACTAAAATAGTAATCCATTATATCCAAAATCTTGGTCCATTGCGTGAAGATCAGAACCTGTAGCAAAGGCAAACAACATGAGAACAAATAATATCTGACAGAACAAAAGAGCTTGCTTTGTCATACTTTGTGCTTGCGGTCAAATAACCGATTCAACAATCTGTCTAGCAATTGAAATTTTCCACACTGCTGAACAATCTCTTCTACAGGTGGGTATAAATCTGCTCAAATAAAGGGAAGCAAGAAAAATTTTAATATTTCAGGAAAAAAATTGCCACAAAATGAAAAATTAGGATAAATCAGATACACGAATCACTGAAGGCTGATTCCAAGAGATCCGGGTGGTTGCAGTTTTTGCGTAGTTGAATCATCAAATTGTTTAGCTTTCCCTTCATTCCACGTACTAGAACCACAAAAACCACAACTTAATACATAAATCAGGAGAATATGCTACAATATAGCAGTTGATAAACAAAAAACCTTGTGACAATTAAGAATATACCAAGAACTATCATATTCTGAACTAAGTGCATATATTGTATAGCTATACAATAACTTTACCCAGTTTGCTCCATTTGGAAAAACATTAAAGAACTAACTGTGAAAGTTGACATTTATGTCAACTTCTTTGAACTACTACTGTCCTCTCATTTTTCAGGAATAATATGTTGAAGCTATACATGTATGAGGATCATCACATTCTTCCATAATAACTGGCAGAAAATTTTCCTCAGGCCAGTCAATTTACACAGAATGCCCTACAGTTCTAACTCCAAACTCATTATGTATTGCCAGCAAGGCCAACTCCAAACAATATTCCTCCCGCTCATCAATCTAGAGTCATCTCAAAACATCAAAGTATTTGAAGTAATTTTAGCTTATTCTCATTGTTTTCTGAAGAGAAACCTTGTTCAGTGAAGCTTTTCTTACACTTCAAAGTTAAATGGTACCTGAATATTCTTTCTCTCGTAAGTGGTTTTCCAATGTCCTGTTGATTAAATGATCTTGAAAATTCTTCTGATGCTCAGTCAACGTAGCATAGAGAATAATCTCTTTTTTGAGTGGAAGCATCTGCTCTACATCAGCTTTTATTCTTCGTAAGAGAAACGGGCGCAGTATGGCATGGAGTTTAGCTACCACCTAAAAGATCATCAAACCAGTATGAAGTGAGGCATTTTAGGCGGAATGCCTTATAAAATATAACATTGCATCTTCGAGAAAGGCACATACTTGAGCCCGTCTCTTCTCTTCAAGCTCTTCCCTCACTGCTTCATTATTGCACTTTCCTGACAGATCAAACCTGTGACAACACTTCCATTAATTACTGCATACTTTGGTGAAATACCATCATTACTTTAGTATGTTCTATTTCCCCAGCCAGCTCTACCCCTGAGCAAAAGTACGTACACAAAAAATGCGATAGAAGACCAATGACTTTGCTTTACCAGGATTCAAATTCTTCATGGGATTGAAATATATCTGGCAAAATGAAATTTAGCAATGACCAAAGCTCTGCTAAGTTGTTCTGCAGAGGTGTCCCAGTGAGCAGAAGCTTATTCTCCATAGGTATGCATTTCAGTTCTCTGAGCAGTTTGCATTTTGAGTTCTTCAAGCGGTGTCCCTTCCAAAAATAAATCATAGTGAGGTAAACCACACCTTTGAAAATTAAAGCATAAGGGGTTATGATAAAGCACAATTAAAGAACATAACTCTCTAGCACTAAGAAATCCAACTTAACAGTGTGACCAACAAATTTAAGATTTTTTTTTAGCCATAAGCTTCAAAAAAATTGCGAGCCATCGCTATGATAACTTATAGGATGAAGTAGAATAGGCAAGACCATTCCAGAACACAAAGAGACTTCTGAAGACAAATTTGTAGTCTTGAATAAAGCATACTGCATTGCCAACAAAAAGTAAGCCTTGTTGACCATACACAATAACTTATTTTCCACATTTGAGAAATCCATATAATGGTAAACATTGCTTTGTCCCAATTGGGCAACTCCTAAGACCACTCACCTCATCTACCACCACATACTTCCAAGTGTACTGCCTAAAACACTTTCTAGCATCAAATAATGCAACTTCATAAGAAGTGACAATTATTGGGAATTTGGGTCCAATGGATCTAGGCATGTGCTTTCTCCTTATCTCATGTCTTTGCTTCTTGTCACCATGGTAAATGATAGCATTCAATGAAGGTGCAAACCTGTTCAAATATATGTAGAAAAATCATATGCACTAAAGAACTGAAGTTTCAAATCAGACCGTAATTTATTTAGCCAAGAATTTACCGTGAAATCTCATTTACCCAATTTGAGAGGGTAGACAAAGGAGCAATCACTAAATAAGGGCCATCTAAACCGTTTCCTTTCAGATGTGCAAGGAAACCAATAGTTTGAATGGTCTTCCCAAGGCCCATTTGATCAGCTAGAATCCCATTGAGGCCGTTTTGCCACAAAGATATCAACCACTTCACCCCTTTGAGTTGGTAAGACTTCAACTTGCCACCATTCAACAAAGGAATTAACTCTCTCTGCTCTTTATCAAGTCTTTCTTCCTCGGATAAATTCATGTCTTCTTTCTTTTCAGCTTCCTTGGATCTTGTAATCATAGCAGCCACAGCCTGCTTGGCTTTCCTCTGGTGGAAAGTAAAAGACATAAAAATTCACTACTAGAGCAATCCAAAATGCACATAAATTTAACAACAGAATATAACAGCTACTTCGAAGTAAAAAAATCTTCTCGTTTGGAAACATGTATTCTTGTGCAGCTGATTTCTCAATGTTTACATTGTAGTTTCGGCAGCTAATATACTGGACTACACACTACACACTAAAAGATAGATAGCTAATTTCATGTGTTCCTATGTGAAAAATATGCAAGGACCCACTGATGCAGCCCATTAGCCAAGCAGGTTCCCTCCACATAATACTACACTGTGGTGCAAAAATACAATGTCCTACATAAAGAAGCTGATAGAAGCTTACAGAATTATATTGGGAAGCAGCTTTTCTTTTCGAACCACGCCCTTTCTTTTTCTCTACAGTTTGGCTCTCCTGCTCCACCCCATTCTACGAATACAATTTTATAATAGAAGTTTAGGCAACAGAGGAAAAAAAATACCAAGAAAACAAGAAGTTTTGAGAGATTTCAAGTAAATACAATTGTAATTTCATCCATCTTCTCCAACAAGAACTCCGAGTAGAGTTGAGTTTGAGTCAAAAGCTCATCCAACTTGGTGTACTGAGTATCGTTCAAATGGGGGGCCTCCACTGTCTCTTTCTCTCTCTCACCTTCTTCTTCTTTCAATCGAGCTTCGAACAGCTTCTCTTCTTCCTCTGCCATATCTCTTGATATAAGTTTGGAATCCCCACTTTTCGCCAAAACTATATCTTCCTCCAGCTTGACTTCCATTTTCTCCTTGCACTTGGCCTTCAGACCCAAAACCAACAAATCCAAGAAACATTGAAACCACATTACATTACATGGCGGGAAAACGAAACAGCCACACGCAACAACGTGATAAAGACAATAGATCGGAAAAAAATAATGGTCTCAGATTGGTTCAGAACTGCACAAAAATAGCGAGGCAACGAGGCTATTCTTCTTGCTCAGTTTCCTCATTCTCAACAAAAAAAATCAAAACAGACCGCGAGAATATCTCACATTTTCCCGAGAAACAGAGTAAGGAAACCGAAACATAAGATCACAAACATAATAACACTACCTCATCTTCGAGAACCGACGTCGGGGAGCCTGCCGACTCGTCGACCTTCATTTCGCCGTCAGACACCATCTCAAACCCTAAAAATCTGCAAAAAAAAAGTAAAAAAAAAAGTCTCTGAGTAAGAAGTCTAAAATGACGAGATAATGTGTTCAAAAGAGAGAAGAAGAAGAAGAGGAGTGTACAGCGAGAGACTTGCTCTGAAAGAATCGGAGAGAAAAGAGCGGAGAGACAGTGAAGAAGTGGAAGAAATTAGGTAGAAACAAGTAAAATAAAATCTGAAGCAGAGGATTTTATGTTGGGTTGTCTAGGCGTTGGTGGGCGGGAAAATGGGACCTGAAAATATTAGCCCCTCAGAAGTTTACATAATTACTAAGATATCCTACCCCGTTGTGCTACGTGTCATTGGAAAGAGCGTTGATTTTTGTTTCTTCGAGTTTTGATTGGGCCCCAAATTGATGGGACCTGTGATAATAAAAGGGTAATAAATAATAACCATAGTTGGAATTTGGAAAGTATTAAGCCTTTTTGTGGAAGGCTTGCTTTACTCTTCCTATTTTGTTAAAATTTTACAACTAATAATTAATAATAATAATTAGTTGTATAGAGTTATTATATAAATAATAAACTTTTGCTACTGAGAGTGATACTGTCACGGACCGGTTTTGTTAATTAAAAAAAATCAAATTAAAAATATAAAATAATAATTTTTATAATTAAGTTTAGACCTGATTTGTTTAATTCTAACTATTCTAAACAAAACGATTTTATTTTATTTAAAAAAATTATGTCTCAAATTGATCTGAACCTAATTTAATTTAATTTAATATTCATTAAAAATACCTTAATTTAAACTTATAAAATAATCTATTATCGTATCGTCTGTCGGAAAAAACGTATTTTTTAATGTATAATTAATAATATTATTATAAAATAAAATAAAATAAAATAAAAATAAGAACATATTTAATAATTTATTGGAATAATTTAACATAAATTTTAGAAGAGGAAGTATGAATCTCGGGAGGCGGGACCAACGGACACTAGCTGGACATGGGTAATGTAATTGAATGAAATCAGACCCAATAAAGCTGAAGCTCTCCGTTACCGGTTGGGAGGGGAATAATACGGCATGATGCTGGATTAAAGTAATGTAGGTGGAGTAAGGTACTAACTTGGTGTGCTGTTTGAAATTTAGAAGACGAGGTATAGTGGGCAAATGTCTTTTAAAGAATGTTGCTTCTTGTTTTCTAGCTACTTTTTTAATGGCCCTGTCTTCTATACCGAAGGTATAGTTTTTTTTTTTTGACATTATACCGAAGGTATAGTTAATTTTATACTTGTTAAAGACTTCCGGTGGAAGGTACGGCGTACATAAATCGAGTCTCTTTGAGAAATAATTTAATCTCTTTTATTTCAAAAGTTACTAAAATTAATAAGGTAAGAACACTCCTTACGTGATTTAACTTTTTAGAATAGAACCCTTTAAATTTCATAATACTTAATATTCATAAAGCGAGATCACACCTTATAGACGATGATAATCTATTTTATTTTAAAGAATTTATGATTTTTTAAATAAATAATAAAAATAAAAATATTATTTAAATACATAAAAATAAAAGTTTATATTTTTTAATAATATTATTAAAAAACCTAACTTTTTTATTTTTTCGGGTTTTGTCTCCTTACCTCCAGTCTATCATCACACTTATCTCCTACGTATAAGCAGTCATAAGCAACGGACCACATGCAAGCTATAGACAATCCCAGTAGCATATAGTCCCAACATTATCCAAGCACTTCTCTACAATACCAAGCTGTCATATGCACCAAATTCAGTATTGGCCACATTATGAACCAAGCAGTCTACAGTTGTAACTCCACTATTGGGCCATAATGCATCAGCCACAAGCATCTCCAACTCCCAACATCAACTAGACTAGTCATCTAACTCCACAACATGTTCACCAGGCAACATTCCTCCATCTAGCTGGTGTTCCATGCACCACTTGTCCCAGCCACACATTAGCTCACAAATCATTGTAAAGTTGTTTAATTCATTATCAATTTTTCATGCTCTTTTTGGTATTGGATTTTCTACTTTTAATTTATTTATTATCTTGATTCATCTTTGTTGTTAATTAGTTACTTCGATTACATCTAGGATTAGTTTTTATTATTTACAGTTGTCGAAGTTATGAGACACTAAAAAGGCATGAATAGGACATTGAAAAGACTTAAATCTATAGCAAATCCAATTGACACATCTTCATATCCATCTACAGCATAGTGCATTTCATTCTAAATGCTCATAACTTAGGGGAGTATTTTTGTAACATCCCGTTACCCATGTGAGGGGTAAAATTGTCAATTTTGAGAATTTAATGAGAAATTAGAAAAATACATTTCATGCGTTATTAATTGTGACATGCACATTTTGCACATTCATATGATTGTACATGCATTCATTGGCATTTTTC
>JAOSBM010000204.1:21848139-21869744 GCA_027568955.1 Erythroxylum tenue | reverse complement strand
AACTTTTAACGACCATTTTCTTATTTTTAGCAACCATTAATAATAGTTGCTGAAACTAATTTTTCTTGTAGTGATAATAAGCTTTAGATGCATAACTATTCAATTTATTAACAAATTTATTTTCTTCCCTCAATTCTTTGAAAAATCTTGTGAAATATCCTATTACTCATTTAAAGTTTAATGAATTTAACGTAGTGTATAGATCAAACTATTTTATATGATTAAAATTTTAACAATGTCGTTGGCACTTATTCCCTTAGTATTTCATGGCCTGAACAAAACATATACATAGGGTAGAGCATATTGAAAACATAATAACAATAATAACAACAACTCAGTGAAAAATGGAGTTTAAAAAAATCAAGTAGTATGCGGTCTTACCCCTAACTAGTAGAGCATATTGAAAATATTCCAAGAATAAAGTTATGCATTAACTTAAAGTAAGAATAGGGTAGGTAAAAGGTTAAAAGCCATTTCTACTTTAGCTCACCAACAGTATTTCCAATACTCCCACGAAACCATTTTTTAAGTTGACTTATTTTCAAAGCAAGCCTTATAAACATCTATAACTTGCATGAGTCAAATAGCTAGAAAGGAGGAGTCATATAATCACATCACTTTTACAAGTGTAATAAACTCTTTTTGTTGTCGATATAAGCGAGCTTTAATCAGTAAATGAGTTAATTAAATTTCTCTTCAACCTCTACAAACTTCTTTCACCCCTAAAAATGTTGTAATTTGTTGTCAAAAGATTGCTCTATATAGGAAGACAACTATGAACTTCCTTTACCTTTCATATTTGAATTTGAAACAAAACCACAATAAACAAATTAAGGTTTTAAAATGGAATATGAAAATAAATCATAAACAGGGTCGTTCCTAACATTTTATAGGCCCTGAGCGAAGTAAAAAAAGGCCTCAATAAATTGGTAATATACAAATGTGTACATTTTAAAAAAATATTTTTATTATTAAAATATAATATCTATACATAAGTGACCCAATTTATAAGTCCACGCACTCAACAAAATATTAAATGATCATAACATCAACTAATAATATCTTGCAAATGTCAGTAGCAATAAAATCACTAAAAATAATAGCAATAACAACAAAATAGCAATAACAGCAATCGAACAGAAAAACACTAATAGAATTGCACTAACAAATACACAGATGGTTATGATTTATGAAAAATAATTTCTCTGTGCATTTCTAGATGTAAAATCATTATTAATATTATGATAAACAATACCATCTAACATTTACTTCTTGATAAATAAAATAGCTAAACCATTCAACCTATTACGATCTTTTTTAATTACCAAATAAATTTTATTTAATTATCAAATACATCAACTATTTATGGTCTTATTTAATTATCGAATAATTTTTATTATTATTTAATTATCACGACATGTTTAATAGAATCATACAAATTTTTATAATAAATGAAACCTTTTATGTAATGTTTGAATTGAGTAACTTAAATGATTTGATTTAGTAATATTATCACAAAACTTATATTAACCTCTACAATAACACAAATCCAACAATTATTACATTCCTTGTGGCAAAGTATAATGTAAATTACAATTACAAAAATTAAATTATTTATTAATGTTTAATTATATTTTATAAATAATAAGTAATCTAAAAATAAAAAAGAGAAACACAATATTAATGTTTTGATTTAAAATGCTAATATAATATCCAAGTTAATGACAAATTACAAATTAATTATAATATATTCAAATATTTAATAAGCTAAAAATATATTAAAAATAAAAAAACTTTACTTTTAAATTATCACTCAAAACTTAGAAGACATAATCGTTAAAATTTTTTACTTTCAATTTTTGAGTTGAAGTATCTTAGATTCATATGTTGATGAAAATTTAAAAAAAATAGAGTGTAAGAAATATACTCAAATGCTTCAAATGTATTTATAAATATAACAAGTTAACATTATATAGCTAATGAAGGAAACTATTTAGCTTCCAAGATTAAATAACGTTAACTTTCTCGGTAAGTTTTTTATTAGTTCATGTTCGCTTTCTCTTCTCCTCTAACTAACAACTAAGGATTCACTACCCTTCTAGCTAAAAAAAATGACCAAAAAATGCTGCTGAAATGCATTGAAGGTGGGCCCCTAGTGAGGGTACCTACCCAGGGCCGACATTGATCATAAACATACATAAATTAGGGTTGTAACTTACAATATAGATTGCAAAGGAGACGCGAGGAGAAAAGAAGAAGAAGAAGTAGCAAAAACTAGAAAAAAGGAGGAAATTTGAAAAAATTTGAGAATTTGGGAGGAAATAAAGGAGGCATGCGGAAATTAGGGTTGAGAATTTAAAAAAATGAATTACTTGGATAAATGTGTTATGGGTTATGGGCAATTTTTAGGTCTAAACTATGCAATATGTCTACAAAATGCCACTTAAATGTCTAGTTATTAGGTCAAAATATGCTATATTAGTCACATAAGTAAAAAAAAATTAACGGATCTAACATTTTGACATAGATTGTATAAGTTTTAAAATGTTAGTTACTAAAATTAGAAATTTTAAAAATTGAGCACCGAATTGAAATTATCTTAAAAGGTTTAACACTTAAATTTGGGGTCCTCTTTTTTTTAGTTACACAGTCATCATAAGTCAATTTCTTTTTGCTTACATATAAAAGTTTTCCTCAAGCACAAGAACTTGAAGTGACTTTAAAACCAGATATTGTACCAAAAACTCATAAAAACTAGATATCTCTACCAAAAACTCAGAATAAGTATAATATCTACGCCACTTCGATTGGTGGTGGCATGTTAAGATTAAGATCCAAAGATGGTCAATTCTTATATTGATTGACATCATTATGATAATCAACTATGGATGATGATTTTTAATCACTCTAGTTCCCACCATTAACCACCACAATGCAATCAAACCCATTCAAGTTTATGTTAAGTTTATTAATGCTCCTTACCAGTGCAAACGCATCGAAAAATAATATAGAACGCAAGATCATCAGAAAAAAGAATCATACATCTTTGGGAAGGATAACTCTAATGTCGTGGTATGGAACATTTGTTAGAGTAATCCATATTGACTAAACATGAAAATGTTAAAGGGTTTATAAATAGTAAAGGTCAACTATCAAATGACTAGTTCTAGTCATTTTGGCAATGGTTGACCCAAGCTCAATTCTTGTTAATGGGATCTATATTCTACCCATATTAAAAATTCTAATATGGTATCAAAGCAAGTTTAGTCCATATTATTAATTTTTCGATTGTCCATCTGGATGTCCAGTTCTAGCTGCCTGATTCGGTTACCATTGCATTTATTTCACGTGACAATTAGATGTCTAGTCTCATTTGTACTTGAAAGGGAGTGTTAAAGTATCTCATATTGACTAAATATGAAAATGTTAAAGCATTTATAAATTGGTAAGGGTCAACTATCCAAATGATTAGTTCTAGTTATTTTGCCAATAGTTGACATAAACTCAATTCTTGTTAATGGGCTCTACACTCTACCCATATTAAACATTCTAATAACGTTAAGGGTTAGGCCCAATAGATAAGGTGAAATCAGAGCAACACAAGTGGAAGGTGGTGAAGAGGGTTAGGTTTTCATTTTAGGTTTTTATTTTTAATAAATTTACTTATGTGAATTTTTGATGAAGTGGATACTTGCAAATAAGTCTTGCCGACATGACATACCATGTTAATATCGTTGATTAAATAATAAACAATGAGTTAGTTTTACAATAAATTAAAATTTTGAGTATTTTATTATTAATTTTAATAATTGTAGTTAGTATTATAAAATTATCATTTTTAAAATGGTAAGTGAAGACACCTAAAATATTAACTTGACTTTTTTAATTAAAATTTTATTTTAAAAATATTTTATCAAATTTATAATTATTAAACTATTATTTTAATATTTTTAATAATTTAAATAATTATTTATAATCAACAAGTAAAATGAATTAACTCCTAACCATTAAAATCACACTTAAAAACAACATATCCTGTTCTCCCTTTGAACCCTAAACTTATAGATCCAATTCATATGATTAAAATTATAAATTTGTTTTTTTTTCCAAACTTAACACTTTAATTTGGCCAAAAAAAGCGCATTGACACCAATCTTTAAAACCTTTAATTCAATAAAAAAATATCCTTTCTCTTTAAATCCTAACTCTAGTATACTTCCTTAGACCTTATTGTTTCATAAACTACACAAATTGAGTTGAAAGTTAAATTGCCTACCATCTGCATCTAAATTTAGAAACCGTGTAATATTTTGCTCAACCTCCTTATTTTAATTAAATTTTGTAGTATTAATATGAATTTACAAACCATAATGGAATGGAAATAGGGATATGTAGGAGGGTATTTAAGATTTTGGAAGCGGCATCACAAAAATGTTCTCAATATCTAGATCTATTGATATTTACTTTTTGATTATTCATATTAGAAGTCTCATGCTCATTTTAAACTTCGTTAGGGTTTATAATACGCACTTTGTACATGTTCCAAAACTTGGAACTTCTCTCTGTCTTTCTTTGATTTGTGTCTCACATTGAAAGAGCAAGGGACTTTCACATAGTTTATATACTAGATTATTTTGTAAGATTTTCAATCAAGTCTCTTGAGGAGTGTATGGATAACAAACATGCACATGCCCGGGCGTTGTCGGGCTTGGCGTGGCTTAGTTGAGTGTGGGACATAAACTTTTTGGGCCCACTTAGTTAATTCATACATTTTAATTCTTGTCAGTTACCCAATAACATTCATAACATTATTACCATTATTACACCTAATAACGTTCATAACGTTATTACCATTAGTTATACCCAATAATGTTCCTTTGTCTTTATTCCAACTGTAAACGTATGAATCTCTTCTTCTATATATACTACACATGCATCGAGGCTAGAGGAGGAAGCGTTAACACTAAAGTCAGATCCCGTTGTCCTGTTGCACCATAGAGGGAGAATTTCTGACTTAGGAACACGGGCATGTCCCAAACTGTGTCCTTGAACATAGAGAAGCAAAGAGATCTATAACTTAGGATATGACCATGCCCTTAATAAATAACCTTATTTAGAAACACATTTTTTAATGGTTTTTTAACTTTGGAAGGATTATAGTACCTATTAAATCATGTTTTAATTAGGTTGGATTAGGTAAAAAGGTAAGTTGCAATGGACTATACCATCTAGAGTTTACATATTACTATACTTATGTAAACCTTGGTTATATATATATATATATATATATATACCTTGGTAAAAATCTTCTTATTATTCTTATTTATTCATTATCTTTCATTTTTATATGCCCTTACTATATGCACCTTATTTTCTAAAAAGTGGTAGTAAAGTATAACAAAGGTTGTAATGACTTCGATTATAATATTTGAAGTGGAGAATTTTAATGGAAGTAGTAACATCAAATTGTGACAACAAAGAGTGAAATATTTTTTATGGCATAATAAGGCATGTTGAAGGAGGTGCAGGAGAATGAGTCAAAAGATAGGATGAGCTCAATCGAGAGGAGTTAAAGACGTAAACATTTGAAACCATTCAGTTATATTTGGAAAATGAGGCCATACCACGTCATAAAGATTACATCCACTGTAGAGATATAGAAGAAATTAGAGAGTCAATATATGTCAAAAGTATCTCACCAATAAGTTTTATTTGACATAAAGACCATACAAGTTGAATATGTAAGAAGAAATAGATTTCAAGCAACATATCGATTTGTTCAACTAAATAATCAGTGATCTACTAAGGTTTAACGTGACTATTATAGACAATAACAAATCAACAATATGTATGCTTTGCTCTTTACCTATATCATATGAGTATTTGGTAACCATGCTCACATAGAGTAACTAAACAATTGTTATGAAGAAAATTACCAATATGGTATTGGCTCATAATCAACATAGACTTAACATTGCTGAAATCTCTTAAAGAAGAATTTGATCTCTTTAAGCATCTTATAGGTAAACAATTTTAGACATAGAATTAATAGAGACAATATTAAAAAGGTAAAAAGTGTGATGATTGTGATAAAAGGGGGAAACTGCAAGAAAGCTTTATATAATAATAGGGAGCATAGTTATAGGTGGAGAAGTTATAATAGTAGAGTCAAAGGAAGATAATACTATATTATAGAATATGCTAAAGGGTCATCCCAATGAGTAAATGATGGTGGAACTTCATAAAGGAAGGTTATTTAAAAGGGTTAAACATTAAAAGTTAAAGTTGTGCAATTTTCATGATCTTAGTAAAAAGTATACTACAACTTTCGAAGATGCAATGTTTTAGAAGCGATACATGTTGAAGCAAACATATGGATAGGATATGTCAATGTTAGTAGAGATCAGTACTAGTTCAAAGGTGGTACGAGTAGAACTATAACAACTTGGAATAGATGTTAAAAAGGCTGAAATTTTTGGTTCAAGAGAGAGAATAATATAATAAAGAAAGCATCAACATGGTATAGCTTCACATAGAGTAAAATAGACCACAAGTTGCTAAGTAGATATAATCAAGAAGATTTAATGCGTATTCTCTTACCTTATTGATTAGAATCCAATTACTTTTTAAGAGACTATAGTCAACTAAGAGAAAGATCAATAGATAGAAATTATAGTGAAACATGTAAGAATTCACAATATTAAGAAATTGAATACATCTTGATAGACTTTTTAAGAAAGGTTCAGACTTCAAAGAATGCATCTAATATACTGAAAATGTTGATTGCCACAAAGAGGTTCAAGTATACGTATACTTGATTAGTATCTTGAAGTGTTAAACATGGATAAAATATGATCTATGTAGAGTATATTCAATAAGGTAGAGATTGCTGTGTATGGCTTATATATATAAATGTGCAATCTTACAGGTGTTTCCTAGAGTAATGGCTGAGCACAATATATTCGCTAAAGTGGAGATTGTAGTGTATGGTTTATAAGTACAGACATGCAATCTTGGAGTATTTCGAGAAGAACGCAAGTCCTTCTTAGGAAGTCTTTGGGTGAATGCTACTTGCACATAATCATGTTTCGAACATATTCTTCTTTGAAAAGTTGAGGTGAAAATATAGGGTAAAGAAATAAGAGTATTGATGTGGTAGGAGATTTTTTTTTTAAATAGTCTAAGACATAAGTATGCCATGGACTGTGTGTATATGATAGGAGAAGGAAAAAATATTTGTGTTCTAAAACATGTCCACATGTATGGAGAAGTAGAGAGATTCATGGTCTAAGACACGACCATATCCGTGATGGATGACCTTATCTAGAAGTACATTTTTAGTGGTTTTTTAACTTTAGAAGGATTCTAGTACTTATTATAATCATATTTAAATTCGGTTAAGTTTGGTAAATATATAAGTTGTCTACGACACTACCAAGTAAAGTTTAGTGTGTGTACATAAATATATGCACTTACTGCATACATCTTATGTTAGACCCCTCTTGATTCCGGAGGCCAACCACTTGCGAAAACATGAAACCTGAGCGTATTTCCATGAAATCTACTTAACCATCAGCTTTGATACCGCTACTGTTGGATCCCGCTTGATTCCGGAATCCAACTCTTGCTAATGTTGGACCCCGCTTGTTTCCAGAGTCCAACACTTGCTCATACCATAATACTTGAGAGTGGTTCCTTGTAATCTCTTTAACCATCATCGATTCATCTTCTTCCTCATAACGTCCCAAAAATTTCCTCACAATCGGTTCAATGGCGTGCCCATACAAATCAGTCACCATGCTTGAACTCATTTCTCCTGTTTGTGAATAGAATTTGGAAATATTCAAACCCAAATTTCAATTTCACTTCTTCAAATAAATTGTGGGTCTAAGTCTCTAGTTTGTTTTGAAGAAAAAACCATCTAAATCGGAGCTATATGGATAAAGATATGCTCAATAAGTCTAAGTGTGCTCAAACCCTAATCATACTCTCCCAACCGACTCCTCAATTTCTTACCATCAAAATTTTTTAAAATCAACTCCAAAAGACACAAATTTTCATGGAGAGATATCCATGTCTTAGAAATCCATTTCTTCAAGAATCACTTCATTTCAAGGTCGGATGAGGGAGTTATAACCAAAAGAATCCAACATGTTTATGTCCTTACTCCAACTGTACATGTCTTGGAGCGATTGACATAACTTTTTCTACAAATGTCCTATTGATTTTGTTTTTAGTCCATTTGAAAGAGGACATCGAGATCTACAGCTTTCATAAAGAACACAAGCGAGATTCTACCTCTAAGATCGTCAAAAATTGCGATTTACTAAAGTTGTCCCATGAATGTCCTTTTAACGGACATGCATGTCTGTTTAACGAACATAGACTGGCTTAAAAGTGTTTTTTCACCAGAGAATGCCCGTTTAACGGACACTAATGTCCTTTTAACGGACATTCATTGGGCTGGGGGTGTTTTTACACCCAAGAAGGTTTGTTTAACGGACCTAAAGTCCGTCTAACGGACATGGGGGTTTCCCAAACCCCTCCAAAGCCCCTCCAATGCTTCCAATGTCCATCCTAACACCTTATTCATTCATAATATTCCCAAATTTAACCCTTCTAGTACAAAACCACTCCATAACAATTCAAACACCAAATTCATGTCATAAAATTCTCAATTCTCATCCCTTTTAGTTCTTCAAAACCACAATTTCTCATCATTTACCAAAGCTGTCCTATCCACAAATCCTATGCAGCATCCCAAATTGTAACAATCATATCTTTCCATTCCGATATCCAAAAATTACAAACTTTATAGAGTTGGAAAGTTAAAAAGATCATCTACAACTTCCAAGAAGACAGTTTTGGCTAATTCTACCTAAATCGATATAGTTTTTCCTTTGAGTTCAGAACAAAATTTTCCGTTATGAAAACTTGAAATTTTGTCCCAAATTGACTTCCTTAACTAGTACAACATCATTCTTAACAATTCAATTACCAATTGGAATTCATCAGACTCTCAACCTCAATTCATTTGACTTTTCATATTCATCAACATCTCATAATTTTTAACATTCCTATCTTTCTTTTCCCTAATATCTCACTTATACATATATATAACAACAATTCATGTACAAAGTTCATGAACTCAATTTCCACTCACATCATCCATACACAATTCATATTTCATTAACATCATATGATAAATATTTACAAAATTTTAATGGCATTCCAAGCCACATTACATCATCAATATCGAAAATCCAAAATACAAAAAAAGATACAAAATCTCATAACTCTCGACATACGTTTAATGTCTTATTTTTACATCAATCTAACTTAAAATACAAATATACATAATCAAACGAAGGCCTTTACTTTCTTTCATCTGATCTCTTTCTTATCACCTGGAGATGGGAATGAAAGGGGTGAGTTTAAAGCTCATGGGTAACAAGTTTATAGCCGAGGAACAAGCAAAAATTATTAAAATATTTATTTCCATTGTAAAACTCATATTGAAATCCATGTAACACATATTTCCCAACTTCACAGTTTATCAAGCAATTCATAAACATCACAAATCATGATTCAATGCATCATCACATTAAGCACATTTGATGAAATTTTGCGTCATATCTTGACACATAAAAATGCAATGCACACGCAATTGGCTCGAGGGTTCCGTGGAACAAAACGGAGAAACCGAAGTTTATACCGTGAACAAAATAAGTCCATTTTTTGGATCTCGTGGGCCACAAGCGGGCAGTAGGGAGAAGCCTTTACGTCAACGTGCACGTGACTATGAAAATCAAATCTCATGCTTCATTCAATCATTCACAAGTTCATATGCTCATGAATTTTCTTCTTTCTATTTAATCAAAATGCCATGATAAAATTTCAAGGCATAGCATAATCATACTCATAATTCAATTTTATCAAATGTCATATATCATCATGCAATTTTCACATCATAACATTTAGCAAGTTTTCAAATCAATCAAAAACAATAAAGCGACATTCAATTGAAATCCTTTTATTTTCTTGATTTGGAAAGAAACTTTAATAGCTCATTACTCAAATTATAAACATGAAACCCACCTTATTTCCTTGCTTAATACTTAATCAAAATACATCCCCTCTTGCTCCTCTTACCTCTCTTAATCTCCTTCATCAATGGCAAAAATTCCCAAATTAAATAGTGATTCCAAATTGAGAAACCCATAAGACATAATCACCAAAATTGATCTTAGAAAACTTAAACCCATACAATTCTTAAGCTACATAGACCAAAACCCTTTCAAAAATCTAACAAATCAAAAATGCCCTTACCTTGATTCTTCACCAAATAAAGAGTTTCTTGGCTTGAATGGAAGCTCTCATGCTCCTCTTCCTTTTTCCTTCATGAATCAACTCAAAATCACTCTTAAAAATCAAGAAAAATCGAACCCGAGCATGGCTTTCTTTCTTTTTCTCTCCTCTTCTCCACCGAACTCTCCTTCTTCTCTCTTCTCTTGGTTTCTTCTCCCTCTATTTTCATTCTTGCTTCTTCCTTAAGAAGCAAGACCACCCTCTTATTACAATTATGCCATTAATGATTGAACAATGACCCTTATACCCTTCCTTATATGCCTTGTAACTTAAATGGCTTAGTGATCTTCCTAAAAAGCCCTCATTCATACATACTCTTACTACTTAATTCAACTAAACCATATTTTAAAATCCTACCAACATTAACATAATAATGAACGCCAATTAAAAATAATTAATCTAGCAAAACCTCAAAATCATTTTAAATCATGCTTAACTCCTTCCAAAATCCAAGACATTTTTCTGATAATGCAATTGAAGGAATTTGCTAGCACTTTCCTCTAGAAATATGTTCCTCATTGTCTTAATTTTCTAATGACGTCAAAATCATTCCATTTGGTTCCATAGTCCAAAAGTTATCCCCAAACATCTTCGGACTATTCTTATACTAAAATATTATTCTGTGCTCAACTTCCATCCCAAAATTGAAATTCTTAGAGACTGAATCAAAACTCAATTTCATCAGATAATTTGTAACCCTATTTCTCTAGTTCAATCCAAATTAAGAATCATCTCAATTGGATAACTAGAGCAAAAGTTATGGCTGAAACGCTGAAGCATACTCAATGAACATGTTTCAATTTCATTTTCCAACTTTTAACATCCAACATTTCACATATAACCCATCTTGCACCTAAACCATCTTTTCTACTTCATTTAAAATTCAAGAATTCCCCTTTCTTTATACATAAATAATTGCCAATAATTTCTCATTTAACAATCCTAGTTTCCAAGAAAAGTTTGGGGCCCAACATCTTATTTCCTAGCCCATCTCCAATGAAGGCACCAAAATACCAAATTTGGTGTTTGGTGCAATAAATTCACTCCAGGAAAGACACCAAAATGGTATAATAAATAGTAATATACCAAATTTGTTGTGTGACTATTCATGTTCCAAAAGTTGTAAAAGACAGCTTTGTCCATTTTCTTTTTACCATATTCCTTTTATGTTCTTCTTACAATTTGATTTATTTACATAATTTACTATGTAATTATATTTAAAATATATATTATTTTACACAAAATATACCATTACAAAGATCTCATTGAGACATTTAAAATGACACTAATATTAAATATAACATTAAATTTATTTTTAATATTTATTTATAATTCTTATTTATAAGTGTTATAAATTCATTAATAAAATATGTTAAGAATATAAAGTTTTGAAATAAAAGGTACATAAATTTAAACCACAACATTGATTTAAAAAAATAAAACTTAACGAAAATATTTAAAATTACAATCAGACTAAAATAAATTACAATTACAATCAGACTCGAGATTACAATCAAATTAAAATTACAACAATCAAATTAAAAGTAATACTAAAGCACTTGAGAATATTAATTTAACATAAATAATTAATAGTTTGGAAGGTTATCCCTATTTCTTCCAAAATCAAAATATTAGTTAAAACCACTAGATGAGCCAACTCATCCTTGAGGTTCTCTTTCTTGAGCTCTTTTTGCATAAATTTTTATTTGTTCATTTCTGAAAGTCTCACGCATCACTAGATCTTTGATGAAATCTAGATCTTTGCATATAATTTTATTATCTTCCTGTCTTTGTCGTAGCTTTAATTTTTTGCCTTGTTTTAAGCTCGTAACATCTAAGTTCATAATTTTTTTAGGAGAGTTTGACTTTCATGAAACATTCATTTTATTTCTTTATTTATGGACATACAAAGTTTTTTCATTTCCTCATTTTGTTCCTTTTTCATTTTTTCTTTCTTCCTCCCAATAGGACAATCAGCTTCATCATTTCTTTCAATAAATGGATCTTCAACTTCAAAATCAATATTTAAATCAATACAAAATGATGATGATCCTATTGACTTATATGATTTTTGGGATTTGGGCGGTGACATTTCATTGCACTTAGATCATTTTCGATGACTCGACGCTTTCTCTTTGTTAGTATCAGCATATTTCTGCATATTTTTTAGGATTGGCAATACATGATCAACTTTGAAACCTTTCTGAAATTTTGGATCTTGAATGAGTAAATCTTTTTCTTTCTCGAACTGTATGACAACAATGTAACTTAAGTTAGATTTTAGGGTATAAATCAAACATATTTCAATTCATAGAAAGAAAAAAATAAATAAATAAAGCACTTACAATATCTTGTTCTGATGCACTTCTTGGATTCAAGTTTTCAATTTGTCGAACAAATCCTCTGAATTTTCCAATAGTTGTCATTATAGTTTGTCATCGAGCTTGTAAAGATCTCCAAGGTCAAACGGTGGTGATATGATTCGACAGCATTTGATGGTACTCAGTTGTGATACGAGACCAAAATTGAGCGATAGATTGATCTCTACCAGTGACTGGATCTTATGAAACATTAAGATATACACGGCACAGGACTCGATCTTCTTCAATTGAATATGATGCACTTCGAGAGGTATTTGAAGGCTTTACAACAAAATTTGAGCTTGTCATTTTTTAGACAGGTTTGAAAGAGTGTTATAGTTTAGGATTTCAAAGAGTGTAATATAAAACGAAGGTTTCAGTTTAATAGAACAAATAAACTATTTTTTAGAGTTGTTGTGGAAAAGATAAGAATACCAATGAACAGTTGAGATGAATACAATCTAATTCGATGGGAAGAGATAGAGTTAGAGTTTTTGCAGAGATTCCTTATCTTGTATTGGATATTGTGTGGATAGCATACGAATACTAATGAAAAGTTGAGATAAATGCAATCTAATCCAACGGCTGGGAAGAGATAGAATTAGATTTTTGACAGAGATTGCTTATCTTGTCTTGGATATTGTGTGGATAGGATAAGAATACTAATTAACGGTTGAGATGAATGCAATCTAATCCAACGACTGGAAAGAGATAGAGTTATATGTTTTGTAGAGATTCCTTATCTTGTCTTAGATATTGTGTGGATAGGATACGAATAATAATGAACGGTTGAGATGAATGCAATATAATCCAACGGCTGGGAAGAGATAGAGTTAGATTTTTTTTGCATAGATTCCTTTATCTTGTCTTGAATTATTTACTATATAAGGGAATGAATCACTAGCAGATTTTTCTTTGAACCCTTCATCATATTTGTCTACAACCATGAGTACTAATGCTAGTACTTCTCATATATCATCCTCATCTTCATCCTCATCATCGGAGAATGAATTGGATCTCACTTCTGCAATATTAGAACAAAATAAAGTGTTACTATCTGCATCCACTAATAACAACCTTGCAATGGATTACTATATGAACAATATAGTGAACCAGCCAAAGCACAAACTCAATCTCTAGCCATAGAGTAATTTATCGTGATCATGCTGTAGCAGATCAAAGACTATGGGATGATTATTTTGCAAAAAATCCAAGATATAATGTAGTAATGTTTCGCAGGTTATTTCGAATGAGTCGGAATTTATTACTACGACTTATTGGTGCTGTTGAAGGTCATGATGACTACTTTATGCAACAAAGAGATGGATGTGGTAAACTAGGATTGTCTAGTTTACAAAAAGTAATAGCAACATTTCAAATGTTGGCGTATGGTGTATCAGCTGATTCAACTGATGAATACCTTAAAATTGGAGAATCAACTGCAATTGAAAGCATAAAAAGGTTTTGTAGAGCCATTGTGGAGGTCTTTAGACAGATTTATCTAAAAGCACCAAATGCTAATGATGTTGCAAGATTGTTTAAATTTAATAAAGAACGTGGTTTTTTAAGGATGCTAGGGAGCTTATATTGCATGCACTGGACAAGGAAAAATTATCTAACAGCTCGGGTAGGACATTATAGTGGACGTAGTGGATTCCCAACTATTATTCTTGAATATGTAGCTGATTATGATTTATGGATATGGCATGTATATTTTAGTTTGCCAGGGTCAAATAATGACATTAATGTGTTAGAGACATCTCACTTGTTCGCAAACCTTGCCAAAGATATAGCACCTTATGCTCATTATGTTATTCGTGGAAAACTGTACGATACTGGATATTATTTAGTTGATAGTATTTATCCACAATGGTCTACTTTGGTACAAACCATTCATAATTCCCAAGGCCCAAACAAGAAGTTATTCGCAAAGATGTAAGAAACATATAGGAAGGATGTCGAGCGTGCATTTGGAGTTCTCCAGTCACGATTTGCAATTATCAAGGAACCGACATGTTTTTGGAAAAAAAATCCATATTACATGATATTATGTCAGCATGCATTATAATGCACAATATGATCATTGAGGAGGAACGTGATACTCAAGCGGCTATATAGATTGGAGCGAAACACCAACGTCTAAAATTAATATTAATAGAGACGATACAATTATATTTCAAGAATTCCTTGCTAGACATAAGCAAATTAAAGATATAGAAGCTCATTATGAACTTCGTAATGTATTGATTGAACATTTGTGGGAACGATATGGTAACTCAGATGATTAGAGGTTAAATGTGCAATAAAAATATTATATTTGTGTATGTTATTAATTTTTTGTTGCAATAATATTAATTACATTTGTTAAATAATATTAATTTAATATAAAGTATATATTAATTAATTAAAAAAATAATTTTATTTTAATTTTTAAATAAATAAATAAATAAAAATTTGGCGTAAAAAATTTGTGTGGAGTGATTAGAGTAACTCCAAATTTGGTGTAAAAAGATTATTAGAATATTTTCTTTTATACCAAATTTCATGTAAAATTTTAGTAGAATGGTCGGAGATGTCCTTAGAAATCTTTATTAAATGAATTATTTATGAATATATTCAAATTAGTGGCCTCGAAAACGTAAACACACTCAATTGGCCAAATCTTGTTTAAAATCTTCTTGTTATTTTTATTTGCTTGTTTTCTTTCATTCTTATCGATCCTCACTGCGTACATCTTACCTCTTAATAGTAATTTATTCTATATTATGTATGATGGTCATATAATTTTTTATATAATTAATTATATGAATCAAAATAAAATTTATGTTAAAATAAAGAAAATAATTAAAGTATTTACATTTACACACAGAATAAACAACAAATGTTCTTATAGATTCTTCTCGGACTGATTGTCTGAAGGAGGCAAGAAGTATTCTGAGGTCAACCCCCAAACGTTAAAATCTACGTCCTCAATCTTCCACTTCTCTTGCATTTCTCTCTTGTGATTTGCAGATTGTTCTCCGTACCTAAACACGGTGACTCGAGTCTTGCCACCGTGTGCAATGTTAACACTATCAACGTATTTGTAATCTTCCATTACTGATTCTGTGCTTGTTTCCCAGAATACATCGTCCCCTTCTTTGGTTCTCATCCTTAAAAGACGCGAGTCCTCAAACTGAATCAGTAAGCCTGATCTCTGACTGAAATACCCCCATATCGTGTGGTGAATTATCTCGAAACTAGGGCCACTTTGTGCTTCCCGAATCGCTGGACTTGTCTCTAGCTTCAATATGAAGCAGTCATCGTCGTTTATGATTTTCTCCCCGATGCATGTTGCGTCCAGGAACAAGTTTGCCGTTGACCTCGGGTCCAGACCCTGTCATGATCCACTTATAACATAGTTAGTTTTGAGTTCTGAAATTTAAAGCAATATTAAGATTTCAGATTGAGGTAACAAACTGCTCGAGTGATCTAGAACTAGACATGGTAGTTTCAATCTGAGGGGTCTTTCTACCTGCAAGAACCGACGTAATGGCCTGGGAGGACCCTTATTAGCAGGGCCTTGTTGATTAGAGGAATGCCTCCAGGAGACTTTGCCATTGCTTCCGCAGATTACTTTGCATCCTGACACCACCAGCTCTAGGATCCATAAATCAGGGTCTTTTTGCCAAAGGACAAAGCCCCCACCTTCCTCGGAGCTCTTCACCTTAATGTTCTGATCAGCTTGGTGAAACTCCGATGCCGTAATTTTGACCTCACCTGTCACGCACATGCTATGCACTGCGTTTAATGCTTGCTGCCCTCCTGTAGCGGCTATGTACTGTTGCACTATGTATTTAGCCGTTGAAGCTTGCTGTTACAATGTCACATTACGATCCATATTTTATACTAAAACACCCTTATTCGCAAGTATATATTATTTTGATATAACTATTAAAATCTGATCTTGTCAATGCTAAAATATAAAATTAGTTTCCCCTTTTTTAGCTACCATTTAACATTAGTGTTCTAATTGGTTCCTGAACTTGTGATCCTGAAGATCGCATACATTTTTTCCTGCAACTAGACAAGTTCTGTTTGCAGATACGAATATCTTTTTTTGTGATTGTTATTCTATTATAAAAATCGCTATTGTTCATTTTGTAAATGTTATACAGGAAAAAGAATAGTTATGTTCAAAACAAGTTGCAAGGAATTAGAGAAGATAGAAGCTTTTTTTTTTTTTCTCTCTAAATGAGTGTACTTACGATGGAGCTATCTTTGACAGGTTTATGAACAGAATGGCCAACTTGGACCTGAAGAGGGATAAGAGGGGATCCAACCAAGTAGAGCAAAAACCTGAGCTCATTAATGCGACCAGCGATCGCTGGTTGCGACCATTTATCAGGAGGTTGAGCTTTCATCCAGGTGAGCATGTTCTGCCAACGCAAAGCTGCATTGCTGCCCATGCTAGTGAACAACTCTTCAGGTATTGGGACCTCAAGAACAGTCTCAAGGCCATCTGCTTTTTCAATATTTGGACAAAGTTTCCTCATGAAGGTTAAGCAGAAACTTGATGAATGTAAAAATGAAGGAATGAAATGAACTGTTTTGGATACAGAATTAAAGAAAAATCGACATTCTCTTACATTAAACTTGTATGCATGTGGATGGTAACAGGAAGCAAATTCGGGAATTAGGAGTACAGGATGAAGATTGGGCTAAGGGCTGTCCTTGCTTGTAGGTTTCAAGTGGACATGATTTATGGTTAACATTTCATTAGTTTATTTTTTTAAGTTTCTATTTTAGGAGAGCAGAACCACTCCTGTCGCCAATCTCTTCAGAAGAACGCCAATCCCTGATCCTTCTAAATTTCTTTTCTAGAATTTTATAATACTGTTGAATTGATTTTGCACCGGCACACATTTTTAGTGTTGAAAAATTTAGGAGCCAATCTCTTCTGTGCATAGGGGAAAGAATATCTTTTCTTATATATAATTTTATAAAAAATAATTTCATTTAATTCGATTAAACAATAAAACCCAATAAAATATACAATTCAAATAAATATTTTATTATGAAATTTGACTTTCCTCTTTTGCAAGTTTCAATATAATCAATTTATGATAATTTGTAAAATATATGAAATTTGATTATTTTCTTCTGCATTGTTTCTTTATAATTAACTTTAAAATAGATTTAAAAATAGATTAGTAGAGATGTAACTGCCAACTCATTCTATTTTTTACAATAAAAGTATTAATAGAATTAACTTCTATTTATTAAAAGAATAACATAATTTTTATTTAGTAATTCTAATTAAATCAAATGTTTTATATATAATCCTTGAGATTTTTAAAATATTTAATTTTTATAATGCAATAACTAAAAGCAATTTAAGTATCCTAATGTCACGCTCCAATCACACTTAAACCACAATTATTCAAATTGTTCTCAAAACATAACATTAATAACCAAAAATCTTCTTTAGTTCTAAAAAAGGATGTTTGTCACTCACAAAAGTATTCTATACCAACACAACTACCCAAATTGTCACGTACAAAAAGTATATAAAAAAACAGCTTTACTTAATTTAATATGCTAGCCCTACCTAGACTCTACTCTATCAATCATGTGTACTGGGGTTATCGACAATCTCTCTATCTTCTAGAAAAATAGCACAAGGGATGAGTTACTGAGTAAGGGTAACTGACCATACCCTTAAAATCAAATAACTCAATACATGTAGAAATTAGCCAAGTAATTAAAAAATGCATGTAATACTAAAACACACAGCATTACTGAGCCTACCCTAACAATTAACAAACGTCTAAAATCTTATCAAAGCTATGATTATCACTCATATTATTTTATTACTGCCATTTATATTTTATCCTCTAATTAATTGAATTACCTAAGCCCCAGCTTAACCTAACAGGCTTACATTCAATAGTCTGTCGACTCATCTCTACTCATCATAATCTCTCACTAAGTAGAAAGTAATTAGATGTATAAATGCCGGCATAGGGTACCTTAGTTTCTCAATGTAATTTGGTACCTAATTAGTATCACTCTAGTACCTAGCCATTGGTATAGGATATTCCCAAGATTTAGGATTTTTCAGTACCACTTCGATATTTAGCCATCAGCATAGGACATTTTCAGGACCCAGGATATCCTGGTACTTGTTTTACAGGTAGATACCTAGCCATCACTAGCTCATATTTAACCAACCTATCAATCTATGACCAACATTTGTAGCCTATCCTAGGCAAGTAACAGATTCACGATTTACATCATTTATTCACAACCTATTATAAGCTAGTCTCTATTTAATTTCATGAACATGATTTATTTACCTTAATACTCTTACTTATACTCATGCGCAACTAAAAATTTAATTAACGCATTTTTTGCCGAATTAACAAGCAATACACTTCATAATACATAATAAAATATAAAGTTGGAACACCTTGTACTTTGTTAATTATTAACATAAATAATCATCTATTAATCATTAATTTAATTAATGACTAATTCAAAATATAATTCACTATAAATTAATTTTTTAATAAAAATTCAAAGTTTCAAGAACCGTACACTATTCTAAGAGCACAGTATAAGGTTATTCTTACCTGACTCAACTAATTGATAGGTCAATTTACTCCTTAATTCGAACTGTCGATCTAGACATGACAAAATTCTATTAGACTAATTTAAGAAAATTTTCAACTCAATTATACTTAATAATCCAACATTATTCCTTTTTTCACTTTATTCTTAATTATTAAAAACAAATCCTACTTAACCTACAACCATAATTACAAAAAAACCCTTAACTATTAAAAGTCCTATTTTACCCTCATTTTTTATTAATACAAAAATATACTTCTTAGAATTAAATTTCAATTTTATCCTTAATTTTTTTCATTCCAATTTTATCCCTTAATACAACTTAAATTTTCCTAAATTGCCTTCTTCACCCTCTCCTCTTCTCCTACCTCCTATTTTTCTTTTATTTTCCAACCACCTTTTCTCCATTTTTATTTTTCCCAAGACTTCAACTTATTGTTCCAAACAATCACAATATACAATCTAACTATAAACTAGTGTAGGATGACTAAAACTCACAATAAGAGGCATATAATTGTTGCTAAAAAAATTTTATTTTTGTGAAGTCTATGCCTTTCTAAGAGATTTTTAGGTTGCTAACTTCCACAATTTCCTCATCATTTGCGACAAAACAAACAAAATGAGGGAATACATGAGAAAAGTTTCACATGCAAGAGAAAGATGGTGTATTTAAACACTTACCAGCTAGAAAAAATAAAGAGGAGGAAGAAGAAGATAACCTTTTTTGTTGAGGGTTTAATTTCTCAATTGTTGTCTTCTATTTACCCCTCTATTTATTTGTTTTATGGGCTGGGTTGATTAGTAATGGTTGGGCTCTTTTGTTTCTTTTTGTGGGCTTTACAGTTCTCCCCCTTAAAAGAATTTTATCCTCAAAATTAAATTACGTACTTGAGAATCCAAAAAAATGAAAATATTGATATCGAACTTCGTCCTCTACCTCCTAAATCGCCTCTCTTGGAGAATGATGATGACTCTACAAAAATCTCACTATCATAATCTCCCGTCTCCTTATTGTCCTAATCTGTCTATCCAATATCTCCATTGGATCCTCTTTATAAGTCATATCATTTGTAACTTCGAACTTAGACCTCGATATAACATGGCTAGGATCCAATCGGTACCGTCTTAACATCGACATATGGAACACATTATTAATATGTGATAACTCTAGTAGTAATGCTAATATGTAAGCTAATGGCCCCATATGTTGTACAATTTCATAGAGTCCAATGTATCTTGGACTCAACTTCCCTTTCTTACCAAATCTCAAAATTCCCCTCTAAGGTGATACCAATAAAAATGTCATACCTCCAATATTATACTCCATCTCCTGACAATGTTGATTAGCATAATTCTTTTACCGATCCTGAGCTGCCTTCAAGCATTGCCTTACCACCCCTATTTTCTCAATTGTCTTCAAAACTAACTCTGGTCCCTTTAATAATCTGGCATCCTCTATATCCCGAAATACTAGATCTCTACATGGGCTACCATTAGTTCCTCAAATGGTGCCATACTGATGCTATTATTATACGCAAACTCCATCAAAGCTAGATATCTATCACAATCACCCTTAAAGTTCAGCATACAAGCTCTCATCATATCCTCTAATGTCTATATTGTACGCTTCGACTATCTATCTGATTGAGGATGAAATATAGTACTCAAATTCAACCTAGTCCCTAAAGTTGTTTGTAAACTCATCCAAAATTGGGAAGTAAACTGTGGATCTTGATCTGACCCAATAGACACTAGAATAATCTCACAATCTCATCAACATATAACTTGACATGCTTGTCCAAGGGGTCTGTCTATTGTATAAGTAAGAAATGAGCTGATTTAGTTAACCTATCCACAATCACCGAAATTGAATCATGTCTACGTCTTGTCCTCGATAAGCTACTACAAAATCTTTCGTAATTTTCTCCTAATTCCACGATGGAATGGCTAAGGGTCTTAATTTCTCTGTTGGTGCCTAATACTTTGTCTTGACCTGCTAACAGGTCAAACACCTCAACATAAACTCTGCTACATCTTTCTTCATTTTTGGCCAACATTAATAAGGTGTAGCATCCGAGGAATTATGGCCCCCGCGATGCTAGGTACTGTGGTATCCGAACACTTTGGGCCCGCGATATCGGGATCCGAACACTTTGGGCCCGCAATCCGGCTACAGTACTTGGCTCAATGGTGAGAGGCGTGTTCTTAAGAACAACAAAACCTTGAGGTCTTGGGTTCGAGTCTTGGTGACTCACCCAAGAACCA
>JAOSBM010000204.1:21835554-21848039 GCA_027568955.1 Erythroxylum tenue | reverse complement strand
TATATAGGAGATCCCAACTAGGTTTAGGTCTTTACGTGTGCATGGGAAGCTGTCACCTTCTAATGGGCCGTCGATTCTTGGGCCTAGGATTGGGCCTCACATGGCTGGCCCAACCAATGTGGAACCCACATAAATAAATGACTGAGATTTATTAGACACAATAAGACACCATAATATTAGACAGAGGATCTGAACTCAAAACTAATGGTCACTTTGTTACCATCGCCTAATAATTGCAAAGACAGTGCTTTTAAGCACCTACAACCTTGCCTGATATCGGCTTCCTAACGCACTGTTGATGTTGACTGATATGCTAATACAACGTCAAGCCCGTAAAGGAGGAATTCATGCCACTAATGACACCTGAAGTAATTAACATGGAATATTTATTTCCTTAATTAGCAGAGCTAAGAGCTTCCATGTTGCATCTGAGAACTACAGACAAACCCAATACTAAAAATTATAAAAGGAAAGTAGTTACAACAATTGTTTGTTCATTCCTTTAAAAAAACACTAACATACTACAATATAAGAGACTTTAATCAATTACAGTTGTTGCTAAACCTTGCATGGACACCTGTATATCTGTTGAATAAATAGTACAACATTCATAGGGTTAATTAAAGATGCGAAGCTTGATCAACTCTATATGATAAGCGGAGTAGTGTGTTTTGAGAACCGCCTAGCCAGCGGGAGGTAATGCTTCTTACCAAAGGGATATATATTGTGACACTTTAAACACTCTTAATCCACAATTATCCAATTTGTTCTCATATTATAACATTAATTACCAAAATTCTCATTAGTTCTAATAAAGGATGTTCGTCAATCACAAAAGTATTATATTAAACACAACTACTTAAACTGTCACATTAAAAAATATATACAATAAAACAACTTTGCTAAATTTAATTTGCCGACTTCATTTAAACTACACTTTGTCAATCACGTGTACTGGAATTATCAACAATTTCTCTATCTCCTTAAAAATAGCGGCAAAGGGTGAGTTACCTATTCAATAAGAGTAACTGACCATAACCTTAAAATCAAATAAATCAATATATAAATATAAAAATTAATCAAGTGATTGATACATACGTATAATACTAAAATACACAACATTACTCATCCTATTCAAATAATTAAAAATCATGAAAAATTTTACCAAAGTAATGATTAAGATTAATATTATTTTATTACCGCCATTTATGTTTTATCTTATAATTAATTGAATTGCCTAGGCCCTGCTTAACCTAATTGGCTTACATTCAATAGTTTGTCAGCTCATCTCTAATTATCATAATCTCTTATTAAATGGAAACGTAATTAAATGTATAAATATCAACAGCACAGGATATCTCAATCTAATTTGGTACCTTGATACTGTACCAGTACCTAGCCATCAGGACAAGATATCCCCAAGACTTAGGATATCCTAGTACCACTCCGGTACCTAGCCATTGGCAAAGGACATTCTCGAGATTTTGGACATCCCGGTACTTGCTCCATAGATAAATACCTAGCCATCACTTGCTTATATTTAAACAACCTATCAATCAATGACCATCAAATGTAGCCTATTATAAGCAAGCCACATAATTACGATTTACACCATTTACTTACAACTTATTATTAGCTAGTCTTTATTTAACTAACACATTTTTATCGAATTAACAAGCGATACACCTCATAATATGTAACAAAATATAATAGCAAAACACCTTGTACTTTGTTGATTATTTGTGAAATAAAATTAGTACAATTTATATAATTTAGAAATCCATAAATGTAATTGTTAATCATTATTTTAATTAATGACTAATTCAAAATGTGATTCGCTATAAAATAATTTATTACTAACAAAAGTTCAAAGTTTCAAGAATCATACACTATTCTAAGAGTACAGTCTAAAGTTATGCTTACTTGAATTTCAGACTCAACTAATTAATAGTCCAATTTACTCTTTAATCGGACCTTTAGACCTAGACATTACAAATTTCTATTAGACTAATTTATTTTGTTTTCATCTCAATTACACTTAATAATCCAACATTCTTTCCTTTTCCACTTTATTCCTAATTATTAAAAAATATCCTTACTTAACCTAACCACCATAATTACTAAAATACTTTTTATAAAAGTCCTATTTTACCCTCATTTATTTCTATTAATGCAAAAATATCTTCATGGAATTAAATTCCAATTTTAGCCTTAAATTTTTATATTTTCTATTTTACCCCTTAATACAACTTAAATTTTCCTGAATTGCCTACTTCTTCACCCTCTCCTCTTCTCCTGCCTTTTTTTTTCATTTTTAACCACCTTTTCTCCATTTTTATTTTTCATGACTTTAATTTATTGCCTTAAAAATCACAATATACATTCTAACTATAAACTAGTGTAGGATGACTAAAACTCACAATAAAAGGCATAAAATTCTTGCTAGAAAAGAATTTACTTATATGAAGTCTATGCCTTTCTAAGGGATTTTGGGGTTGTTAACCTCAATAATTTTCTCACAATTTCTTGCAAAACAAACAAATGAGGGGCATGAGAAAAGTTTCACATGCAGGAAATTGATGGTGTATTTTAAACACTTACCAACTAGAAAAATGGAAAGGAAAATGAAGAAGACAACTTGTATTTTGTTGGTGTTTAATTTCCCAATTGTTGGTTTTTGTTTATACCCCTTTGTTTAATTACATTATAAGCTAGGTTGATTAGTTAAGGATAGGCTATTGGGTTGATTAGTTAGGGTTGGGCTTTTTTGTTTCCTTTTGCGGGCTTCACAATTCTCCCCCCTTAAAAGAATTTCATCCTTGAAATTAAATTATGTACCTGAGGATCCAAACAAATGAGGTTACTGATATTGAACTTTGTCCTTTATCTCCTAAGTCGCCTATTTTGGAGAACAATGATAACTCTACAAAACTCGCACCATTGGAATCTCCTATCTCCCTAATTTCCTAATTTGTCTATCAAATATCTCTACTAGATCTTCTTTATAAGTCATATCAATTGTATCTTCAATATTAGGCCTCGATATAACATGGATAGGATCTGATTGTTACTGTCTCAACATTGAAACATGGAACATATCATGAATTTATGATAACTCTAATGGTAAGGCTAATTGTAAGCTAATGACCCCACATATTGTACAACTTCATATAGCCTGATGTATCTCGGACTTAACTTTCCTCTCCTATCAAACCTCTGAATTCCCCTCCAAGGTGATACCCGTAGAAATACTAGAACTACAACATTGTACTATCTCTTGATGATGTTGATCAACATAATTCTTCTTCCAATCCTGAGCTACCTTTAAACATCGCCTTACCACCCCTATTTTCTCTATTATCTCCCAGACCAACTTTAGTCCCTCAAACAACTTGGAACCCTCTATATCCCAACTTATTGGATCTCTGCATCGCCTGTCATATAATGCCTCAAATGGTGCCTCATCGATGCTACAGTGAAAACTATTATTATACACAAACTCCATCAAAGATAGATATCTATCTTAATCACCCTCAAAGTTGAACACACAAGCTCTCATCATATGCTCCAACGTCTAAATTGTACACTCCAATTGTCTATCTAATTGAGGGTAAACTGAAATACTCAAATTCACCCTAGTCCCCAATGTTGTCTATAAACTTATCCAAAATCAATAAGTAAACCGTTGATCTTGATCTGATATAATAAATATTGGAACCCTGTGTAACCTTACAATCTAATCAACATACAACTTGACAAGCTTGCCCAAGGAGTCTATCTGTTGTACAAGTAAGGAATGAGCTGGTTTAGTCAACCTATCCACAATAACCTAAACTGAATTATGTCTATGTTCGGTCCTAAAAAATGCTACCACAAAATCCATCGTAATTTTCTCCCACTTCCATGGCGGAATGGCTAAGGGTCCTAATTTCCTTACTGGTGCCTGATGCTCTACCTTGACCTACTGATATGTTAAAAAACTCGACATAAACTTTGTTACATCTTTCTTCATTGTTGGCCATCAGTGATAGGGTTTTAGGTTCTGATACATTTTTGTAGTACCAAGACGTATAACATATGTTGCACTATGAGCTTCCTTCAAAATCTCCTCTCGTAGTCCATCTATATTTGACATACAAACTCACCTCCCAATCACCAATGCTCCATTTGCTCTTATTGAAAAGTTAGTCCCCCTATTTTGTTACACTCTCTCTCATCCTCATCAAATAAGAATCCTGAACTTATGCCTCTTTTGTCCTATCTCCCAAATTTACTTGATCCTCTATTGTTGCCAATAAACCACTCACATAATCATCTCCAATCTTCACGTCTAATGCTCTTAACTCCACCAATGGTGTCATAATGTGTCCACTTAAACTAGCAACCACGTCTGAGTTTTTCCTATTTAAAGCATCTGTCATTACATTAACCTTCCTTGGATGGTAATCAATAGTACGTTCATAATCCTTTAGAAACTTTATCCATTTTCTCTGCCTTAAGTTATCTTCCCTTGAGTTAAGATATACTTAAGGCTCTTATAATATGTAAGCATTCAGAACGTCTCCTTATAAAAATAATGTCTTCAAATCCTAAGAGCATGCACAAGCTGTTAACTACATATTATAGGTGGGATAATTCAACTCATGTGATCTCATCTGACGAGAGGCATAAGCTATCACTTTTTCATGCTGCATTAATGTACTCACTAAACCTACACTCAAAGTATCAATATATACCTCAAACTCTTTGGTTGCTTCTTTAGCTCTCCCCTCCTTCTTCCTTGTTCTATCACATCCTCAGCTCTGAGTACAGTCTCTAATAGCTTCTTGAAATTAGAAGCAGTAGATCCTAAATCGGTAACATCTATCCTCTAAATTTTCCACAACCTCCACAATGCTACAAAGTGAGTCTCATAATTTACACTAACATCTCCTCTGTCTGAACCAAACTCATAAACTCCATCTTTTTTTGATCATGATATATCCGCATAGTGTATTTATTTTTAAACTCTCTCTGGAACTCCTACTAAGTCATCTCTTATGTCTTATAAGATCTCTTCACTAACTTCCACCAATTCAGTGCGTTGCCCTGGAATAATGAAATGAAGTATTGCAACCTTCTTTCGAAAGTACATTCCAGACAGTCTAAAATTAACTCTATTTGTTTGGACTATGCCTCAGCCTCCTCAAGATTAGTAATATCTCGAAACTCCACTGCACCCATCTTACGAATATGCTTATAGTTGAGATCCACCTAAGCATTATTTCGTGCTAGAACTGTAGTACCAACCTGCTGCGTCATTTGAAAGAACTGCATCATCTATGATTGCACTGACACCTCTCCTCATACTTGATTCATTTTTGCACTCCCCTGATCAAGCACATCCAGAGTATGGGTCAAATTATCGGATTCCCTAGTCGACTTTAGGCCAATAGTCTCATCTCCTGAAACCATCCTAGATAAGATAGTAACATATCATTATTTTTTTTTCATTTAATACGTCTTTAGAAATGTAAATCATTTATGATACCACCTAATGTGATGCTTCAAACACTCTTAATCCACAATTATCCAAAATGTTCTCATAGCATAACATTAATTACTAAAATCCTAATTATTCTAAAAACGGATGTTTGTCAGTCACAAAAGTTTTCTATATAAACACAACTACCCAAACTGTCACAATAAAAAATATATACAATAAAACAACTTTACTCAATTTAATCTGTTGACCACCATTTAAACTCCACTCCGTTAGTGCACTGGGGTTATCGACAATCTCTCTATCTCGTAAAAAAATAGCGGTAAAGGGTAAGCTGTCTATTCAGTAAGGGTAATTGACTGTACCTTT
Source organism: Erythroxylum tenue (assembly GCA_027568955.1). Taxonomy (NCBI): domain Eukaryota; kingdom Viridiplantae; phylum Streptophyta; class Magnoliopsida; order Malpighiales; family Erythroxylaceae; genus Erythroxylum; species Erythroxylum tenue. The sequence goes on along the minus strand of JAOSBM010000204.1, from coordinate 21,842,188 downwards.
AAAATCAAATAAATCAATATATAAATATAAAATTAGTCAAGTGATTAATACATACAAATAATACTAAAATACACAACATTACTCAGCCTATCTGAACAATTAACAATCATTTAAAATTTTATCAAAGCAATGATTAAGACTAATATTATTTTATTACTGCCATTTATGTTTTATCTCATAATTAACTAATTACTTAGGCCCTGTTTAACCTAGTAGGTTTACATTCAATAGTTTGTTAGCTTATCTCTACTCATCATAATCTTTCTCCAAGTGGAAACGTAATTAGATGTATAAATATCAGCATAGGGTACCTCAATATCTCAATCTAATTTGGTAGCCCGGTACCACTCTACTACCTAGCCATCGATATAGGACATCCTTGGGATTTAGGATGTTTCAGTACCTCAATTTCTCAAAATATCTTGGTATCACTCCGGTACTTAACCATTGACATAGAACATCCTTAGGATTTAGGATGTTTTAGTACTTACTCCACAAATAGATACCTAGGCATCACTCACTCATATTTAAACAACTTATCAATTTATGACCATCGAATGTAGCCTATCTTGGGCAAGCTACATATTTACGATTTATACCATTTATTCACAACTTATTATCAAATGGTCACTATTTATTTAATACATTTTCACCAAATTAACAAGCTATACACCTCATAATACATAATAAAATAAAAAAGCGAAACACCTTATACTTTGTTAATTATTTGTGAAATAAAATAAACCCAATTCATATAATTTAGAAATCCTTAACTGTAATTGTCAATCATTATTTTAATTAATGATCAATTCAAAATATGATTTCCTTTAAAATAATTTATTAATAACAAAAATTCAAAGTTTAAAGAACCGTACACTATTTTGAGAGTACGATTTAAGGTTATCCTTACTTAAATTTCATACTCAACTAATTGATAATCCAATTTGCTCCTTAATCTAGCCTTTGGACCTAGACATTATAAAATTTTATTACACTAATTTAAGAAAATTTCTCATCTCAAGTACTCTTAATAATCCATCATTATTCCCTTTTTCATTATAGTCTTAATTATTAAAAAAAATCCTTACGTAACCTAGCCACCATAATTGCTAAATACCCTTAACTATTAAAAGTCTTATTTTACCCTCATTTATTTCTATTAATACAAAATACCCTTCTTGGAATTAAATTCCAATTTTATCCTTAAATTTTTATATTTCCTATTTTTCCCCTTAATATAATTCAAATTTTCCTAAATTGGCTTCTTCTTCACCCGCTCCTATTCTCCTACCTCCTCTTTTTTCCTCATTTCCAACCATCTTTTCTCCATTTTTATTTTTCCCATGACTTCAATTTATTGCCCTAAAGAATCACGATATATATTCCAACTACAAAGTAGTGTTGGATAACCAAAACTCAGAATAAAAGACATAGAATTGTTGCTAGAAAAAATTTTACCTACATAAAGTTCGTCTTTCTAAGGAATTTTGAGGTTGGTAACCTCCACAATTTTCTCACAATTTATTGCAAAACAAACAAAATGAGGGAATACATGAGAAAAATTTGACATGCATGAGAATGGTGATGTATTTTACAAACAAACTAGTTGAAAAAATAGAGAGAAAAATGAAGAAAGCAACTTATTTTTCGTCGGTGTTTAATTCCCAAACTATTGGTTTCTTTTTATACTCCTTTGTTTAATTACTTTATGGGCTAGGTTGATTAGTTAAAGCTTGGCTGCTAAGTTGATTAGTTAAGACTAAGCTCTTTTGTTTCTTTCTGTGGGCTTTACAAATATGACATAAGAGACCCCATCATAATTAGGCTAGTTGAAGCATAAATAACAAATATGATGGGAAATATGTCTCGGTATTCGCATGGCTCGTGATAATATTATATCTATTCTTGGCAAATTAGTGTGGCCTCTTGCTTTAAAGGAACCCAAGCCTTTTGTGAATGCTTTGATTGGAAAATACGTGCATGACGCTTCATTATTGGATTCTCGTTTGCCTACCTATTTGTCTTCGTGTTGGAAAGCTATTCATCGAACAATTCCTTATTTAAAGTATGGTTTTTGTTGGCGTATAGGGAATGGTTGCAATGTCTCAGTTTGGTATGATAGATGGGTAGGTCAAATGCCTCTCATCAAGCAAATTTCGATGATCAACGATGCGGACTATAACCTCATGGTTAAGGACTTGATCTCAAGTAATAAAACTTGGGATCTAGACACCTCACGTTCTTCATTGCCTTACAGGGTGGAAAAGATAATTACAACATTCCTAATTCCTCATTCATTAGATATGTCTAACGTGCTCATTTAGGGAGAGAATGCTAATGGTGCTTATTCTGTGAAGTCAGGCTACGAGTTTATAACTAGGGTGCCTTATCCATATGATCTTACGAAGAAATAGATGTGACTTTGGAAACTTAATGTCCCAGAGAAATTTCATTTCTTCTAATGACTGGTCAGATGACAACGCCTTCCTACAAATCTCTTGCGGTATAATCGCGATATGAGTGAATCTCCCCTCTGCTGTCAATGTTGGAGGAGGCAAGAATCTGTCCTTCACGCTCTTCGGGATTGTATATGGGCTTCTCAAGTCTGGCACTTACTCCTTGCTGATGTTGGTGAATCCTTCTTTCGGTCTAACATGGATGATTGGATAGTTATGCATGCTTTAGATTTGACCTTACCCCTTGATTGTGTTCTTAAGTTCCTAGTTGGTGTATTTGGTGTGCAAGGAACCAGGCGGTGATCCAGCGTAACACTATGTCGACTATTGTACAACTCCGGTGGCACACTAACCTTTTAAGGGATTGTCTGATGTCATGCACATCTTCTCTTCAACATTGCATCCAAAGTGAGGATAAATGGATTTCTTGGTGTACCCCTCCGACTGAGTTCGTGAAGATCAATGTGGATCGTAGTTCTCGTAGCAGTCCTGGTGACACTGGTTTTGGAGGTATTATGCGAGATAATCGTGCCTATGGGATAATGGGTTTTACAGGGTTTATTGGCCATGCCACCAATCTCAATACTGAGTTGCAAGTTATCCGACATAGGTTAAGTTTGGCTTGGGATCATGGACATCGAAAAGTGCTAGTGGAATCTGAATCACAGGAGGCAGTCAATTTGATAAATAAATCATGCTCGCATACTCATCAATATTTTAGTATTGTTGGAGACATTAGTAGATTACTTGCTTGTGATTGGTCTTGTTCTCTTTCTCATATCCTTCGCGAAGGTAACCAGTGTGTAGATTTCTTAGCTAAGCTAGGATCGTCGAGTGCTCAGAATCTAGTTATATGGGACAATCCGATTCTAAGAATGCGTTCATTGCTTCAGAATGATGAGAGATCAATTGCCTTCTTAAGGCGTTAGTTTGTTTCATTGTTTCTTGTCCATTACACCAAAAAAAAAAAAGAAAAAAAAATATGAGCCCCATTCTGCATCTGTATATATATGTATGACTTTTGCTAAAGAAATTTCTTATATAAGTAGGATTTAATCTCTTATTTTGATTATATATGTAATTTAATATTTTCTCACATCTAAACTAAATTCTTTTAATCTCTTTTTAATTATTTTCTCTATTTGAAAATTATTTTATCACATTCAGAGTATAATAGTAGGATATAGTACATAGATATCATTCTTGTTACGCTTAAGAATCACCCATATTTTTTACATCCAACGTGCCTATATTTGTAACCTTCTTACACAACTTTTCATTGTTGATTAGTTGATTTCGTCCACAGAAAAACTGGTTATCCCGTTGCCGAGAATCATATTGTTTTGTGGAGGACTAACCCAAACGTGCAAAATGAAGAGCCTTTCATCCGCCAGTGAATGGTGTACTACGATAGCTTTGATGAATACAATTCCGACAGTGATCACCATCGTATAGTTTATACATAAACCACATGAAGAGAATAGAGTCCAATCTATTCGTGTTAAAAGATTCAATAAGACACAACCATGAGGGCTATGGTAGAGTGACACGAACTTCTTTGTCGCTTTAATATCTTTATAAAATGCAAAGAAAAGGTTACGTATAATTGATATTCCTTCTTCAATCATTGCAAGGCGGGAAACTTTGTGTTGTGGATTTGTTGTTGTGATAAGAAGATAATAGAATATATCTATTGAAAGGAAAGGTGATCAGTTATTTTTCTTATTAGATAGGCTCTTTATATATAGCAAGATAAACAATTTAAAAAAAACTAATAATGAACGAGTACTTTAGTAATAGGAACTACAACTACAAAATAAATAATTTTTAAACAAACTAATAATGAATAAAATAAATGTGAAGCAAGATTAAATATATAGTTCACAACGTTAATATCTTTTGAAATGAGATTTATATAATGAGAAACACATAAATATCAATAATATGTTCATATTTTAATTTTATTCAGTACATAACTAATATATTATTTATAATGAAGTAGAAAATATTTTTTAATCCAGCCTACTTGACAATTTCAGAAAATAATTCAAATAAAATATGAGCAATTTTTGCTATTTCAAAAGTATACGCATTTTTTAAATTATAATAAATCAAGAAATTAATCAAAAAATTTTATTATACTCATCTGACATAATAATGTATCATGTTGTTCGCAATTTAGATTTATATGTATCTACAACTAACCAATATTCTTTTCTTTTAATATTAAAGTAAGATATATGAATCTCATAATAATCAAGTGTCTTAATTCTTGACCAATAATTGTTGTAGCACTTGTTGCTCCTTGACAAAAGATAAATTTAAAGCATTTATATTGTTACCTAAATGATAGAACTATTTAGCCCAAGCTCTCTAAACTTACAAAATAAAATCAAAACACTTTTTAAATTCGGTTAAGAAACAGGAGTGATTGTGGAGAAAAAAAAGATGTCTCTTTATTTTCTTTACTTCTTGTTGCTTATAATTTTTAATCCTCTTACATGTATCAAATAGGACTTTCTTTGCTAGAAGAAATATTATCCTTAATACCAACAAGATATTTTTTCATTCTATAAGGTGTCCACTCCTTTAAATATTATATCATTAAACATATATTTATGAATATTTCTATAAGATGTTTAAGAGAAAATAATTCCATATCGAATCTCCACATTGAATTAGCCTTACCACGAGTAAAGGAGGTTATGTTCTTTGATTTTTTTTCTAATGTTTCCATATTTTTCATAATAAATTTAAAATATGGGAAATATACTTTATGATCTTATTACAAGAATAGTCAAATATTCAATCATTAAATTTAAAGATTATGAATTGTTATTATTCCCTTTCTTGTTTAAACTATTAAAAATATTCTAGAAAATTATGCATATGATATTTATCCATTTATGCCTACGTATAAAGAGAATTATCTCACAAGAGTTTGTACACCATCAATTGTTAATGTTCAATTAAAAATACTAAAAGTACATATTAATTAATGATTACAGTATCATCGTAAGGATCACTATTTAAAACCTTATAAATAGATATGTACACTTTAGATAAGATAACAAACATTATCTAAAGTTTTGAAACAAATAATATGAGGCTATTTTGATATGTTTAAAATGGTCAATAATAGTGAATATAATATATATTGCATGTGACTTTAACCAAAAAGTTGGATCATTACTTTTGTAATCATATTTATAAAAAAAAGGTTCTATAAAATTATTTTTTAGTACTTTAATTTTAGTTTTGGTACTACTTTTTCATGGGTATAAACCATATTAGTTCAATTTGCAAGTTATATTGTGAACTTGATAATGGCGAGTATATAACACATTGTTAAATTGATGAATAAAGAAATTTCAATTCACACAATGAATAGATGAAAAATCTATGAACTAAATCACTAATAAAAACTTAAAGACTAGAATTAGCCAAATATCTCGATGTCTAATCTCGATGTTACAAAATTTAAAACAATCATTATTCAAAACTAACATGTTATTAAATGTTATGGTAATGTAGATTTGTTTGGAGATTCAAATAATTGTGTGCAAAGTAAAATCACAAAGAACACACAAAGTAGTACAACATTTCTTTCTCTGGGAAATATATTTCAGCAAATAATTGATATATACTAGTCATACATTACTTTTATCACTATTTATAAGGCATATTGCTTATATCTTAGATGATTTTGAAATTTGGCACTTAAATTAAAAAGTATTTTAATTGCAAGTCTTAGTTATGCCCATTCAAAGAAAAGCAGCTAAATTAGAGAAGAATTGGACTAATTTAGAGCAAATTTGGAAGATTTAAAGAAGGACCCTTAAACGCGGTGTCTACACACTAATATGTTAGCGTAGCGCCCCCTTACCGTAGAGTACTTACCAGAACGCCCGTAGGTCATACAGGTAAATATCCTACGATAAGAGAGAACTACCGATAAACACCACTATACTCCCTATGGCATCACAATAATAAAACAGTAATAACAAATTGAAACTTTTTAAAACTCAAACTGTATTCCATTTCATTTACTCAAACTCGGTCATTTACAACCTGTCAGTGTTTTCAGTCTGTACATTACTTTGAAAACTTAATCCAAAATACACAAAAGTAACAGTTCTAACTAAAAGTCTCCAAAAGAAAGCCCAGCTGACCGACCT
>JAOSBM010000204.1:21778995-21790419 GCA_027568955.1 Erythroxylum tenue | reverse complement strand
TTAAGTGGATGTTGCATGAAATAACAGAGGTTGGAAGAAGTATTAAATGTAAATACATAGGAATTGAATATAAAACTATAATCTAAAACTATCTCATAAAAATAAGATCTTATAAAAAACAACCTTCATTTCCTCTAATTCCTCTCTCACTGAACTTTTCAAATTCTTCTTTCAATATCCGTGTAATAAAGAGGTATCAAAGTTTGGTTGTCTTGGTCATAAAAAAACAGACAAATAATATATTTTCCTTTCAATTTCCTTACCTCACCAAAAGACAATTATGGATGTTGGTGTTTTCAACTAAAGGCTTTTCAAGGCTCTGATGATGTATGAGAGATAGTAGAGAAAGGTTATCAGGAACCTTAAAATGAAGCTTCTCTAAATCCAACCCAAAGGGAGGCTTTGCATACGGGTAATAAAAAGGATCAATAAGCCCTCACTCTCATCCACGAATGTTTGGATGATGTCGAGTTCAAGAAAATTATAAATGAAAGAACTTCAAAAGAGATATGGGAGATTCTTCAAAATGCTCACAAGGGCATTAATAAAGTAAAGAAGGTCATCTATAAGCTTAATATAAAAGAGTGAATTTATTTCAGAATATTATAATCTGAGTGTTGGTCATTGTTAATGAAATGAAAAGAAATGGAGAAGCCTTGAACAATGCACGAGCAATAGAGAAAATTCTTTGATCTTTAACTCCAAGCTTTGATTATATTATTGTTGTAATTGAAGAATCAAAAGATATAATCCTATTACTGTTGATGAACTCATGGGGTTACTACAAGCTAAGAAAAAGAATCAAGAAATTCTTATAAACAATAGAGGTAGAGGCCAAAGAGGTCGTGGACGTGATATTGTCAAGGTAATCAAGAAGAAAAAGGAGGTCAAAGTTTTCCTTCAATTAGGGGATGTGGACGTGGCAATCCATTAGATAAGCATAACAATGCTTAAGTTCAATGCTATAATTGTTAAAGGTATGGCATTATTCATCAGATTATTGAAGTAAAAGCCAAAATGCAAATGAGAAGGTAAACTTCACAAAATGTCATCAAGAAGAAGAGGAGCTCACCTTATTAATGGAAAAATTAAAGGAAGAAAAAGAAGAGGATAACAGGTGGTACCTTGAAACAAGAGTAAGCAATCGTATAAATGGAAGCTAAGATATGTTCTTTAAGCTTGATAAAAGAATACAAAGTGGCGTAACATTTGGAAATGGCTCCATAGTTACAATAAAAGGAAGAGGTAACATTCTTGTCAACCTAAATGTTGGTAGGCTTAAATTTGTTTATGATGTCTACTATGTGCCCAAAATGAAAAATAATATCTTAAGTTGAAAGCATCTTTTAGAGAAAGATTATGAGATCAAATTTAAAATTAGACATTGTAAGATAATGGATGAGATTAAAAATTTGATAACTAAAGTGACAATGATATAAAATAGATTATTCCCCTTAAATATTCAAAATGATATTGCTAAATGCTTATAGGCATATGTAAAGGAGGATTCAAATATTTAAAATGTTGTTGCTAAATGCTTACAAGCATATGTAAAGGAGGATTCTTGGCTTCCACACTTGAGGTTTGGTCATATAAACTTTAATAACTTAAATTTTCTGTCAAGAAAGGACATTATAAAAGGTTTGCCTTCCATCGATCGCTCTAATCAACTATGTGAAGGTTGTATACTTGGAAAGCAAACTAGAAAAAGTTCTCTAAAAGAAGTTTCATTAAGAGCAAAGAAACCATTAAAGATCATCCCTACAGATATTTATAGACTTATAAATTCAATTAATCATGGAAAAAATAGGCACTTTCTACTCTTTATTGATGATTTTAAAGATAAAACTTTGGTATATTTTCTTAAAGAAAAATCATAGGCATTCACCATCTTCAAAAAGTTTAGGGTTGTGGAAAAGTAGAGTGGTTATGAAATTAAAGCTATGAGATTGACAGAGGAGAGAGTTAACATCCAAATAATTCAACAACTATTATGAAGATAATGGAATACATCATCCTTTAACCATGCCAGGGTCTCAACAACAAAATGACAAAGATAAAAATAAAATAAAATAATTATTGACATAACAAGAAGCATGTTGAAAAGCAAGAAGATGCCAAAGGAGTTATGGGATGAAGCTATGAGTTTCACATCATATATATCTAATAGTATTGTCTCAAAAAGTCTTTCCAAAATTACTCTAATAGAAGCATTAAATGGAAAAAAAAAGTGTAAAGCACCAGTGAGTCTTAAGAAGCATAACTTACGCCCATATTCTAGTTGAAAGGCATACCAAACTTGATGAAAAAAGTCAAAAGCTAGTCTTCATCACTTATGAAAAGGTGTCTAAAGGTTATAATCTTTATAATTTGGTTAATGAAAAGACCATTGTTAGTAGAGATGTTGAGTTTAATGAGGAGGCTTCATGGGATTCGATTATTAAAGAGAATGAAAACTATAATTTCTTTCTGATCTTTATGGAAGAAGCATAAGATAATTAATCCCATGAAGAAATCATAAGTCCATTACTAACTCCTACTTCATCACAAGTTCAAGATCCTTTATCAATCTCAAGCTCTAATGAAGAAGTCTAACATTACGGAAGTATGGAAGAAATTTATAAGGCCACTAAAAATCTAAATAATCAATTTATCCTCCTTTATCTATTTTCTGATTGTGAGCCTATAAACTTTTACGAAGCAAAAAAAGATTAGAAGCTATGAACAAAGAGGTCATCCCAATAAAGAAGAACGACACATGAGAGCTAACAACACTTCCGAAAGTTCACAAAGCGGTTGGTGTAAAATGGGTCTACAAGTTAAAAAGAAATGCCAAAAGAAGAATTTGAGAGATACATAGTAAGATTAGTGGCTAAAAGTTATATTCAAGGGGGTTGATGCCAAAGGTGTTTTCTGATTGTGAGTTTATAAAGAAGAAACGAAAGATAGAAAATGGTTAGAAGCTATGAACAAGGATATCAAGGTAATAAAGAAGAATGAAACATGGAAGCTAGCAATAATTCCTAAAGGTTATAAGGTGATTGGTGCAAAATGGGTCTACAAGTTAAAGAGAAATACCAAAGGGAATTTAAGAGATACAAAGTATGATTAGTGGATAAAAGCTATATTCAAAGGGACAACGTCGATTATAATGAGGTGTTTGCTAAACTATATAATTTATCATCTCTCTAGTAACATAAAATAGGTGAAAATCTTCCAAACGGACGTGAAATATGCATTCTTAAATGGCTCTCTTTAAGAAGAGTTCTATATTGAGAAACTAACGAGATATGCAGAAAAGGGATAAAATGACAAAGTTTTGAAGTTCAAAATGGATTTTTGTGGCTTAAAACAAGATCCAAGAGCTTGGTATAGTTGAATAGATAGTTACTTCCTAGAAAATAATTTCTCATAGTGTTCTTATGAGTATTCTCTCTACTCCAAGCATGAGAAGGGAGATGTGTTGCTCATGTGCTTCTACATGGATGATTTAATTTTCACTGGCATTTAAAGAATTCAAGAAGGAATGACTAAGAAATTTAAAATGACTCACATTAGCCTTATAGGCTACTATCTCGATATTGAAGTAAGGAAAATGGGTAAGGGAATTTTTATTTCATAAGAAAGGTATGCTAGAGAAACATTCAAGAAATTTAATATAGAAAATTACAATTGTCACGACCCGAATGAGCGCGTGACAAACACATAAAACCTAAAAGCCTAAGCCCTTAAATCACATAAGCATGATCACAATGACAAAAATAAATGTAAAAATCTCAAAAATAAATAACAACATGGGCACATATAAGTCCAAACACAATAAAGTACAATAACGTTATCATGCATCAGAAGAAAATTTTCAACATACTAAATCATATCACTGTGGAGACTAGAGCATAAGTACAAGTGAAAATAATTGAAAAGCATACATGGAAGTAGATATGTTGCAGCTAACACTCCTCAGAGTCACTATTGCGAAGCTGGTTGCAGCTAACCTGAAAATAGAGTTGAGGAGAGTCAGATCTCACCGAATAAGTCCATATCACCCAACGACACCTAATGAAATCCTCACATAATATGTAGTTTATATTAGTACAACCACATATATATGATGCATGAAAAATCAAATGTAATACATAATAAATTGTGGAGAAGGAGAAGGAAATTCTGTAAGACCCTAGTCCCCAAGGGTAAATGCTCGTAATATTATACCTAATGACTATTAGGAGCTAAGCATTACCAATAACCCAACCATCTTCTATACTCATATATCCGTAAGGCTCTCTTAGTCCAAAGAGGTTGTGGGGAGCTAAGTATTACCAATACACTAGCCCACACTTAATATTTCCAAAGTCACAATCCCATTCATAATATTCAATATCAAACAAGGACCTGATCAAGAGCTATATCAACTAAGATCGATCCGTACTATATCTCAATATCATGCCATAATATCTCTCATAATCAAACCAATGTGCTCCTAGTCCTAATGCATACCCATCAGGTGGCAAGTCTTACCAATTTTTTCCTCCTCCACCTTCATAATCAAACACATCCACACACAATTCAAATATCAATCCTAAAATTTCACAAAACAAGCACTCAATCATGTAAAAACTATTATAAATGCATGTAGTACGCTATAGGTACCCAAACTCATATTCATATACTTAGATATAACAGTATTATTCGCTTAGGCATCTATATATATTTATATCATATCAATCTAGAACCATATTCAATATAGGATATGAATTCGGTATCGGTAGATATATATGCACTTATCTTATTGATGTACTTGTCAGTCTAAGCTTTGCAATATAAGTCCCATTAATAACCTAGGACTCATTAGGTTTGGTAAGATGGTTCCATTATGCAATTCAGTCGTTGATTTTATTCTTGCCTAAACCTTCTGTGATTTTTAATCTGTAAACCACTAAGTATTTTGCTATGGTTCTTAAGGAAAAAATGATCATCACAATTTATAAGTTTTTTAAAAAAATAAGAGATGCCAGAAGGTCGTTGGAAAGTATCTCTAGTGACTAGAATATTCCTCTGATAACCAGGAAATTGTTCAGTCTCATAATTTAACAATTTTTATACCAAATGAAGGCTCTTGAAGAGTAGAAAAACTTTTACAGCTATAAGAAACTCAAATTCTCAACTAATCTTAATGAAATGAAGAGAAATTATTTCAGAGTTGTAACTTCTATTTTCGTCAATTGGTTGTGATACAGGTGGTGACTAGTGGTAAGGCCAAAGGGCTTTTGCTCCCAATGTCGAGGGAAGTCCAATGATGGTGGTGGTGGTGGTCAGCAACACTCACCAGAGGCGACAGATCATCGTGCTAGGTTATGATATTCTTAACATAAAGGAATTTGCATCCTGATTTGATGCTGAGAGACATCTTGCTAAATGTCAGTTTTCTATTGAATAAGAAATTATCAATCATTAAATGTAAGCTCCATTGGTATTTTCTCTTAATATGTCTATTTAGAAGCTTAAAGAATTAAAAAGAAAGAAATCTTTATTGTTAAGTTATAGATTATAGTGAGCAACAAAAGCTACAAAAAATGAGAAGTAGATGTTTCCAGCTTATGTTACATTTATTTCAAGTAATTGAAAATTGAAAATTTTATAGCAAGCATATATACTTATGAACAATTTAGAGTGTGCAACCAAAAATTGGTGTTTCCTTGATTTAAATGGTTGTATGTAAATTAAGAAATCTTGTTGAAGAAACATAAGAAGAATGACTACCTAGCCTTAGAGTTGTGGTGTTATGGAGGGACGAGCAGGAGTGAGCTATTGAGCAATAGAGCAAGGGTCAAGGAGGAGTTAAGTATGAGTGACTAAGTAAGGGTCCACTACAAAAGAGGATGTTGCCCGTGTGTTACTAAAGAGGAGATATAGATTAGGGAGTGGAGAGGAGGTGTTGTAGATTAATTAATATACAATGCCTCTGAAAGTTAACTTAAATAACCTAGGCCTAGCAGGCAGAAACATCATAGATGATGTCATTTCAAATAAATAAGTTATAATTTATCAAGTATTGGGCTGATATCTAAAATTTTTTAAGAAATTAGGTCTAAGCTCAACTTGAAGCTTGGTCAAACTAGATCATTTTCATTGACTTCAGGTTAGGTTAGGCTTGGGCATGCTTGCCATTCCTAGTGCCATTTTCAAAATTACATAGGGAACATAAAAAAAGTTTAATTTGATTATCCCTAATCTCTATGCACCTCAGACTAAACCATTATTATAGGAAAGTAGGCATCATATTGCCCTTATTAATGACCTAATAGAATGTATTAGATTTACTTCCTAAGGTTTAAGTCAAAGTATGCATATGTGTTTATAAAATTCAAAGCCTAAATTTTGAACCCAAGTATTTTCATAGTTCAAGTATTAAGATAAGACAATGAGAAGGAGGACAAATCAAAACAGTATAATATGTTATGTGAAGAAGTTCAAATTGAATACTAGTTAATTGTCTCTTATACTTCATAACAAAATATGCTTAGTAAGAGGAAGAACCTAAAAATTATAAGGATGATTTAATGCATATTTCTTGAGAAAGGACTATTTAAGAAATTCTAGGCAAATATAGAAAACAAGTTTTTTTTTATTTTAGCTAAATAACCTCCATACAAAGGTTGTAAAAGGAAAGCTCCATCTAAAACTTAGTATTGTTGTAAACCTTCTTTAAAAAATCCTAAAGTCTTTGGTTGCACTTGGTTCCATGTGTACATCAAGTGAAAAGAGATAAGCTTGATAGAAAAGAAAACTTGAGCATTCTTATTGGCTACAACAACATCTATAAGACTTAAGCCTCCAATTTTGAATTTCAAAGGGCTAACTTTGGGATGATTTGAGTATAAATCAAAATTCTATATCCAGGCATTAGGTATTAGCTGGTGTTTTTAATTGTACTTCAATCAAATGATGCTCAGGGGGATAGATTCAAATTGGAAAGCATTGGTAAGGAACTAGAGAATGCTGATAGTAGATTGGGGATTCTAGACTTGAAATATATTGGTAATCTCTTCACTTAGAGCAATAAGCAATAAGAGAAATTCATCATCATTAAAAAGTTGGACAAGATTATCATAAACCAACTATAGATTAAGATATTTCCAAGCTCTTTTTCCTTTTTTTTTTGGTGCCCTATTATGCTCTGATCACTCCTAGATGGAATTATAAAATTTTAGCCCTATAAACCAACTATGGATAAAGACATTTCCAATATCTTTTTCCTTTTTTAGTGCCCTATTATGCTCTGGTCACTCTTTGATGGAGTTACAAAATTTTAGCTCTCCAACTCCTGCAACTCCCCATTTAGGTTCTTCAACTCACCTGCTAAGAAAGAAGGTTTCTAGGAATTTTTAAGGGAGGCTTGGGATATAGATATTCCTGGCTGAAAAGCTTTCTAGCGAATGAGGAAGCTTAAATTGGTAAAATTCAAATTGAAAACTCTCTATTAGAATAGAGGCCCTCTTACTACTCTTAGATTACTAAATGTAAAAGAAATCTTATAGGGAAAGTCTAGGATGAATTCTATAAAGACCCTAACAATAATGAGCTTAAAATGATGGAAAAGAAGAAACTAGAGGATTACAGTCAAGCACAAAAAATCACATTTCCTTGTTATTACAAAATGCAAGAATCAGTTAGATAAATGAGGGTGACTCTAACACTAGGTTCTTCTACAACTCCATCCTTGCGCGAAGGAATACAAGCAAAATCAAATCTCTAATAGATGATGAAGGCAAGGTGTGTACTGATAAAAGCAAAATAAAGGAGATGGTGGTTAAATATTACAAGGATCTTTTAAGATCAAACCGATCAAGTTCACTGTGTAGGGAGGACTTAGATTCTCGCATTGGAAACTTAAGTGTTATCTCCCAGAAGGCAAAGGAGAATGTTTTAAAACTAGCTTCTATATAAGAAATCAAGCAAGTCTTGTTCAGTCTTAATCCATGGAAATCCCCAGGCCTAGATGGATTTGGTGCCAATTTATTTCAAGCTACTTGGTCTATCACAGGTAAATTGCTAATGGATATCGTGAACGAATTTTTGGCCAATAGTAAAATGCTAAGAGAGTTAATTTATACTCATCTTTGCTTAATTCCTAAGATACCTAATGATAACCGGCTGAATGACTTTCATCTCATCTCATGTTGTAACACTATGTACAAAGTGATTTCAAAGATCATAGCCAGCAGACTGAGGGACCTTTAAAACATATAATACATTTCATAGGGAGTTTTCATACCTATTAGATCAATTTTAGATAATCTCTTGATGGTGCAGGACTTGATGAAAGATTATTGGGCAAAGAGACGTTCTTTTAGTAAGAAGAATAGGAAAGAAAAAATAAAAAACAAAATAATAAAAACAAAATAATATTCAAAACTTAATGCAATTTTCATTAAATTTATGAGACAAAGAGTCCTATCATGAGCTATGTAGTCAAAGTGGATTTCACCGAGGTAGTTAATACATTGTAATGAAACTTCATCCTCACTAATTTGGAATGGTTTGACTTTCTTGTAAAGTTCACAGGTTGGATTAAGGCCTACATATCTACTACTTCATTAAGTGTTTTAATCAATGGTACTCCAAGTAAGATTTTTAAAGGGTCCAAAGGAATAAAGCAGGGGGATCCATTTTCCCCTACCTATTCACTCTCTCAATAAAGGCGTTGTCTAGATTGATTCAGAGGAACACTCAATACTACCTTAGTCTTATTTATAACTATAAATGCAAAGAAATGAAACTAAGACATCTTACTTTTGTAGATAACTTCATAATGTTCTGTGGAGCTAAAGATAATTTTGTTACCTTAATATTCAATTCCCTTTATTTGTTTTATAGGTTGTCAGGTTTGAGAATAAATCTCCAAAAGATCAGAGTCTATTTCTCATCTGATATGAATGATCTAAGTGGATTAAGTGATATTGTTGGATTGAATCCCCATAAAACGACTTTTAAATATGTAGGGGTACTAATAACCTCTATAAAAACATGATATCAAAGTTGCTTACCTCTCTTTGAGATGTTAAGGAAAAGGATATGGGCTTGGCAGAATAGATACATGTCTCTTGCTGGAAGATTACAACTTATAACATCAGTCTTAAGAAACCTAAACATCCACTAGAGTTCTTATCTCTCTGTCAGCCTAAGAAGATCAAAATGGAACTAAAGAAGTGTATAAAAAAATTTCTAAGGTCAAGAAATTAGAACACTCAAAAGGGGCTAAGATTAAATGTGAACAACTTTGCTAGAGAAAGCAAGAGGGAGGCCTTGGAATGTTTTCTTTAAAGTTAATCTAGTTAGTTCTAGTGGCCAAGAGTATTTGGAGACTATTTAGTGATAAGGAAGCCTTATGGTTGAAATAGGTGAATGGGTATTATCTCAAGGAATATAATTTTTGAAAGATTGATGAAAAGAAAGAGCAGTTCTGGTCCTTTATATAAATGCTGATAAAAAAGGAATTAATCTATCCTCATACCAAAATCATGGTGGAAAATGGCAAGGAGACTTAGTTTTGGTTTAATAATTAGGCATACCAAAGTCCTCTTATCCTTGGGGATGAATTGAGTTAATTTAATACAAGGATTCCACTCAGTGCTCGAGTTAATCAAATAATCCAAAAGTGCAAATGGCTTTGACACTTCAGAGGCTCAAATAGATAAGAGACCTACCTCCCTAATTATTCACTCAACTCAGATTTGATGGATAGATATATACCTTACAAGAGTAGAGTTTTTTTGTAATTCTTCTTACCTTAAACTTTTCATACCTCAAGGCTCAAAGATTTAGTGGTATAATATAGTATGGAAGAGAACCCTGATGGCTAAGGCTTCCTTTATTACTTGGCTAGCAACAAGAGGCAGATTAAAAACCAAAGACAAGATCCATGGCTCGACAAAACAATTATGCACACTATGCAACCAAGCTTTTGAAACTATCCCTCACTTGTTTTTCCAATACTTGTATACCAATGCAATTTGGTCAAGGATGCTACATATACTAGACCTGAGATGTCTAGAAACAGATTGGGAAAGCATTGTAGGTTGGGCTAATGAGCAATATAGGAAAATAAGGAGAGAACATGCCCATTTAAGCATGGCTTTTAATTGCATTGTCTTCTTTATTTGACATGAAAGAAACTAAATAATTTTTAGAAGCTACACAATAGAAAATTACTGACTAATTTGAAGAACTTGCTATTAGATTAGGGAAATAATAGTTTCTTAAAATGCTGAGATGGAAAGAGTGAGTCAATGAAAAAAAGATGGAACCTTGAGTTATAAACTCAGTTGCTGATAACCAAGAGGGAAATGTGTGTTTAGATTATGTAGTTCTATTATTAGATGAATTCCTTATTGTAATGTTACAAACATTTCTAAATTCAGCTGTATGTAATAATGATCCATTGTATTGATGCCTGTTATAGGTTGACTAATGAAATTCTCTTAATTTTTCAAAAAAAAAAAGAACAAAGATGTTTATTTTGTAGAAGAACAACAATTGTGTTGGGAAGGACAAGATATGAATCATATTAATGATTATTTGCTATTACAAGATGAAGTAGTTGATGATGCACCTATTAAATCTACTAGATTATTCTTAGATATAATAAAAGATGCAGTAGTAAATCATAAAAAAAGACGCAATATTACAATGTTGAGTCATTAGGATTTAATGAAACTAAAAAAAATCCAAAGTGGATAGCTAAAATGTATGAATAGTTGAATATGATTGAGAAGAATTAGACCTAAGAACTTATTAAAAGATTACAACATAGGAAGGTTATTAGAGTAAAATAGATATTCAGAACCAATTTGAATATATATGATTATGTCAACAAACATAAGGACATACTTATGGTAAAAGGATTTGCTCAGGTGTTTAATATCAATAATTGAAAGATATTTTTTCCTATTGTATGATTCTTGCAATAACTACACCTTTAGGTACAAGGTATTTTAACTTGATGTAAAATTTCCCTTTCTCAATAGTTACTTGCAAGAGGAAATATAAATTGAGTAACCTGAGCGATTTGAAGTAAAATTGTGGGAAAATAAAGTTTGTTTGCTTAAAAAGTTCTTTATGATATGAAAAAGGCCTAACTATTTGGTACAACATAATTGATAAGCATTTGCTAAGTCTTGGTTTTACAGAAAAATCTAAGTGAATCAATTTTATATGTTAAAACACTTAAATATTGATATTATGATTATTTCTTTATACGTGGATGATCTCTTAGTAATAAGAAGCAATGCTATTCTTCTTAAGTAATTTAAATAGGACATGATTAAGGTGAGCAATGACATACTTCTTGTTGGACCAATGGTGGTTGACAAAATTAATCCTACTTATGTTTTGATAATAATAAAATGTATAGAATTGGTTAAG
>JAOSBM010000204.1:21765317-21778895 GCA_027568955.1 Erythroxylum tenue | reverse complement strand
AATTTTAACATTTTCTTACCCGAATTAATTCGGGCCGGGCCGGGTAATCGGGCCAGCCCGAATAATGCTCACCCCTACTCTTATGCCAGAAAGGAGTGCCAGGACCTTCCCTGTGCAGTTTGAAGAGAGGAGTAGTGGTGCAAGTAGGTCCAGAAAGATGAGGACTGTTTCTCATCAAGCCTCAACTGCGGGAGGCAGTAGAAGGGGAGAAAGGGATAAGTCTTTTATTCCTGAGTGATCATTATGGCAAGTTCCATGGAGAAAAGTGGTACAGATTGACAGGAGCTTGCTTCAATTGTGAACAGAAAGGGCACATGGCTAGAGAGTGCCCTCAGTATGCAATATAAGAGAGAACTTAGATGCAAGCTTTAAAGAGAGCTGAGACAGTGGGGCACAAGACTACAACTAAAGTGGGCAGTTCTGAGGCAGCCAAGAAAGTAAATCCTCCATGGAGACTAAGGGGGCAAGCACTAGCTAAAGTGTTTGCAATGACACATGAGGACGCAGAGACAACTCCAGAAGTTATGATTGGTATGATTAAATTATTTGATGATGATGTAATTTCTTTGATTGATACGGGTTCTACTAATTCATTTGTGTCATTGAGTAGAACTGTGCATGATAGAGAATTGAACCCATTGGGTACTCCTTTAATGGTTAGTTCTCCAATCGGACAGTATATTATTATTAGTCAAGTCTATAGAGATTGTGAAGTATGTATTGGCGAGGAACAGTTAGTGGTGAATTTGATGCCAATGAAGACGGGGGGGATTAGATGTAATTTTGGGTATGGACGCATTAGAGAAGTATAATGCTAATTTGGATTGCAATCGGAAGACAGTAGAATTTAAATTGGACAACGGTAGAAAGGTGGTGTTTATGGGGGACAGAAAAGCAAGTCTGCCTAGAATTGTTTCGACTCTAACAGCCGAGAGAATGATGAGGAAGTGATGTGAAGCATTCTTAGCTTATGTAGTAGACACAAAGGTTGATGGAGGAAAGTTAGAAGATATTCTTGTGGTCATAGAATTCCCAGATGTCTTTTCCGAGGAATTACCAGGACTACGACCACCTAGAAAAATTGAGCTTCCCATTGAACTTCTTCCAGGTACTGCACCGATCTCAATTCTGCCTTACCTAATGCTTCCGGCGGAGTTGAAAGAGCTTAAAGAGCAGTTATAAGATTTGTTGGAGAAAGGGGTACATTAGGCCTAGCTTTCACCTTGGTGAGCTCCGGTTCTTTTTGTAAAGAATAAAGATGGATCGTTGAGGATGTGTGTGGATTACAGGAAGCTCAATCATGTCACTATCAAGAATAGATATCCACTCCCACGCATAGATGATTTGTTTGATCAATTGCAAGGGAAAGGGTCTTCTCCAAGATAGATTTGAGATCGGGTTATCACCAATTGAGGATAAAGGAGTCTGATGTGTTAAAGACTACTTTTAGAACACGGTATGGCCACTTTGAGTTCTTGGTCATGCCTTTTAGATTGACAAATGCCCCTGTAGCTTTCATGGACTTAATGAATAGAGTCTTTAAGTCCTTCTTAGACCGATTTATCATTGTCTTTATTGATGATATATTGGTTTATTCTAAGAGTGACAAGGAGCATGAGGAACATTTGAGGATTGCCTTAGAGACATTGAGGAAGAACGAGTTGTATGCCAAATTCGATAAATGCGAATTCTGGATAAGGAAAGTGATGTTTCTTGAACATGTGATTTTAGAGCACGGAGTACATGTGGATCCGAGAAAAATTCAAGCTGTGGTGAAATGGGAAGCACCTAAGAATATAGCAGAAGTGAGGAGTTTCTTGGGTTTAACTAGGTATTACCAAAGATTTGTTGAGGGCCTTTCTATAATAGCAGCTCCACTCACCAAATTAACAAGGAAGAATCAGAAGTTTGTGTAGACAGATGAATGTCAAAAGAGCTTTGAGCAGGTTAAGTATAGATTGATGAGTTCACCGATTTTGACTTTGCCTTCGGGTAATGATGGATACATAGTGTATAGTGATGCCTCGAGGAAGGGATTAGGGTGTGTGTTGATGCAAGGAGATAAAGTGATTGCCTATGCTTCCAGGCAATTGAAACCTTATAAGATGAATTATCCTACGTATGACTTGGAATTAGCTGCCATAATCTTTGCGTTGAAAATATAGAGACACTACTTATATGGAGTCACCACCAGGGTGTTTACAGACCACAAGAGTCTTAAGTATCTGATGAGCCAGAAAGAGTTGAATTTGAGACAGAGAAGATGGTTAGAGCAACTTAAAGATTATGACTTGATGATAGACTACCACCCGGGGAAAGCTAATGTAGTAGCAGATGCACTGAGTAGAAAATCGACTATAGCACATGTGGAGACAATGTATCTTCCTTTGTTTAAAGAATTAGCCAAACTTAGGGTGACATTGAGACAATCCAAATCTAGTTATGTATTGGATAATTTTAGAGTAAGGCCAGTGTTGAATGAGAAGATTAAGGAATTGCAAGAGCAAGATGAGTATTTGAGCAAACTTAGATAAGAGATTAAAAATGGTAAACCTTCTGAAATAGAGATAAGAGAAGATGGATTGATGGTGACAGGTAACAGATTGTGTATTCCATATATGATAGAGTTGAAGGACGAGATTCTCGATGAGGCACATAATGCTCCCTATGCAATGCATCCAGGGAGTACGAGAATGTATCGAGATTTAAAAGAGCACTTTTGGTGGAAAGGAATGAAGAAAGATATTACAGAATATGCTAGAAAATACTTAGTGTGTCAGCAAGTTAAAGCAGAACATCAAGTGCCTATCGGTAAGCTTAAACCTTTGTCGATTCCTAATGAAAATGGGAGAAGATTACGATGGATTTCTTGAAGGGATTGCCAAGAACTAGTAGGGAGCATGATACAATATGGGTGATTGTTGATAGGCTAACTAAGTCAGCACATTTCTTGCCAATTAAATAGACGGATTCTTTGAATGGTTTGGCCAAGAAATATGTGGATGAAATAATCAGATTTCATGGGATTCCAAGCTCTATATTCTTGGAAAGAGATCCCAAGTTCACCTCTAGATTCTGAGAAAGCTTACAAGAAGCTTTAGGAACTAAGTTACATTCCACATACTGATGAACAATCGGAGAGAACCATACGAACATTGGAGGCAGTATTGAGAGCTTGTTTTATGAACTTCAAAGGCTCATGGGATAATCATTTGCCTTTAATTGAATTTGCTTATAATAATTCCTACCACTCAGGAATTCAGATGGCTCCTTATGAAGCTTTTTATGGTAGGAGGTGCAGAACTCCTATTTGTTGGGGTGAGGAAGATGAAATGAGGCTTTTAGGGCTTGAGTTGGTACAAGTTACAGTTGACAAGAATAAATTGGTGAAACAGAGACTCAAAGCAACTCAAGATAGGATGAAAAGCTATACAGATGCACATAGAAGGGATATAGAATTTGAAGTTTGAGACAAAGTGTTTCTTAGAGCCTCACCATGAAAAGGAGTTTTGAGATTTAGTAAAAATGGCAAGCTTAGTTCAAGATACATAGGCCCTTATGAGATCATTGAGAAGATTGGGCCTTTAGTCTACAAGTTAGCTTTGCCATCAGAATTATCTAAGATTCACAATGTTTTCCATGTATCGATGTTGAGGATGTACCACCCCACTCCTGCGTGACCCGAACCTGACATCGATGGTGATATCCGAGTCCGTGCCCCGCGAGGGTGGCGTGCTGCATCACTCAGTCAAAGCTCGGTATAAATTTAGTTTCATGTTCAAATTTCACTATTCACGTGTAAGAATATGCATAAACACTGCAAAACAATCCTAAACACTCTGAGCCCCTTTCCAGATTACGATTCTACCCTTCCCATTGGGGGTGGGATGTTACAGAGGAAGTACCGATCAGATCCTTCACACATAGTTCAACCTTCAGAAGTTCAGTTAAGGGAGGATTTGACTTATGAAGAACAGCCAGTGGAGATTTTAGATTCAAAGGAAAAGGTCTTGAGAAACAAGGTTGTAAAACTAGTTAAAGTCCTATGGAAGAACTATGCAAAAGAGGAGGCAACATGGGAGCATTTGGAATTAATGAAGGAGAAGTATCCACATCTCTTCAATGACTCAGGTAAGAATTTCGAGGACGAAATTCTTTTAGAGGGAGAGAATTGTTAGACCCCAAAAAATTTTCTAAAATTATCCATCATTTGTTTAATTATTTATTTACATTTTTTGTTTTTTAATTATTTATTTATTTTTAGAAGTGGATCATTAAATTTAGTGAGCATGAATAGAGATTAGAATTAGAATGCAAATGTTAAAATTAAGTTAGGATTAAGTAAGGTGTTAGATTTAATAGGCTAAGTAGTTAGTAGACTTTATGTTAAACGAAGGAAGGGTAAACTTGGAAGGGCAAAACAAAGGAGGGATAATTTTGGAAGAACAAGAGAAGAGTTGTCTTGAATTAAGAAAGAAGAAGAGAGAAGTCATGAGAAAGGGAAGAAAAGAGAGAAAAATATGAAAGAAGAGAGGAGAAGAAGAAGAATCGTGGAAGCTAGGGAAGAAGAAGAGAAAATCGTGAGAGAGAAAGAAAGAAGAAGGAAAAAGAAGAGGAAATCGTCTTGTTAAGGTAAGTTCATCTTTTCTTCTTGGTTTATTAGAGAAAGAGAGAGAAATGGGCTTGTGTTGGGAATGAAGGAAGGAAGAAGGTGATTTAAGAGACCCATTTGATTTTTAGGGTTTTTAAACTAAGTTTTGGCTTTTCTAACCTAGATGGACTATGGATAAGTTAGGTTTAAGTTCAATTTCGTCACTTTTGATTGTTGAACTTTTAGGGGATTTCCATTTGAATTTGGATTGAATGAGAATTTTGGTTATGTTAGGAAATCAAGAAAACCCTATCCAAGAGCAAGAGGAAGGGTATAATTGAGTTTGGATTTTCAAGCTAAATAATGGGTAATGTATTTATAGTTATTGTGTAATTGGGCAAATTCTTTCCTATGTCTGCGTATGTTTGATTGCTTGAATTTGATTTGCTTGAAATTGAATTTTTATGAGTGTTTGGAAATGCATGATGATTTATGACTATGTTATACCTTGAAAAGGGGTCTGACATTTTGATTTTAATGAAAAGAGGAAAAAAGCATGAAAGTATGAGCATTTGATGAAATGAATTGAGCATGAATATGTGCTTTTGTATGGGCAAGAGAGGAACCATTTTGTTAGTCACGTACACGTTGACAAATTCCTTCTCCCGGCTGCCTGCTTGTGGCATATGAGCTTCGAAAAGTGGACTCATTTTGTTCATAGTATAAACTTCGATTTTGCCATTTCGTTCTATGGAACCCTCGAGCCATGTGACTGTGCATTGCATTTGAATTGTTGAACATGATGAATAATTGTGTGCTATGTATGAATGGATGAAGCATGAGATGCTTATGTGATAATATGCTTAACTTTGAGTTTTGGAACTATAATTGAGAATGCTTTAATTGCTAGATATAAATGTATACATGCTTGAATGTGTAGCTCATTGCTGATTGCTATAAATATATTAGCCACTGAGCGTTGTAGCTCAACCCAATATTTTTCCACTCCTCACGTGCAGAATAAGAAGATCGTTGATCCTTGCAAGGCATTGGGACAAATTCCAAGATAGTTAGAGACTTTTGTAACTAAGTTAGTGACTATATTTTTGGATAGCTTTATAGACATATCAACCATGAGCATACACTTGCATTTTGTATTAAGTTTGATATGGATGATTGATATGTAATTAAATCTAGGCTCAAACTCTGTTTGGATTCATTAATGAAATATGATTGCGTTTTGGATCATGACCTTCCAAGTTGTACATTGTATTTTTCAAGTTTTTCATAGGGGAAAAATGTGTGTTCTGACTTCAGGGGAAAATTTGGATTAATTTAGGCTGAATTAGACAAAGTTGTCTTCTAGAAAGTTGTAGCTTATCTTTCTAGCTTTCCAACGATATAAAGTATGGAAATTTTGGATATCGGAGTTGAGAGATATGATTATTTTAAGTTAGTAATGTCACAGAGGATGTAATATATATAGGACAGCTTCGGTCGCGCTTGAGACGAAGAAAGGTGCGATCGGACCTTGTTTCTTTCACAACTTCACCAACGTTTTCACCACCTGAAGGGTTTTCTAGATCTGAACATGTTTGATTCTTTTGGCCATAACTTCGTCATCTGACCTCTAAATGAAGTGATTCTTGAACTAATAGATTCCTAAAACGTTCCTCTATCTTTTCATAAAAATTGGCTGCTTTTGGTGTTGATTTGAGAAAGATTAATGGCAAGAAAGTGAGGGAATCAGTTGGAAGAGCAAGAATTGGATATGAATATACTTCGATATTTTAATCATATCTTGATCTATAGAGCTTTGAATGAGATGGTTCTTGATTCTAAATAAAATAAAGTCGTGGAGCTACAATTGTTCTGAAGAAGTCAAATTGTGATTTTAATGACTTACTAGTGTGAGCGTGCGATCCTTGTGAAATGCATGTTTAGATGTCACTTAGGATGTTAGGCACATGTCTTACGAGGGCGGGGTGCCCAACACTTATGGTATCAGAGCAAGAGTTGGACTCCAGAAATAAGGGGTAATGAAGATCACATTTTATGACTCCGAAACACGTAGAGGATGATATATGCGTACGTATTTGTTTGCAAACATTTAAAAAAAACAATATGATCATGTGAAGATATAGACATAGTTTCATCATATAATTCCTTGGCCCTTATAAAAATACTCTAGGCATTCTTTAATGCAATTTCTTAAGTTAAACTAATTCCATACCTATCATTAAAGTTTTTGAGCTAAAAAAAATAAACATTTGATGTGCTTGAAACCAATACCATATCTAACAGGAAGTTTTAAAAATAAACACTTAATGTGTATACAAAAATGGTTATGCAAAAAAAAACCCAAATATAGTTAATTGTTGTCTTTGTCCATAATAATGGCTTTACATAATAATGGCTATGATCTTGCAAAAAATTTATATGTTGTCTTTGTCCATATATGAAATTGCCAAAAATGGTTATGATCAAATTGAGGTTAATTGTTCTTTTTCAAACAGAGATCGAGGCTTCAATATCTTAAGCAATATTATATGTTGTAGGATATGAAAAAATTAATAGAAGGAAAACAAAATATGCAATACACAACTTAAAACTCATACATAGTTGTTCCTATGCTCAATTCAAAACTTATCAAAAACTAGCTAATTGTTTATTGGCTTTCTTGCAGGTCATGTTCTATGTTGAAGAGCATCAATAATTGTCCAACCTCATCAGTCTTCTTTGTAGTTTGCGATTGTCCTTCTATCAAGGTAAGATGTTCAACTAAGTAATACCTACAATGTGGTCAGTTTTGTGTTGTTCTTTGCAATTTTACCTCTAACAATGATAGATTTGTTTTTAGGCTGGGGTTTAATAGTCTAAGTATTTTTGTTTGGGAATTGTTTAAATTGAAACATAAAGACTTGAACTTCAATATGATTAATTCAAACTTAGTATAAACATAAGAAATTTGCATAATTGACATGACAATTTTTGGCATAATAAACCCTCTAGGATAGTATATAGGCTAGAAACCTATGATGCAACTCCCATGAGGCTTATTGGTGAAAATTTTTGTCAACCTAGGAGTCACAAAAAGAACTTGCTTTCTCAATTCATTTGATCAAACAATGCCATATACTATAGTGCTTGTTTAAAATCAAACTTTGGAAATGAACTTGTTGTTGATTAATTCAAACATAAAGACTTGAACTTCAATATGATTAGTTTAAACTTAGTATTAACAAAAGAAATTCACATAATTGGCATGACAATGCTTTGCATAATAAACCCCTAGGATGATGTATAGGCTGGAAACCCATGATGCAACTCTCACGAGGTTTATTGGTGAAAAATTCCACTAGCCTAGGAGTTACAGCGAGAACTTTCTTTCTCGATTCATCTGGTCAAACAATGCCACGTACCAAAGTGCTTATATAAAATCAAACTTTAGAAATGAACTTATTGGTGATTAATTCAATGATAAAGAGTTGAACTTCAATGTGATTGCTTGATCTAGTTAGATCATAAACTCTAATTAGATTATGGAAGTTGCAATCTCTCAATTCACAACCTATCCAAAACTCTAATTAGTTCTGAAGTTCTCTAACAAACTATCGGAAACTTATGCAAGATCTCCTTTTGCACAATTTCTTGATCTGATTCAATTCTTGTTCTATTAAATCACTTAACTCTCGTTAGTCCAATTTAATTGTTTTTCATTCCATTTACCCTCTCAGTTTATTATCGAATTATACAATCGTAGAATCAAACCACAACAAATCCATTAAACACATAAACAATTAGATTTCTTTAATTCAACAATAAAACTGCAAAGGTAAGTTTAGAACATCCTCAACATTCTAGATCCTATCATTTACTATTCAATCCAATTATATACAATGAAAAAGCTGAAAATAAATAAGAAATACAATCTAAATGGAGGATGGGAGGCAATGACGTCGGGAAACCTCCTGATCCAGGAAGTGTGTCAAGTTAGCTTCTTCTCCTCTTCTCTCTTCCTCTATCTCTTGATGAATTCTCTCTAGGGTTTCTAAAGGTGGCTCATGTAAAAGCTCTCCTTCTGCCTCTTTTTGTTGTTCTTTAAATATCTCTTGTGTTCTGAGCAGCCCTATGTTTTTTCGGAAGTCTGAAAGGTCTAAAAAATACCTCAGAACTTGACATTTTTTAGTGTCTGCACATCTGCCCGATATAGGCCATGATCGTGGGTCACATCCGAGCCTTCTATCACGATCGTTGCATGCAGGCCATAATTGTAGGCCATTCCTTGCGATCCTATCATGATCGTGGGCCAAATCTGATGCTTCTATCACGATTGAGGCCTGACATGCTACAATTATGGGTCATTGTTTCGGCTCGAATATCTCCAAAACTCCTTTGTTCTTTGATGTTGACCCTAAAACACTAGCAAACATATCAAGGTACCTCAAAGACATAACATTTAAGCTTAAAGACTTATACTAACCCATAAAACACTTAAAACCTAAATAATTAACAAACTATCACAATTCTAACCTAAACACATAATAAATAATTGAATTAATAGTTAAATACATATCAAACAGCCCTAAAACACAATGCAATTTACACTTATCAACCATCCACCACCCCTATACCGACAGAGATATGAAGGGTAAATGTTGCGAATGAAGGAGTTGGTCTCCAGCCTGGAGCTAAGGTAGTTGGTAAAAGAACTTACATCACAATTATCAACAATCTGCGAGTGAAATTCTATAAATTTTGTAATACATGATAACACCATAGGTTTATACTGAAGTTATAGGTTTTAATTTCAAAATGATATAAAATACCTTATATATTAGGTTGGTTATGTCTAGAATGTACTCTAGAAATATCTCATCCAAGTTCAAGGAGAAGATAGATCTTATGGGTTATATATGGAAGAATATTTCTCAGGCAACAAAGGATTTTTATTATCAAGAGTTTGAGGTACAAAAAATATATTCTTTAATCTTTTTTATTTTATCTAATTTTATACATTATTTAGATAAATATTGTAGTTTATAAGTACTTATAGTGTATTTTTCTTTTTTTGGGAAGAATTTTTTTGGGATTCAAAATTTAATGTTATAATTTATAATATATAGGAGAGGCACGTTGGTGCATGTTATAGAGACTTTCTTGGTTCGATACACAAGAATGGTGTATGACCTCCTTACATATCTAAAGAAATATAGACTCGTTGGCAATAGTATTGGGCATTACCCAAGGCAATATCCATTTAAGAGTGCAATTCTACAAACAGAAGTGGAGGACCAGAGGGAGAGAGTTTACCCGTACACACTGAAGGATCTGTGACCCACCAGGAGCATAAAGAGAAACTTCTAAGTTTCTAAACTTTACAGTTATATTCTGATTTTTGTACTTTAATGTATGAAATTTGATTTCAATGTAATTTGTTTTATGAAATTTAGAATGAAAATATATATGTATTATGGAGAATGCTAATATTATAAATGTCTGGTGCCATTAATGACTATGTTGTTGAGTAAATTTTTTTATTCAACAGGGGGTAAATATCATAAAAATATAGGAAACTTTGCCAAAATTTTTGTAAATTGTAGTTTACTTATAACACTTTATTCTGATGCAGGAAAAGTCTATAGGCAAGAAGCCTACACTACGTCAGCTCTTTTTGTACGCCCATACTAAGAAACATAATGGTGTGACCTTCGTCAATACTCGATGCAAAGAACTTAATGTATGTAAAATTTATGCTTTAATATTAATTCTTAAACATTATCACTTATTAACATAAACAATTATAATGATAAGACCAAATACAAAACATTCAATGACAATCTCAGCACTCTGAAATTATTGATGAGAGTCAGACATATCTTGATGTAGTGGGTGGTAGGGACTGCCGTAGAAGGATCTTCAGCTTAGGTTCATTTGCAAAAACTTGCTATTTGCAATCCTCACCATCTAGTACAGTTGGATCTAGTAGGCGGTCCACATCAAATGAGATACTCGTTCAGCTTGAGAGCACAGTAGAGAGGCTGGTAACTCAGTTGCAACAGTCAATGGAGTTTATAGCCCAGCTTCGTAATGAGATGGATGAATAGAAGGAGAGGGGTAACACCTTATCGCAACAGTTAGAGCATCCGCCTTACTAACTGCATAGCTTAGATGGATAAGTGAATATAGATGTTTTGCTACTTTTTAGTAATTTTTTAATGAATTCTTAGTTTATAGTTATTTTCAAGATACTTATTATTGTACATTATAATTGTTATTAAATATTAACAATCAGGATAATTTTTACTTTATATGATCAATCAACTTATTGTTTAGAGAAATTAATGTAGAAAAAAACAAAAGATTATTAACTGAAAACTCAGGAAGAAAGTGAGAAATGGTGGTTGAAATTATCATAGTTAAAATTTCCAACGAAATTACGATATTTCGTCGATAATTTACTGACAGAATAACATTTTACGTAGGAAAATTTAACGACGGACATTGTTTGTCTGTAGGTAAAAGTTAACGACAGAATATTGTAGTTCTGTTGGTAAATTTACCGACGAACAAAAACTTACGATTTCTAAATTTTCAAACATAATTGCAAAATTTTGTCTCTAAATTTACCGACAAAATTAGAGTGTTTCATCGCTAAATTTCCCAAGGGAATTACAAAATTCCGTCACTAAATTTATCGATGGAATTATAATATTCCGTCGCTAAATTTGTGATGACGGCCACATCTTCGACAACTTTTTCTGTCGATAATTTTCATCACCAAATTTGTTTCTCGATAGAAAATCTTTATTTTCTGTCAGTAATTTTCTTCGCTAAAACCAATTTTTCTTATAGTGAACGTAGCTAAAAACTTTTAGCTGTGTTTTGGAAAACGTAGCAAATAATCTTTCGTTATAAGCGACAATTTGATAAATAGTCGCCAATAATCTTTCACTATGAAATACTTTCGTAGCGAAAATATATTCGTAACTATTTCTCAAATTGTTGCTTATACTTTTTAGCTAAGAAAATAAAGCGTAGGCAAAATCTTTTAGCAACGAATACGAAAAACCATCACCTATAGTTTTCAGCTACAGGGATTTGACGACATTTCTGGTGATGAATTTAAATCGTCACGAATTATTATTAACGACAATTTTTAGACTTTTATCGATGATCTTTTTCATCACTAAAAGTTCATTCTATTGTAGTGTCACAATTTAATTCTAATTCTTATTTTAAAGTAGTGAATTATAATATCCAAGTCACAATCCAATATGAAATGCAATTAAGTTATTTTCTTAAAACTTTACTTTATCTATTATAATAAGAGAAGTTCCAAAATTTGTGAAAAAAATTGCAAAGCAGTAAAAAAATTATTTAAATCTTAATTAATCAACAATTAGACATGATATGTTCAAATTGTCTTACATACATTAAAATATATACGTAACTATACCAACTAGCAATAATTGAAATCTCTTTAAAATTGTCAGCTACCTAATTAGTATATATAACTTACTAAAATTCTTGAAATTTTGGATTTATACAAATAATATGTGCTTAATTGTTGATATTTTTAATTATTTTCACTTAGCGATTATTGATACAAAAATGATTAAAATACTCACTTTAATTCATATTTAATTTTAGGTACAATTTGGGAGCAAAGAAATTAAAATGAGTTAAAAGCATTACATTTAGGTCATTTTTCGAAGATTAATATCTACTTGCTTTCATGGAGGAAGAAAAAAAATAATAAGAAAAAGCAAGAGGAAAAAAATACATAAGCATCAACGACACAAGTGGGATTTAATTGAGTGGCATGTCAAATGAGCTACAAGGGAAAAAGCGTGATTGGCCAGCAAGAGACCACGCACAAGCCACAGGACAAAGCACCGAACGACGACACATAGAGAGAGGCGCGACCATGGGGCTATAGAGGAATTAAATGAAGAGTTGAAATAAAAATGGTCACACAATAGTCACGCACAAGAGGTTAGCAAATTAAAGCAACAGGTGGCGTCGTGGCGTCAATTTCTAAAACAAATTAGAGAGCAGCAAGGGACAACGTTTTAAAGGAGAGTTTCAAAGTTTATTCGTCACGTCAATACACAGTGTCGGCATGCACAGAAAATCAAGGCACAGGAAAAAGTAGAGAGACAGCGACAACTGGAGCTCAACAACGTCAAACACACAGTAGACATAAGCATACGGAGAGGTGTGTCGGCACAATATAAAAGAGGGCAAGGAGCAAACAAATAACTAATCTACAGGTGGGCGTAAAAAGCAAAGCAGAGGAGCTGAAGATTTAAAGAGTATAGCAACGTTTATTTGTCTTATCAGTGTACAGAGCCGGTGCGGAGAGCGAGGAGCGGAGCCAGCAGCTACGGAGAATAACACACACAGAGAGGAACAAAACAGAACAACATGCAGAGGAGAAAAATGTTTAATTGACGTCGACCCTTAATCATCTTGTCAATGTACAGTAGAAAATCAGCAATAGTGGGACTTGAATCAGCTAGTGGACTATGAACGGTGCGTGGGGTAGAGGGCTGTTGGGATGGACTTCGGTAAGATAAGCAATGAGGATTCTCAAGTAATTTTTTGAAAAATACCTATGAAGGGCTGAACGTTTCGATGCCGGTTCGGAGGTAAAATTGACGCCAACGACCCGAGTTAAGTATTTTTATTATTATTTTGTTGTTTCTTTTTCTCATTAAAAATTGATTGTGTTATCCTATGTTAAATGATTTGGGTATTGTGTATGGATAATTAAATTTTCGTTATTATTCAGTTATTTGTGTATGAACCCTTTAGATATTTTAAATTGATGATTTTAATGCGTTCATTGAATCATTAATTTGAATCCCATTGCTAGAATTTTGGCATAATCCGTAATTGTTATGTTGAAATTCATGTGTAGCGACTAATGATTCGTAATCATTAGGCATAACATGACTTAGGTTAAATGACGCATCGTATGT
>JAOSBM010000204.1:21703165-21715004 GCA_027568955.1 Erythroxylum tenue | reverse complement strand
ACTTGTGTCACGTACATGCACAAGACCAAGAAATCTTTCAATGACACATCCAAAACTATCAACATATCGAATGACGACTCCCATTTGCTCTTTTACTGACACATCTCGATATTCATCCACTAAAATAGAGAACAAATCATCACCTATATCTAAAATAATGGCCTTTGTTGTCTCAAATGCAGCTGCATTAATGATATTACATTGAATATCGGGTGATGTAAGTTTGAGATTTTCAAGAGCATTCCCTATAACAATATTCATAATTTCTTCATTATTAGAAGCTATGAATTTTAGTAATTCTAGAAAATTCCCTTTGTTTGTTGAATTCTCAGACTCATCATTCCCCCGAAAAGGCATCCTTTGCATCAAGAGATAACGAAGACACCCTATTGATGCATTTAGCCTACACCGATATTCAATTTTTGATTTTTATGATTGCCTTGAAAAAGATGACTCAATAGAATTAGATTGGTTCATTAAATTTTCACAAGCAATTCGACATTTATTATGATCAGAGTCATGATTTCCTATATATTCTCTTAATCCTATTTTCTTTCGCCAAGCACTAAAACCCTCAGATACAAAATTAGTATGTTTTCTTTCACGATCAACCGAAAAAAGACAACAATATAAGCAATATGTAACATCTTTTTCAACACTATATTTCAACCAATCCTTGAAATCATCAAACCATCATACAATAAATCTCCTCTTACGATCTCCATCCATGGTTTGAGGACAGTTATGATTTCGAGGTTGATAAGGACCTTTTAATAAATAAGTTCTATGCACTTGATCTCATTTTTCAGGAGGATACTCCATTATATTAGGTCTCAATTCTGGATCGGAAGGAAGATTTTCTAAGTCAATCACAAGTTCTTCAATAATAACCCCCTTCGATGCTAGAGGTGCTTTATTAACATTTTGATTTAAATCAGACGATGATGACTGAACAGTCGGTCTTAATTTTTTAAAGCATTTTTTCATAACTGAAAAATAAAAAAATTAGTTAAAAACAATATTTACTAATTCCATAAAATTGGTAGCAGCTGTCATATATACTAACAAAAATTGGATCTCCTTTTCTTTTATTATATATATATATATATATATATATATATATTCCCTATTGTTCATAAACCTCAAAAACTCATTCCCTACCGCAACAACTTAGTTAAAATATTGATCAAACGATCATACATGCATTCGCTGAAACATCCCTAAATCCTGTCGTGGAATAAATATTATAAAACTTGTCGATATAAAAAGTAGACGTGACGGAAGAACAAAAAGTCAAGAAAAACGGTTAGACATGCCAGTCTTGCCTTACCTTCTCGTGTCGATCGTTACTTGCCAGTGTACAAAGCTGCCATCGAAGGTGATTGGATCACCGCTTCTAACTTTTTTAAGGAAGATCCTAATTCAATAACTGCCGAGGTCATTGAAAAGCCCATGACTGCTCTCAATGTCGCTATTGTTTCTGGTCTGTGTTTGAAATTTGTTCAAAACCTTGTGGGGTTAATGTCTAATCACCTCCATGTGAAAGAAAAATTTTGGAACACCCCTCTTCATACAATCTTTCACAAATCACATTGACAATGGCGGTGCGGCACACTTCAAGAGAGGGTCTTGTTCAATTATCAAAGATTTTGATATATATATATCAAATATATATATATATATATAATATTTAATTTTTTTAAAATCTTGGGGAGCCCATAACTCCGTCAGTGTTCACGAGGGTTTGTAGCTGAATTGAATTTATAAAGAGTTGTGGATTTCAATTACATATATGAATTAAATTCATCTTTGTTTTTCTGTTCCAAACTGTTGAATTAAATTCAATGTTGTAATTGAATTCAATTCTTATTGTTCTAAACAGGCTGTTACAAATAACAAGTCTTTAGAAGTTGACTAATGCTATCACCACCAAGTAATTGACTAGCATATCTTTTATTAATTTGTTAAATTTCAATGCAAGAAGAAACTCACAAACCTTTTAAGGCTATATTTAGTTGGAGGTTTATTAATAGAATAAAATGGAATGTAATATTATTCCATCGTTTGAAAAGAGAGTTTATAATATAATGGAATGAAATGAGATAGAAGAGGAGAGTTTCATATTACATCTCATTACATCTTAAACAGTAAAAATAAAAAACCTTCGATTTGTGAAGTTTAGGATGAAATGTAAAATGATAAACAACTTTACACTATATTACATTATAAACCCTCCATCTAAATAACATTTTATTATATTATATTATGAACCATTTCATCCCTCTTAAATAATAATTTTTAACATTACATTTATTTACATTCTGTTTTATTATAAACTATTCTATTTATTATATTTTATTTCATTCAATTAAAAATTTCACGTTCAATAAAAAATAACCTGAGGCTCTACGTGGAATTTGCATACACGAACCAAGAAGATTGAAAAGCCCAATTATAATGAAAGTAACTCAAGTGTCTTTGATTCTCGACGCTTCATGTTTATCAAAGTCCAAACTTCCAAGATACTTCAACAGAGCCAATGGGCCAAATTTATTAATATTTGGTGCTTATAACCCGACCATGGACAATCTGATTCTGACCAGACGTCACGGTTCTGGTTCACATCTCCTGCTAATATTATGCACTAACGACCTACCACATGTTGACACATCAAGAATGGACCCATACTGGGTCACATCTAATTGGTTCCTTCACATACTACCTGGTTATCTAAGCAAAATCTAGCCTAATCATGGCCTTAATCCCATTGCCTAAATCTCTAAAATATCCTCAATACAACAAAGAAGAAGCCCCTACATTCAACGGTAAAAAACAAAGTCTTTACAGGTACTTCCGTCCAGTAGTGAGTCTTAAATCTCTAAAATATCCTCAATACAACAAAGAAGAAGCCCCTACATTCAACGGTAAAAAAACAAAGTCTTTACAGGTACTTCCGTCCAGTAGTGAGTCTTAACCCAATAATTAGCGGCGGTATCAGGGAATCATATTTTTGTCTTCACTCTCTTCATCTCTGTTGTCGCCACGTGCCTTGTTAGGTTATCTGTAAATCCTAAGCTAAGCTAACAGGGACGTGTCTCTCTTGGTGGCAGATATAGATTTGAAGGATAAGCTCCGACCCAGAAGACCAATCTTCGGAGTTCCTTTGTTTCTAGCATTTTCGTCGTCAAGTTTCTTTTTTCCGGTACAACCCCCAAAAGGTGGCTTCTCTTTCTACCTTCTATCCATTTTGTTCTTTCCAAGTTTTGGTTTTTATGACCTTCTAACATTATTTTTGACATGGGATTAGTTGGTTTGAAGTTAAACCTCATTTTGTTTCCATTTTAGGTTCGTAAAGTAATGGGCTTTTTACTATTTTCGGTGACAGGGTGGTTGAATCGAGAGTATATTGGTTTAAAGAGATAAGATGCCAACTGGGTTTCTTTCTAAACTGAATTTTGGGATTAGGAGAGCGGTAGTTGCCAGAAATTCAGTTTCCTTTTATTCTAATTCTATAGAATCGTCATCAAGGCGGTCCTTTTCTGCAAATCCAATGGTGGCTTCTGGTTCTAAGGTTGTTTTTCCTGATGAGTTGCTTACTTCTTGCGGAAATGGATTGGATATTACGAAACCAAGTGGTGTTTTCTTTGCTGATAGAAGTCGTGTAAGTTGCGTCAGAGCTAGCGTTAGAATGGGAAATACAGAGTTACCAAATAATCGATTGGTTTCTGGGTGCTCTACGTTTGATGCTATGCGCAGGAGTAGTCACGTCAATGCTTTAGTTCTTGTGCCACTTATGAGAAACATCCACTCTTCTTCTGTGTGTTATTCTGCTGGTCCTGCTCACGACGTGTCGTTTGATGGGAATTCTCGGGAGGAACAGGTGGACTCCAATATGATATCTGGCCAGTAGGTTATCATCTCTTTCTGAGTGACTTACTATGGAATCTGGTTCAATTTTTAGAATTATAATGTCTATTGTTTTCATTATTTGGATATTTTATGCTTATTGCTTAATGGATGGTTAGTGAAGGTATAAACTTTGGATACTATACAGAAAATTCTGGTTATGCAGTCTATAGCAGCAGATGAATTAGATTTTCATTCTTGAGTTAAGGTTAGAATTTTTCGTGGTTACAGAGTCTTGAAGCTACACTCAGGATCATGCTACCTGCCTCATCCTGATAAAGAACAAACAGGTGGGGAAGATGCTCACTTTATATGTGATGATGAACAAGCCATTGGTGTGGCCGATGGTGTGGGTGGTTGGGCAGATGTAGGTATTAATGCTGGAGAATATTCTCGTGAACTTATGTCTAATTCAGTGAAGGCAATCCAAGAGGAATCCATGGATTCAATCGACCCAGCCAGGGTATTGGAGAAGGCCCACTCCCGCACAAATGCTAAAGGTTCCTCAACAGCCTGCATAATCACTTTGGCAAAGGAGGTTGAATGATTCTTGCTTGAATTAACTAATTAATAATCCGTTTCTTCTTTCCGTTTGAATGATTTTTACTGAACTCTTCTATGGTTGCTAATCAATTTTCATTCAATGTTCTTGAGATGGCATCTTTTAGGAGAGTCACTAGTTCAAACTTCAATACCATACTGTAGAATAGATACTTGGCTTTTACCATTGGTACATGAATTCTTCAAGGGGTTGACCATTTTGTCTGGACCAGATAATGTTCGAGTTCTGCTTCTTCTTATAGTTCACTATATGTGCTATATTGTTGTAGAATATACTGTTTGAGACTCTAGATTTATGTGGAACACTTGTTGCAACAGGGATTACATGCTATTAATCTTGGGGATAGTGGGTTCATGGTGGTTAGAGATGGATGCACCATTTTCCAGTCCCCAGTACAGCAGCATGGTTTCAACTTTACCTACCAACTTGCGAGCGGCCATGAGGGTGATCCACCCGGCTCTGGCCAGGTCAGTTCTTTCTTTTGACTGGAACGTCATGCCAAGTTTTCAAGTTATGCTGCAGTTTTTTATAATCTGCATATTCTTTAATATGTTCACAGTTGAATGAATAGTTTGTATAACATCTTGTGAGTTAAACGATGTAATCTTTCTTTTAGTGACTGAGTTTACCAAGAACACTCTTACCAAAAGTTCTTGCAGGTACTCCATTTTCACTTATTCTCTGCCATTTTTGTCCTTGAAATTAAGAACATGAAGTAAGAGATTGAGTTGGCAGCAGCATCTGA
This sequence comes from Erythroxylum tenue, assembly GCA_027568955.1. Lineage (NCBI taxonomy): Eukaryota > Viridiplantae > Streptophyta > Magnoliopsida > Malpighiales > Erythroxylaceae > Erythroxylum > Erythroxylum tenue. The sequence goes on along the minus strand of JAOSBM010000204.1, from coordinate 21,709,791 downwards.
CATTATGGCTAGTTTGAGGAGTTAATATGATTTGCATCTCTGTTTTGGTTCAAGATTGATGCTTCAATTTAGACGAGAAAATTAGTAGAGAACAAGTTTTATAAGTTATTTTCCATATGTCGTTCAGTTGCATTAGAAGGTTGAATTGATAAAATCAGTTGATTACCTGAATCAAACATCATTTTGGAATGACAAATTTCAGGTTTTCAATATTCCTGTTGCTCCTGGAGATGTCATTATTGCTGGAACAGATGGATTATTTGACAACTTATACAACAACGAGATTACTGCTATTGTTGTTCATGCTGTAAGAGCTGGACTAGGACCCCAAGTAACAGCTCAGCAGATTGCAGCTTTGGCACGACAACGAGCACTGGACAGGAATCGACAGACACCATTTTCTGCGGCTGCTCAAGATGCAGGGTACCGCTACTATGGTGGCAAACTTGATGACGTTACTGTTGTTGTTTCATATACAACCAGCTCCAGCAATGTGTGACCAGTCTTCTACCATATGCCCTAGCTGAAATATACATGTGTATCATTTATGTTGATCTGGCTTTTGGAGCCCCTGATCCGTCCTTTTGCTTAGATGCCCCAGACAGAGAGTCATTTGATTGTCCATGTGTTCTTAGACCAACTCAATTTTGATAAATGAAGCACCTTCTTTCATTCTTTTTCAGGCGGTATTTACAGGATCCTTGTATTCAGGAATCAAGGAGTGAAGCTTGTCGTCCCAACTGTCAGATAGTTTTATGATTTTAGCTAAATTCAAATTTGCTTATAACATATTCCAGGCTTAGCCTAGTCATACTCAAAGGTGCGAATACTGTATCATACTGGGCAGTATCAGTCATCCCGGTCAGAAAATGGTGCAGCATATGTTAGTTTCGTTCCAGGCTTTAGTATTTGGCAGATATCGGCCATTTTGGCTGGCATTGGACGGTATTCGAAAAACCAGTTTAACTTCAGTGTAAATTTTCAAAAGCTGAAAAAAAGAAGAAGCATAATCCTAGGATATTTTCTTCTTTGCAGCTCTTCAGCCTCCATTCTAGATCTCTGGTCTCCTTTCCCCTGCCTCTCTTCCTTCTCTCACTCACCATTCTCCTCTGCATTGCAGTTTCAGCCTTTAGGTCTCTCACTCGTTACGGCATTGTTGGCTCACGCTTTAGATTTACCCTACTGTTCTGCTCATCGTTACTCCAGAGTTCAGATCTCTCCTCTCCTCCTGTTGCTCGTCTCTCTTTATTTGATGCTCTTCTTTGCCGCTTATGTTCGTCGGTTAATTTTTGATTAGAGCTTATAATAGATAATAAATTTTCTCTTTCCTATCCATTCCTTTTCAGGATGACGTCTGATGTAACTTATAACTCTTGATTGTATGTTATATTTTATAGTGATATCATGGGTAGTTGAACTTATTCTGATTAGTATACAATACAAGCCCTTTCTGTACCGTCTAGAAAAAATAGAACAAACAATTACTTCACTTACCTTCTTCCTCTATAATTCTAATCCCCCCGAATTAACAAAGAAAACTAATTTAATCATTACTTTTGGCTTAACATGGCTATGTGGGGATGGGATCCTCTGGCCCCCTTATTCTGGCCCTAACCTGTCCTCATTTGATCCAAGTCATTCATTCATGTGCCCCCTACCTTCTTCCTCTATAATTCTAATTCCCCCGAATTAACAAAGAAAACTAATTTAATCATTACTTTTGGCTTAACATGCCTATGTGGGGATGAGATTCTCTGGCCCCCTTATTCTGGCCCTGTCCCCATTTGATCCAAGCCATTCATTCATGCATGAATGGCTTGGATCAAATGGGGACAGGTTAGGGCCAGAATAAGGGGGACAGAGAATTTCAGGCGAGCTATGTGATACATGTTTGGGATATGAAAATTTGAATATTCTTTTAATAAGTTATGTTTGTTTACTTGTTTACAATTAAGAGGTGCATGTGTTGTTTATTTTATTTATTGTACTTATTTAATTGCATTTATTTTATAGATAAATTGAAGGAAGTTTGAGTACTTCTAATAATTCAAGCCCTTTTGGAAGATTCAATGATCCAGCTTGTGCTCATGCTAAATTGCTTCTTAGTATGAAGAACCATCCTATATGTTTGTATTGCAACAAACAAACGAAAGATAGGGAATCACCAAATTAAAGAAGTATTTAGCTAGGATCAAAGGTGATGTGGAGCCTCGTAAGAAAGTTAGTCACGATATGAAATGACAGATAAAAACTTTGCCTAAAGAGTATTAATATCAGAAAGATAAAAGGCAAAAATTGAATTACGAAATTGGTAATGAAAGATTGAATTACGAAATTCGCATTGAAAGTTCTTTTTGAGGTGGTTAGTATGATATGAGTAATGTTGAAGGTGACATTCTTACCCAACAAGAAGAGATTGTTGCACTTGATGTGAGGAAGAAAAGAAGTCAAGTATCTGATTTTTTTTCTCCATGAAAAACTCGTAAACCTTAACCTTCAATTCATAGTGTTTTACAATCTAAAGAAGTAGCTTATAATATGGATACAACAATAGATAGATGGAGGTATGATACATGTGTATCATTCAATAATGCTCAGTCATATTATTACTAGCTTATGGTGGATGTTATTGCCTCTTATAATCTAGGATATAAAGCTCTTTTAATTGATGAATTTAAACGTAATCTTTTGATTACCCCTATTTGTGAAATAATGGATGAGAGAAGAATGTCTTGGACAATTTACGGGTGTTCAATCATATGTGATGGTTAGATAAATAGAAGACATGAATCTATTATCAATTTGGGTTAATTGCCAAAAAACCCTAAATTTTCGTCAGTTATTATAAACCGAACTTTAAAAAGTAGCAATAAACTGCCCAAACTTTCAATTTTTTCAATTATAGCCCAAACTTCAAAACGTGGAAATAAAATGTTCGAATTTTCAATTTTCTTAAATTCTAGCCCGACATTATCTGTTGTTCTTCTAATACCCTTAGTTATTTGTTTTCTGTTTATTCTTCTTGACGCCTCAAACTACTCTTGCATTACAATATACTACATCAGTAAGGTCGTTGAGGCTACGTAATCTGATTTAGGTCATTTTTAAACTTAACGGGAACACTAACATCTGGTTAGAATTGAAAAAAGTTAAAAGTTCGAGCATTTTATTGCTACTTTTTAAAGTTCGCGTTAAAATTGAAAAAATTTGAAAGTTTGGGTATTTTATTGCAACTTTTTAAAGTTCAGGCTATAATTGAAAATTTGACAAAATTTTGGCCTTTTTTGTATAATTATCTTATCATTTTTTTGGTTTATTCAACTAAAGGGACAATGTTTTTGAAGTTCATTGATACATTTGACCTTATAAGAAATACTTATACTCTGTTTGAGAAAATTGTAGATGAAGGTGGAGCTAAAAATATTATATAGTTCATCATTAAAAAAGATTTTGTTTATAAAGCATTTGGAAATAGGTTGCAAAGCAGATATAAGTCTTTTTATTGGACTCCTTGAACTGTACATTGCATTCACCTAATGTTGAAAAATATAAGAGATGCTAGATACGTTCCTATCATTGATGAAACTATGCAAAAAGAAACAAAAGTGACCAAGTTCATCTATAATTATACACGAGTTCTAAATTTGATGAGAAAGAGTTCCACTGATAGTAAGAATTTGTATTGTCCTGCCATTATAAGATTTGCAATTAAATTCTTATTAAGAAGCTGAAAAAAATGTTTACAAATGATAAGTGAGTTGCATCTTAATATATCAGGTCTAACGTTGCAATGAAAGTTCCCAGACTTATACTTGAAGATCATAAACTCAGCCTTTGGTGAGAGCTCTTTATTTGATTGATAGTATGAGAAGTCAACAATGAGTTATTTTTATAATGTTATAGAGAGGGTGAAGGAAGCAATCAATGCTAATATGAAAAATAGGAATTTTTGTATACATCTTACTTTACAATCATCAATAAAAGATGAGAAAAAACAACTTTATTCTCTGTTGTTTGCCGCTGGAGTATTTTTCAATCATAATGCCTATTTTAAACTAGGCTTTATAAAGAAAGTTAAAGTTAAGAGGAGAATGTTATTAACTATTATAATAATCATTTCTATATGAGATGATGCAAGATCTCCTTAGCTTGCAAATAGAGGCATAGAAGAATGAGTGCTAATTTTGGATGCCCATTACAATTTGTTAAAGAGACACTTAATCTAGATATATATTTCTTCACTTTTGTTACTTGTTTGAAATTAATTATCACTTTATTTTGTTTTTGAGATTATTTTTTGTTATCTTATAGTTGCTTGATGGGACCAATTGAGAAGTGGTGTTCCAGAATTGTAAAGGTTTATAATTTAAATTATGGGTCAATGTATGAATGCAACTTAGTGTAAAATAAATTGGAGCACATTAAGTTTATCCATTCCAAAAGATAAATAAATTGGAACCCAAAAGATTGAACAATTTGGTCTTTATTCAATACAACTTAAAGCTTCAAGAAAGGTATGATATTATCATTATCAAGTTGAGTATAATTTCTTGTAATTTCTTAATGATTTAATTTTATTTGTCTATTGAGACTCTTAACATAACAAGTAGTTCTACAAATCTAATTTGCCTTGACCATATTGATTTTTTAGCAGACTAAGTTTTTTAAGAACTAAGTTTCATAAATGAGAGAAAATAATTTTGGATAGAAAAGTATTGATATGTCATTTAACGTAATGAATTTGAATAATGATGATGATGAGGCTCCTCTTAATGTTAAAATTGAGGTTAAAATGATTTAAGTGGATATGGCATTGAAAAAAGTTTTGTATTTTTCATTTTTTAATTTTACTTATATTTGATGTATAAATTAAATTGTACATATGCAATATAAATATAAAACTTTTAATTATAAGTGTTTTTATTTCAGGTTTTATTTCTACTTTACTGTGCACCTCGATACAAACTCTTATTATAATGCATATAGTTATGGGCATATATTATTCATACTATTTAATATTTTGATGTAATTATTATGTATTATATGATGTAAATTGTAAAATTTTAAATATTACTTTATATCATTCTTAATTTTGTATATGTAATGATAATTAATCAATCTTTTTCTTATATTAATTATGATTATTCTTTATATGTGAAATGTAACATCCCACTACCATAGAATATATACCCAAACATCCAAAGGACATTCAAGAACATATCCTATGACAACGGTATGTTAGAGCAAACATAATCTCTTAAATGACATGATAAAGAATACACAATACTTGAAATCGCAACACTTCATCTCATTCAATCACAAAAGTCTACATTGTACTCATTAAAACAAATATTTACATTACCAAACATGAAAAATTTTACAATCCTTTATACAAAAGTTATGAAAGTCAAAGAAGCTACAAATTACAATCTATAACTCCTCTGATGTCAGTTGACAGACCTTTGAGTCATATCTTAATCCAAAATGTTTCTCTAGAAAATCTTAGGAACTAGGTCTACTGACCCGTACATGAAAAGTCACTTTGCAATTTTTGATGAGTTTTGCGAACTCAATGAGTATCATTGATGATCTCACTCAAGTCAAGTACACAAATATCTCACAACCAACCAATTTTCACAAATATTTTACATCTCAATAAGACATAATGAATGTCACACATCCCACATACATTCTTTCAAAACATGTATAACCCAATCAATCACATTATTATGGCATATCACTTTATCATCACAATTTCAGAAAAGATTTCATAATCATATATTTCATAATCATAAATATACAAATGCAGATGCAGATGAGACTTCAGATTCGTTATTATCTGTTGTGATTGAGTGCCTTTCAGATATACATACTGGCTCATTGGGCTCAGTCAGATACAGAAATCACAGAGCAAAGCTCTACGTGCAGAATTATGAGCTTAAAGCTCTTTCAAACTGGCTACTCTGATCATAACGCCTTTATCTGAATATATATTTTATGAAATGCATCAAATAACATAATATGTCATGTATAGCATTTACTTATAATGCACAGACAGAATCTTATATTCATCAGACCTAAGTCCGGCATTCAACTTTCGTTGAGTATACAGATATTATTCAGAATTCAGATGCAAATAAATCACTTCCAATACATTCCCAAATATCAAACTCCTCGGACCATTAAAGTCTAGAATTCATAAACAAATCACAAACAATTCAATAATTGGAAGTTAAACAGAATAAATCAATCCTAGGAAGATCATCTAGGTTGACTCACAATATGCTCCAATTTATGCTATTGCCTGAATGATCCGGTAATATGTGAATGGCGTCCGACTTGAGCGTCTAAAATCATACAATTGATACATAATTCACATTACAAAGTCGATCAATCAAATACTTATTCATTTGTGCACATATATTCATATGCCATGTTCAATGCATGCCCAATGACTATCCCGAGTATGTTTCCTTAATCATAATTCATAATTATTCACATATTATCACTTGAATATGTCTTGTTTGCATTTAGATTAATACCTTAAGAAGACTTGATCATGCTCCATTCATTAACCATACATTTACTAACTCTTTTCTAGCATTACAAATATTTCACATAATTCA
>JAOSBM010000204.1:21675540-21703065 GCA_027568955.1 Erythroxylum tenue | reverse complement strand
ATTCAATCAAAGTTTCTGTCCTAATCAACTCTTCCTAAACAACTTCAAAACTTCGATCGATCATAACTTCTAGCTCCGATATCGAAAAATTGCATACTTTATAGCGTTAGAAAGCTGGAAATACAAGCCACAACTTTCATTAAGACCACATGAACAAATTCTAATCAATGAGGGTCAAAATCCAAATCGAAGCTACTGCTCTGAAATTTTCATACTAAACAACATTCAAACTTCACAAATTCACATCTTTCAACCTCCACATCCAAAAAAAGCACACCATACCTCATCGGAAAGGTATGAAATTCTTCTATAACTTTAAAAAAAGGTTACTTGGCCCAAATTAACCAAAATCAGTTCAGAAACTTGCCTTAAACTAGAGCACACAAAATTGCCCTTATGAACATTCACAAAACAAAGCAAAGAAACTTTTAGAACAATCATCGGCAAAACACAATAAAACATGAGTATTCTTCATGAATATCAACATATGCGTTCTTACAAAACTTTAGTGGGCATTTCTAGCCTCAATACAAAGTCTCAAAAATTGAAATTTCAAAGAAGTTACATGAATAGTAACTATACAAACTCACTTTTTCAATTATAAAAATGTTACTCACAATACATATATACTCAAAACACTCATTACATGCATTAACCTCAAAATATCATTTCAAATTCAAGAATTTTCCTTTTTTTTCTTTGCACATAAATAATTCACCACCATTTCAATCTTCCAAGAAAAGTTCGGGGTCCAACAATTGCATATGCTATCTTTGTAATGTGTTCAAATATAAATTCTTGTATGAATGCTAATGTTATGCATGTATATGCAATACTTAATCAAGGGTTAAACCCTCAACATGTACCGAAAAACAAGATATTACAATTCTTCCTCCCTTAAGAAATTTTGTCCTTGAAATTTTTACCTAAATAATCAAATAAATAGGGGCAATGTCTTTTCATGTTCTCTTCCGTTTCCCATATGGCTTCTTTAGTTGAATGGTTTCTCCAAAGTACTTTCACCAATGGGAACACTTGATTTCTCAATTTTTATTCTGATAGCCAATTATCTTAACTGGTTCTTCAACATAACTTAGATTACTAGAAACTTCAATCTCCTGAGTCGGTATCACATGAGTTGGATCCGACTGATATCTCTTAAGCATACTCACATGAAACACATTATGTATATGTGCCATTTCAGAAGGTAAGGCTAACTTATAAGCTAATGGCCCAACTCTTTCAATTATCTCATATAGACCAATATAACTCGGGTTTAACTTACCCTTCTTACTGAACCTCAACAAACCTTACCAAGGTGATACTCTCAGAAATACTCTATCTCCTATCTGATACTCCATATCTCTTCTGTACTGATCCACATAAATCTTCTTTCTATCTTATGCTACTTTAATTCTACTACGGATCAATTTCACCTTGTCAACAATATCCTGAATCAATTCTAGGCCTTCGACAATTCTTAGACCCTCTTCATCCTAATATAAAGGCGAACGAAACTTTCTTCCGTACAACACCTCATATAAAGCCATACCGATACTACTGTGATACTGATTATTATAGGCAGATTCAATCAAAGCCACATACTGATCTCATATTCCTTGAAACTCCAGAACACAAGCTCTGAGAATATCCTCAATAGTCTTAATCGTCCTCTCACTCTAACCATCTGTCTGAGGATGAAATGTAGTACTGAAATTTAGTTTTATACCCAAAGTTGTCTGTAAGCTACCCCAAAATCTTGAAGTAAATCTAGGATTCCTGTCCGATACAATGGACACTGGAACTCTATGTAATCTCACTACTTCATTCACATATTTCCGAGCTAACTGATATAGTAAGTTATTCTCTCTCACTGGCAAGAAATCAGCCAACTTGGTCAATCTATCAACAATGACTCAAATGGTATCATGTTGCCTTGGAGTCCTCGGCAAACTCATAATAAAATCTATCGAGATTCTCTCTCATTTCCACTCCAGAATAGGCAAGGATTGTAACTTACCAACCGGAGTCTGATTCTCAGCTTTTATCTATTGGCAAGTCAAACACTTAGCCACATATTCAGTCACTTGCTTTTTCATCCCTGACCACAAAAAATGTTGCTTCAGCGTATTATACATCTTAGTAGTACTAGGATACATAACATAAGCTGCTACATGTGCTTCCTCCATAATCTCTTTCCTTAGATCTTCAACATCAGGTGCACATAACCTCTGTTTCAACCACAATGTATCATCTCTTAATTCAAATTCAGAATCCAGATTCACTTTCAACTTCTGAATTAACTTTACCAATTCTGAATCTCTGTTCTAAGCCTCTCTAATTCTTTCATGCAATACAGGTCTCAACTTCAATGTAGCTATCAATGCTTCATTCTGCCCCAAATTCAATTCAACATTCAGTGCTCTCAAATGAACTAGGCTCGGTAACCTCGATAATTGTACATGAGCCACACTACTATTGGACTTCCTACTTAATGCATCAGCTATCACATTAGCTTTGCTAGGATGATACTCAATTGTACAATCATAATCTTTCAATAATTCTATCCATCTCCTCTGTCTTATATTCAACTCCTTCTGACTCAACAAATATTTTAAACTTTTATGATCAGTAAATACGTTAAAAGTTTCACTATACAAGTAATGTCTCCAAATTTTCAAAGCAAATACTACAACAACAAGTTCTAAATCATGTACTGGATAATTAAACTCATGAGATCTCAACTGTCTTAATGCATATGCTATCACTCTACCATGCTTAATCAACACAGATCCTAATCCTTGATGTGAAGCATCACTATACACTAACATACCCTCTTGTTCCAAATGGAATAACTAACGCCGGTGCTGTAGTTAACCGATGCTTACGCTCTTCAAAACTTCTCTGACAATTATCATTCCATATGATAGGCACATTCTTCCTCAGAAGTTTTGTCAAAGGGGTTGAGATCAATGAAAACTCCTTAACAAACCTCTTGTAGTATCCAGCTAATCCAAGAAAACTCCGAATCTCAGTCACATTCTTCGAAGCCTCCCACTTCATCACTGCTTCTACTTTCTTTGAGTCTACCTGAATGCCCTGTCCAGACACTATGTGACCCAAGAATACTACTTGATCAAGCCAAAATTCACACTTACTGATTCTTGCATACAACTGTTTCTCTCTCATTATTTGTAGATCAAATCTCAAATGCTCTGAATGTTCTTTAAACTTTGAATATACCAACATGTCATCAATAAACACAATCACAATGCAATCTAAATAAGGTCGAAATACCTTATTCATCAAGGTCATAAAAGCTGTTGGGTCATTAGTCAATCCAAACGACATCACCAAAAACTCGAAGTGCTCATATCTTGTTCTAAATGCACTTTTTGGTACATCAGCCTCAGTTATTTTCAATTGATAATATCCCGATCTCAAGTCTAACTTTATAAACACCTGAGCTCCCTGTAATTGATCAAGCAAATCATCAATCCTCGGCAATGGGTACTTATTCTTAACTATCACTATATTCAACTACCGATAATCAATACACAATCTCATAATTCTATCCTTCTTCTTTACAAACAATACCGAAGCTCCCCAAAGTGACACACTAGGCCTAATAAAACCCTTATCTAACAACTCTTGTAACTGGGTCTTCAATTCTTTCAGTTCTACAGGTTCTATCGTATATAGAGGGATTGATATAGGAGTGGTACCTAGAATGAGGTCTATGGTAAAGCCCGTCTCCCTTTCTGGGGGTAAACCCAGTAGTTCTGCAGGAAACACATCCAGGAAATTCCTACCAAGTGGAATATCCTAAATAGTTTGTTCATTCCGGGTATCAACTACGTGGACCAGATAAGCCTCACATCCACCTCGGAGCAGTTTCAAACACTCATGAATGAAACATACCTCACCAATCACTGTTGTGCTACCCACTGTGGTACTCACCTCTAAACTACATTTCAATATATCTCTCTCATAATGCAATCTAGATGAATGGATGTGTAGATCTTGGATCTACCAATGCAAATGCTTCAAAATGAAAAACATTCAACACACCCGCTACTACATTTGGGTAGTTTTGTGCCTCCTGTTTGGTGATGGCGTAGATCTTGGCCTGAGACTGTTACTGGTTACTCCGCACTTTAGTCTTGATACTGGGCCCTGCTGATTGAGTTCAGCCTCTACCTCTGCCTCTTTATGCAGATCCGATAATTTTACTCTGCTGAACTGTTGTCTCAGTCATTGTTCCTCCTCTAACTCTAGACTGTGGTCCTAAAGTCTCAGGGCAATCTCTGATCTGATGCTCTACAAAGCCACAACGAAAACAAGCTCTCGATAGCCTCCAACACTCACCACCATGTTTCTTACCACAATGCTTACAATTAGGCATCTGTTGTGACTGCCTAGAGGGCACTTGTCCTGTACCTCTACCAGTCTAAACAAATCCAACTCTTAGTCGATCTAGCCTGGAATCGAGACGATCTGTTCTGACGTTTACTGAAGCTTATACCAAAATCAGCATAAGATTCACCCTGTCTCTTCACTTTAAACTCCTGTCTATACTCTCCCTGACCATCCTTCAATAACTGTTCAATTCTGATCAAGGCCGCTCGGAGTTCCGTAAAACTATCCAAATTAGAAATGGCTAGCCTCGTTCTTATCTCTATATTTAACCCATCTTCAAACCTCGTACACTTTTTCTCCTCAGTTGGGATTAATGCAGTTGCATACCCTATTAATTCATTAAATTTGATCTCATACTCTGATACTGAGAGACTTCATTGTTTCAAATTTAGAAATTCTTTCATCTTTCTGTCCAGATAAATCTTCGGCATGTAATTCTCTTTAAACACCTTCAGAAAATCTTCCCAAGTCAAACTATAAGGTCTGGTGGCACTGTTTGGAATACTCTTCCATCACTGTTGTGCTGGACCTTGCAGAAGTGAGATTGCATAATCAAATCTCTCATCTGACTCTCAATCCATCTGATCAAACACCCTTTCAGTTCTCTCTAGCCAATTTTCTGCCTTAACAGGGTCTGTACTCCCGTAGAAGTCTACAACCTCTTGCTTCCGAAACTTATCATATCTCCTTTCCCTCCTCTCCGGGATTCTTGGAGGTATTCGCGCAAACTCAGGTACAGAAGACTCTTTATTAGCTCCTCAAATTCCATGTCAGTTGACTCTCCAACTTGATCTCCTATGGCAGGTGACCTATAACAAAAATAGTTGTGATCACTAACTGAGTCTCTTAATATTTATCATATCTCAATACTCTTATATGTCCCTATGGATGTCAAACCATACTCTGATACCAAAATTATAACATACCATTATTATAAGATATGTTCTTGAATGTCCAGATCGTCTAGATATTTGGGTATATATTCTATGGTAGTGAGATGTTACATGAAATATGTGAAATGTAATATTAATAGAAATAAAGGGATCCTTGTTATTTCAATTTTATATTGTTACAATTTTTGAGATATGGTTAAATAGCATTTAAAATTATACAACCTAATATATCAAGAAAATATTTTATAATTTTAATTTTAAAAAAATTATTTGAAACAATACCGATATTCACAAATTTCGATACTACACCTTACCAAACTCAAATATAATAATTGATAATGAGTCATAACATTGATCATATTCCCACCACTTGCTTTGCTTGAAATAAATGTGTAGGTTTCAGTCCGTTGGTACTTTGAGTTCTGTAAAATCCATCCCAATTTCTACGGTTGCTTTAAAAGAACCCTTTTATGTTTCAGAATCGCACAGGCTGGAGTTATTGAAGGGATATAAAAATTTTAAATGAGGCTTCTTTCTATAAACTAATAAAAGCAGGGGCTCGGTCATAGGCACTCACCAAGACGACTGATTCTGAAAACCTGCCTTGTGTGCTGACCACTCTAAAACGAGCTCCAATGACATTTGCTTCACTTTCTTGATAGGTATATTAAGTGTATCTCAAGTCTCAACACGTGGGATGGACATCACTACATGGGATGTTACCTTGCATGGAATGGAAAGCGCTACTTAATATTTTGCAGTGGAGTGCATGCGTCCTTGTATAACTCTCAACTATTCGCAGATGCTAGTACAGGTACACTCGAACCTTGCACCACAGTGACGTCTATAGTAATATTGTCTGTGTGTTACTATTCTGGAATCCAATTATATTGCAGGAAGACTATAAGTTATTTGGTGTCTTAGCAGATAATTATAAGTTAGCTTATTGTTGCTCAACCTCTTGCAAGTCCAGATTTTGCGAATCAATTTAGTAAAACATCGGTTTCTTTCCATTTAGGAGAAGATCTTGTAAACATATTGAATCCTTTAAAAAGATAGTAAAAAAAAATTATGGATGGCAAACGAATGAACTCAATAAGAAACTGACTGAAGAAAAACAAAAGATGTCTAGGCAAAAATGACATGAAGACAAAGGCTTGAACGGAAGATAATCAACAAAACTTAACCAAATAGAACATGCAAAACATGAACTTTTATTGGCATTGACAGGGAGCTTGGGGAAGATTCAGATTTTAAAATTTCCAAATTCTTCTCGTACTTCTCCTTCCTTCATCGTCACTACCTCCGTGCTCTGACCTTTTTGTCTTGGTTTCTTCTTCTTGACCATCTTCTGGTTCCTCTCTATTTGTCTGCTCTGCTGGATGTTGTCCCTCTCCTTGGCTTTTTTCCTTCTCTTTTCTTGCTTCTTCCTCTTCTTGTCTCCTTGTCTCTTCCTCCTCTCTCTTTGCTGCTTCTTCTCTTCTTCTCCTTTCCCTTTGCTGCTTCTTTTTTGCATCTCTCTCTCTAATTCTCACTTTCTCTTCTTCTTTTCTTGTCCTCTCTTCTGCTTCCCTCCTCTTCTTTTCCATGTCTTCTTGTCTCCTAACTTCCTCTTCTTCTCTTCTTGTCCTCTCTTCTGCTTCCCTCCTCTTCTTTTCCATGTCTTCTTGTCTCCTAACTTTCTCTTCTTCTCTTTCCTTTTTTTCTTCTCCTATCTTTCTAGCTTTCTCCTCTTCTCTTTCCTTCCCTTCTTCTTCTCTCTTTCTAACTTCCTCTTCCTCTCTCTTCCTCTCTTCTTCTTCTTTTCTTCTCTTTTCCTCTTCCTCCTTTTTTCTTTCAACTTCCTTCTCCATTATGATCTCTTCTTCCTCAGCACATGAAGTGCAATCCAATATGATTGACTCTGTCTGATGACTCACTATCTTATCGATTGTTGTGTTGCTGACATTGAAAGAAACAGCCAATATCTTTTTGTCCAAAGTTTGGAGGACTGATCTTTGCCCAGTCACGAACTGTGGATGGTTTCTTCTTGATGTTGTGGTGAACCCCATGAAGATGAAGGAATCATTGTTGAAAGACATCTGAGCCATAGGATGGAACCTAGGAACCAGAAAAACATCTCCTTCCTTCACTTTAAACCTCGTACTTTTGCACTCTGATTCCTTTGCATTGCTAGCACAAACAATCCGAACCATCCCTTGCCCATGTAGCACTATGGATATCTCAACAGCCATTGGATTCCAATGAGGCCCCATCATCGATCCCTGAACAAAAGTTATATCAATGGCAGTGTACAAGCTTCAAGCTATTTCGAACCGAATTAGTGCTGGAACATGGATAATGTTACCTGAAAGTGTTTACCTTTGTCAAGTTCACCATAAAAACCCCAACATTGGAGCCTTTTAGTAGTTTTAAGTTCCCCCTGTCAACTATCAGGCTCCTTCCATTGCAATTCTCAAAATCTGGATCAGCATCCTCCATGTTGAATGCTTTGGCTGTCTTGCTTTTGCCATCGTAAGACTTGCCACCAAATGTAAGAGCTTTGAGCAATCGAGATTCTAATTCCCAGAATATTGATTTCTTGTGTGGTTCCGCGTGCACTATTCCTTCTGGCTTCGCTGCACTTGCCAGTTCTTCTATTACTTTTTGAGAGACCTGAGAGTAAGATACCAATTTGGAGCATTATCCTTTTTGGTTTTACTCGGAGAAAATAGAAATATTAGGGCATGGACACGAATTGTAGATTAGCAATAAGCTGATACATTAAAAGCTGATTGCAGGAGCTTCCTGTCAAATCCAAGGACCAGGTCACTAATGCTGGAGTATGCTCCAATTGATGGCTCCTACAGTAGTAACATCAAAATTACTGATTAACAAAACTTTCGTGAAACCAGCTAACATATGTAACTAAAGAGAGGTCTTTAGATCATTCTCATACGTATACATCCTCATCTGTGTTGGAGAATATAGCATAAATCCTTAGCTTCTCCCGCTCAGGGGTTAGGCTGCTTTGAAGAAAGAAGACTGACCCAGGTTGCAACCTGTATACATCACCTCTCCTCAGATTCATCCTCTTTATCTCTTTTCCAGCATCAGCCCAATTCAATTTCCCAGTTCCTGGGCATTCACAAAACTTGTTTGATGGGAATCATTTTAAACAATGAACATATTAACCCACAGAACTTTAACGTTATCATCTTGACCAAAACATAGAGCCTGAGAATTCAGGTTACAAACTTTTTAGACTTCCAGACACCTACCCAGTTAACCCGTATACCATTTTAACGAATAACTTGAAATTTCGTTTAACTAACCAACATTTTTTACCTGTGTGGACATAGAAGACCATGTCAGCATGGAGTAGTACAGGAAGGAACAAGGAGTTGGGATCCAATTTGATGAAGCGAAGATGGAAAGGCCCTCTTGTTCCAGTACTAATATCAACGGCTGAGATTTTTCCGTACTCTGTAACCACTAAAGACTTCCTGTCCTCTCTTTTCACCATAGAACTAGGAGTAACATCGTTTCTCAACGCCTCTGCACGAACAGAGACGTCGAGAAGAAGCAGTAAGAATATCGATAAAGCTGGAACTGCCATAACCAAACCTTTCTGAGACATTGTTAGTGAAACTACTCAAGTGGAAGATACTATTGGCGTTGGAGTAAGCCTGTGATGATGCATATTATATATAAACAGGGAGGTGATGAGTTACGTGTGGCTTAAGGGGACACGTGCATGTACATGAAACACATGGCAAATGCTCTCAGTCAAACTGTTCCCGCTAAAACACAGAGTGGTTAGTTCTACCTTTGATCGTTTTTCCTGGAGGAAAGTTTAGTTGGTCTTAAGATCATATACAAATGTATTGTAGTGTATTTACTTGTCTTAATCTGCTTATTTCTCTCAAAAACTTGCAATGTATCTTCTCTAACAGAACAGAACTACTATATTTCATCCATTATCCAAAACCTACAAATGTAGGAGAATACCCTCATTGGTTGGCCACAATCATTATGAACTGATCCACAATACATTGGAAAATGGTAATAAAAGAAAGAGAGCGGATATTCGACTAATGCTAATCTGTCAAATCCTATCTAATTCAAAAAAATGTTGTAGTTATATTTAAAGAATTATTTTCTTTTGCTTCCTTTACACTATCAAAGTAGCTTTTAGAGCGGAATAATATAATAATAAAAAAATTAATCAAATTTTATATTAAATTTAATATTTTCCAAAATTTCTGGATCCAACCCCCAACTCTCTTTTCTATAATTTATAAAAATAATTAAACAGTTTTAATAAATTAATCAATTTTTAAAATTTAAATTATTTATCTTAAATTTTTTATTAAAAAATAAAAAAATCAAAATCAAAATATGTGTCACAAGCGTGATATTTAAAAAATTAAAATTAAAATAATAAAACATACAAAATCAAAATCAAAATATTTGTCACAGGTGGGACTTAAGTGTAAAGCCTGTGATATAAATAAAATCAAAATTTTAAAGTTTAAATTTTTGAATAAAAATTTTATTTTAAAAATTAAAATTAAAATAATAAAAAATTTGTGTGACACAAATGAAATCAAAATTTAAAATTTTAAATAACATTTTGTTTGTTTATTCTTTTAGTTTTAATTTTTTAAATAAATTTTTATCTTCAATTTTTAATTAAAAAATTAAAATAAAAAACGAAAAATATGCCACAGACATGACGTAAGTGCCACGCTCTGTTACACAATTAAAATATATTTTTTATTTTTATTTTTTTAATTATACTTCTATTAGTTTAACAAAAAATTTTAATTATGCTACTATTAATTTTATAAAAATTAAAATCAAAATCAAAAATCAAAAAATTAAAATAATTATTTAACATTTATTTTGTTTTTCATTAAGTCACGTCTGTGACACATATTTTAATTTTTTGATTATTTTAATTTTAATTTTAAATAAAATTTTTAAGATAAAAATAAAAAATATATTTTATTGGTGACACATTTTGTTTTTAAATTATTTTAATTTTAATTTTTTAAATAAAAATTTTAATATAAAAATTTTAAATTTTAAAAATTGATTTCATTTGTGTCACAATCGTGACACTTAAGTCACATCTGTGACACATATTTTAATTTTGATTTTGATTTTTTGAATTTAATTTTGATTTTTTAAATATAATTTTAAGATAAAATTTTAAAAGTTAAAATGTGATTTTATTTATGTTATAAGCGTGACTTAATTGTCACGCGTGTGACATATATTTTTATTTTATTTATTATTATTTTAATATTAATTTTTAAAATTTTTTAAAGATAAATAATTTAAATTTAAAAAATTGATTAATTTATTAAAATTATTTCATTAATTTATAAATTATAGAAAAATTAAATTAAATTTAAAAATTCATTAAATTGATTATTATTATATTATCCCGTACTTGTTTTTTTTGAAAAAATAGTGTAAAAGAAGCAAAAGAAAATAAGTCAGTAAATAAAAGATGACATTTTTTGAATTAGAAAGGCTGGACAAAGATCCGCTCTCCAAAAGAATATGGTTTTCAGAGAATAGGAATGGGCGCATGGAAATGAGAATGGGTTTATGCCAAGTGCCAACACTGATCTTGGTTGAAGACAACCAACTAAGCCCATACCAATCCGAGTTTAGCCACCTTTGGGTCTTGAGTTTGTTAAGGAGCTCGGCCTTAAACAGGCCCATGAACCTTGTATTTTTCATATGTATTGTCTTAATCAATATTGACTTTGGGACCTTTTTAAGCACCCCTGGGTCTGATAGGAGTAGGATACTCCGATGCTCAAAACCCCTTTTGCCAAGTGGTTAGAAATGATAAAATATCAAGTGGGCAAGAAGTGAGACCCTTTTTTTTGAATGGTCCACATAAGAGCAAAGATGTGGAGGACTAGAAGGGCCACGTCCGAAACTGTAGAGGAATATCACACCAAAGCATGAATAATTGTGGTCACAAGGAAAACTTAGCTGAATCAAGAGGGTATTTTTCCAAAGCAAAACCATAATATCCTAATGGATCCTCCTAACCATCCACGTTGTGGAAAAAAGAACGCCTAGTGTTGCTTCTTAAGCAGAAGATAGAAGATCCCCCACCATATACCTCTAAATCACTTCAATCTTTTTATATAAACAAAGTTAAAATAGACACGAGAGATTAAAATTATGTAACAATAAAGATAAACTCTTTAATGTCAGTGAATATATAAAATTAATTAAGTTGAGCTCATACAATATTTTAAGTTATTGTGATGAAACGTTTATTTAACATGGTATCAGAGCTTTTGTGATCAAGTGGTCATGAGTTCAAATCTTACCACCCACTTATTATTCAGTACAAAGTAGAGTTAGTCTGTGCAAATTTTAAGCTTAAAGGGCTTTCACTTGAGAGGGTGTATTAGTGAATATATAAAACCAATTAAGTTGACCTTAACATTTAACAAATATGACTTCGAATGAGTTTATTTTAAAATATTATAAGAGGAAAATAAATTTATTTTTAAATCTATGGAAAAAAATTAATTACCCTATAAAACGTAATAATAATAATAATAATATCTTATATGTGGAGTTATTATGGCTTTTCTTTATGGCTCTTTTTAAACATGAATAATGTAAGGTGGAATCTCAAACCCGTCTTTTGTATAGCACAAGCTTCATAATCCTCTGTCTCCCACCGCGTGCTTACCGTGTAGGTGTCTACTTATATGATCCCTTAGTACCTAAGTATTTGACTTGATGTCACACAACATAATATTCCCTTATTTTTAACTCATTTATACTCCAACGTTAATCACGAGCCTCATTTCACTTTATACATTTTACAAAACCATAATTTGCTTACTTAGACTAATTCATGTCATAGACATCATTTTACTTTGTTTAAACTTGCACGAGGCTTTCTTCTTTCTCTACGGCCTCGTTTATTAGCCCAATATCTCTAAAGAAATCTACATGCATTTCCACAACCATAAGCTAAACCTTCACTGCTACTCAAATCACTTCTGAGAAATAATAGATGTAATCATCTTCAGTTTTAGGCAAAAATACATTTTGAGCATTGGATCCCTTCAATTAAAGAGCACAACAAAGAGAATTTCCGTATAGCCATGTACATAAGCCTGATTAGGACGCATGATAGCCTACACATCACACTTAGACGTTCACAATTCATGTTAGAACCAACCCGAGACTAAAAGTAAAACCTCTCTTTTTGTTAGTGCGCCTTGGCTCTTGGTTATCACATATCCTTTTACACCCTGTTGTAGCAACGCCATCCAATCCAATTTCTGTCTGTCAAATGTTCAACGTAAATTATATTAAAAAAAGAAATTCAGTTATTTAGGGAGAATTAAAATTTAGATTGAAAATTAGTAATTCCTCTAATATAAATTTTAATTATAAAAATACAAAAATGCTTAATATTGATAAATGAAAGGACTTTGAATTGTTATTTAAATTGTCTGTGTATCTCTTAGGTATTTTATTTAGTAAAAATATAAAAAGTTGAATGATAAAGATGTACATAGTTGTGTTTCTTTCTGGTACGTAAAATGGACGGATAGATATGAAGATATTGGCAATCAATCATGCCACTATCAGTCACCGCATGATATGAGAACATATTCTCTTCCTCTTTTTTTTCGTCTTTCTAGCCAAATCCACCTCACACGCGCGTGTAATCCAGGCCCATAGTTACTGGAAAACAAAACAGCCTGCATTATGACCATGCATGTCCGACAAGAAAGCCGTCAAGTGGCCTATCAGGTCAGACTACCATGTCAATTGTGGGTCCCGCTTATGTAAATGTGGGATCAGCAAGAAAAGAAGTCTCTTGCAACCTTTCTTGATCTTTCCTTTTTTCTAGTGTGAACCCATTCTTAATATTCTTGAGAAGTACGTTGATGTTTGCGTCTCTGTGATAGACGTTGCCCCCAACTTTTTCACGTCCTTACCTCCAACATGCGTTGTAGGATCGAGTCATGGGAAATTCTTCCTTCTTTAGGATATTTCAACTTTAAAATGAAAAAAAAAATGTAAGACTGTCTCTCGCACTAGATATACTTATAGGTTTGTATTAAGGGGTACGTATAAATAAGATATGTCGCTTCTTATATGCAAATTTGAGGTTTAGGTACCCATCTCCTTCACATTCTATCCTTTCTTTCTTTTTACCTTTGGCGACATGATCGAAGAGATGAAATTTGGTTAGCGTCTTTCAATAAGCATATACTATTGAAGAAATTCCATTTGATTGTTAATTTGGACGGTTACAAAGTTTTTCTAAAAAGTTGATGCATTGTGTAACTAAACGATGTAATTAGCTGTTTTTGACACTAAACTAGTTTTCGATTGTGGGTTATTTTACTGATCTGATGTGGGATTGAGGTATGCCAACAATGTTTGGTTTTGGATTCTCTATTTGGGTCTTTGGATGGGGTCATACTCACACAGAGTTGATGTTAGGGACAAGAAAACTATTGCAACTTTAACGCCCACAATTGACTTGTTTGTCGTTTTGCAGTTGAAACTTCTTTCTTTCAGGTACTTTGAAGTTGGATGGGGTCTTCGTCTTCCTCCTTTTTCCTCGGCTCCAGCTCCAGGGTGATCTTGTGATTCGAAATTGGAGCCTACCAAGAAATGTGATCTTTCCTGTTCAAACATGACGGTTTTCTCCTTTCTGAAAGTGGTTTAGACCAGCTCCAAACTGAAACACAGGGCCGTACATATCATCCATTGGTGTAGCAGTTGCTGTTTCAGACTGTAATTAATTTATAACATAAGATATACAATGGATTGAAAGATAGAAATAAGACAATCAAGAAGTCTTCTATACATTTAGAACCAAGGACAACAGACGAGACAAAAGCAAACATGTTAGGGTTCGGCAATTTGACATATATTAGTCATATAACTTAGTTCTGCCTATGACATGAAGCCAAAATGCAGTGAGTGTGCTTTCCTAGGAAATTTTCTAGTTCTTCAACAGTGGACTTTCAATAACTACCATATAAAGTATAAACAGACAAACCCCTTTGGACCAACAAGAACAACGAAGATAAACCTTTTTAGTTCTAGGGTTAAACTAACATGCAAAGGTGACGGTGACCATGTCAATGTAGAGTAGAAGGTTAAAAGAAATTGATGATGAGTTGCATGAAAAGCTGATAAGATATATCAAAATGAATTTGCTGCGAATCCTGAAAAGGCAAAGGTAAAGTAATGACTTGAATTACAAGCTTCAAAGAGATTAAAAGTTGGTAGTCTGACCCGGTCGAGCATGTCAATATGGCTACACATGTCTGTCATCTATGATATATCGCCATCCCCACCATGCACAAACACGCGCACACACACACACACGCAAAGATAAAAAAGCAGCAATCATAACGTCCAAAAGCCCCTCCACCCTCTCTGCCATTTTCTTCACTTTCCGAATTACAAACCAAGCAAAACAAAGAGCTTAACGTACACACATACAATCGCAACTCTTAATTCCGCTATGAGAGTTCCAGTTTCTTCTCAACAAAAGACCTGTCAGAGTAGTCCATCCGCAAAGCCTGTTTCTTGCAACAATACCAACAACACCCGAGTTGTTGGCTTCCATGCCAACACACCTCAAACGCTATGCTACGAGCCCACATCGGTCCTTGAGCTTCGCCGGAGTCCAAGTCCGGCACCAGGAAAGCCCGCTACTGCAGCAACCGACGCTCTTGAGTTGGATGATCATGTGCTTCAAGGTTTGGATTGGGAGGCTATCATGAGAGAGTTGGATTTTCACGATGATTCTTCTCCATCTCTCATCAAGAATTTTCCTCAGTTCTGCGAGTCTCAAGTCCAAAACCAGCACATCCCAGATTTTATAGCACCTCCACTACAGCTCGATCCTTCTCAATTTCTTCACTCTGAACTCAACGATACGTACCTGAATTCAATATCTTCTCACCATAATTTCAGCGCTCTGGAGTTATCAAACAATAGTTTCCATAACATCACCAACTGGAACGTTGGTTTTGATTATATTCAAGAGCTTATTCGTGCAGCTGGCTGCTTTGACTCCAACGACTTACAACTCGCTCACGCGATATTGGAGCGGCTCAATCTACGACTTCAATCTCCCATCGGAAAACCTCTTCAGAGAGCGGCTTTCTTCTTCAAAGAAGCTCTCCATTCTCTCCTCACCCGACAACCCAGTGCTCGTGGCTCTTCATTGTCCGATGTTGTCCAAACCATAAGATCCTACAAAGTTTTCTCGGCTCTCTCTCCTATTCCCATGTTCACCCACTGCACAACCAACCAAGCCCTTCTCGAATCTCTCGACGGATCGCCACCGTTTATTCATATAGTAGACTTTGATATTGGACTTGGTTGTCACTATCCTTCGCTCATTAGAGAGCTTGTGGAGAAGGCAGACTCTTGTAAGCTCACCTATCCACTTCTCCGAATCACAGCTGTAGTTACAGAGGATTGTGCTATGGAAACAAAACTGATAAAAGAAAGTATATCTCAGTTCGCTCATGAACTCAAAATCAGACTTCAAATTGAGTTTGTTCTTATGCGTACCTTTGAGTTACTGTCTTTTAAAGCAATTAAGTTCATGGAGGGAGAGAAAACTGCTGTTCTGTTGTCTCCAGCAATATTTCGCGTTCTGGGTTCTACCAGTAACCTCACCATGTTTGCCGCCGACCTCAGCCGAGTTTCCCCAAACGTTGTCATATTCGTGGACAGTGAAGGGTGGTCAGAACCCGAAGCCTCGTTCAGAGGGAACTTTGTGAACTGCCTGGAGTTCTATTCATTGATGTTGGAGTCCTTAGACGTTACGGTCGCCGGAGGCGAATGGGTGAGAAAAATCGAGACGTTCTTGTTAAAGCCACGAATATTAGCGGCGACGGACAGGTGCCGATGGAGGGCTTCGCCACCATGGAGAGAGGTGTTTTCAGGGGCGGGAATGTGGCCGGTGAAGTTGAGTCAATTTGCTGACTTCCAAGCAGAGTCTTTGCTTGAAAAAGTCCAAGTCAGGGGATTCTACGTGGCAAAACGACAATCAGAGTTGGTGCTTTGCTGGCGTGACAGACCACTCATTGCCATGTCAGCCTGGAAGTGTTAGAGCTTAAGTTAAAAGCAAGGTTTTAATTAATTAATTCAGGGTTTAGGCTGTTTGGGACACATTAAAATAATGTATGTAAGCCCCAAACAAATTTGTAGTTTTGCTTTTAGTAGTTGTTATTGTCGTTGTGTAACAAAAGGGTCCGAGCTCCTTTGTCGCTCTCTCGGTCACCGTCCCATCACTCTCTCCTTGTATTTATGATTTCAGCTGGAGTTTTCTCCTAATATCTATAGAATTGGGGAAATTAAAAGCCAACTTCAGTCAACTCATCATAGAAGGAACAAGGATAACCTAAGAAATCATTAAAGGAACTATTCATAATATCAGCTTAACGTCCATTCCAGGAGACATGAGTGTAGGAAGTTCCCTTGCAATACCAAACAGTCCTGATCTTAAGTAATAGTCCAGATGATCATATTTAACCAATCCTAGTTTCAGTGCCAATTGAAAAGACCAACATTATATGACTTCATTTAGATTTAAGGCATCTATAGCTTCAAATTTTTTTTTTAATTGAACTAGAGAATTAAAATAATTCACCAAGACCTATGTCTTTCGTGTTTACATAATTTTTTATTAGACCAAATAGCTAAAATGACTTTACTTAAAATGTGACTTATGTACCTGCAGGGTTTTCTTAAGATCTTACAAGTTTTTATTAAAGGATATGTTATTTTGAAATTTGAGTCTTTGCACTATTATGGTCTTGATTTTACTTTAAAATTCTTATTGACATTAGAAACTTATGAATTTTGTTTATACTATCATTGTCTTTGCCTTTAACCATCGACTAGGTGGTATACAATTCTTTATATTTTTTAAAGCTTTTTGATAAGTGTTAAAAACTATATTTTTAGCATGACTTTTAAGAGTATTTTTAGTTATGTTTAGATTATTTCTATAGGATTTGATACTCAATTTGGCTTGTATTTTATCTTCAGATCTTGTTATGGCTCCCTAATGAAGAAGGAATAAATTTGGGCAAATTTGGGTCAAAGTGAAGTGATTTGGAGTAGGTGGAGCAAGTGGAGCTACATGAATCCTTGTTGCCTAACTTGGACCTCTGTTCATTGTGATGTTTAAAGAGTACTAAAAATATGGGGATAATATGACTTTGTATTTTTTTTGGAGAAAATGTAAAGAATTTGGTCATTAAAGGCAAACCAAAGTTTACAGGCTATAAAGAGTATAAATGATTGTGAAGCTAATTAACATACATAGGTAGGAACCAAAATAGAAAAAACAACCTTCTTAGTCAATGAGTTAGCTAAATATGCTACATTCTCGCCCATTAGTCGTGATTATGTAATCTATATTTATGTATGTTGATGTAAGTGCGAAGTTGTTGGATTAGGTTGTGTTGGGACAGCTCTGTGGTTGATCGTTGATTATGAGATATTAAACCCAAATGGCCTTGACGAGAAAGAAAGAGGTAAACAAAAGCAGCTGATATCATTATTCGAGAGAGCAAACTGATAGCTCCACAACTTATTCAAGCTCTAGTCATTTGTGTAGAAGGGACAACCAACTAGAGTTAACAAACTCACATTTGAAAAACAAGTGATCATGGCTTTCTTCTACTTTAAGATAGAGAATGCACTAGTTTGGCATGTAATCGTTCTTTTCTAGTTGTCCAAAGTATAAAGGTTGCTTGGGGGTGGTGTCTTTTAATCCACACTAGCTTAGACCATGGAATAGTGGTGAGGTTCCTTTCAAGGAATTGTCTACAAGATTGATTGGTAAAGGCTCCTCAACTAGTATGTTTTTAGATAATAGTGTCATCCCCTCTAAGCAAATTAGTTTGCAGAATTTTAGAAGAAAGCCCTCCCTTGTTTTCAGTATAGCCTTTCAAGTGGCGTTTGAGTGAGATGGAATGTGAACTGCCCAAATATTGCAGTTCTTAGTGGTGATTTTCAATTAAAATAGGATTTTCTAAAGTTATTAAAGAATACAAGATCAATATAGATCCAACACACACTTTGAAATTTTTTAGGGTTTCATGAGAATAAAAGGCAGGTTTTAGTATTAAACAACAACACATCATTAGAGACACAAATTAAAGCATCTTAAGATAATAACAAAGAAACTTTGGAGAGAAGAAAAAAAGAGTTCCATCAAGATTGAATCAAAGAATATCAAGATTTCAAGATCTACGAGTCCTTTTGTTTTGTGTTCTTTCTTGATTATTTTCAGTTTTCTTATTCTTAATATGAAATTAATTACGATAGATCTATATGAGATGAATGTTGGCAATAATTTTCACTTAAAACAAGATTTTCTAGAGCTATTAAAGAGTACGAGACCAATATGGATCCAGCACACTTTGATTTATTTTGGGATTTCATAAGAATAAAAGCCAAGTTTTAGAATTAGACAACAACACACCACTCGGGACAAAAATTAGAGCATCTTCAGATAGTTACAAAGCAACTTTAGAGAGAGAAAAAAAGGAGTTCCACCAAAATTTAACCAAAGAATATCAAGATTGCATATTGGAGAAATAAAAGCAAATTGATGCTAGATTAGACTTGAAACTGGCACTAGACTCATCCATAAAAAGTTCTCATAAAGTTTGAGAATAAAAGAATGCTAGTGTGCTTCTTAGATAAGCACTTCTTAGATAAGCACTAGACTCGTGTAAATATGGTTTCTTAGGGTTTAAGCCTATAAAAGGCTTTCCAACTATTGTAATTGACAACCTAAATTATTACTATTATAGATTAATTGAATATACTTGGAGAGATTTTCTTCATTCTTATTTTTAAATAAATTCTTATCTTAGGTTGTCTAATAACTTGTGATCTTTTTATTTTGCGAATGGTAATAAAACCCTAAAGGTTTATAACTCACTATCCTATCTTTTCAGTGAGTGTGTTTATAACTCACAATCCTATCTTTTGAATGAGTGTGATGATTCATACCATTCTTCTTTTGTATTATGTTTGAGTCTATTTTTAAAACAAAATTATGGTAAAACAATCCTTAGTCCTATTTATATTGCTATCGAATATCACTTATCTAATTTATGAGGTTTACATCACTACTGATGTAAGAAACTAGGATTAATAATTGAATCATGATAAATTCAAGCATAGAGATTATATAGGGAATTTACATTTAGATGTTGCTTATCAATTATTTCTTTCTTTCTTATTCATTGCTTTAAATTATTATTTTAGATTAGTAATTTTAATTTGTTAATCATTCTTTTTAAGTTAACCATCTTTTTCATTAGATTAAATAATATAAAAGCGGTTAGTACTAGTACTTGTAGTCTTTGTGAGGCCGACACTCACATTCACTAAGTTATACTATAAGAATGATAGGTGCACTTGCCTAGTAATCTTTAGTATTGTTCAAAAAATAAATACATCAATTTTTTAATAATACTGTTAGAGATTAAGATACTAGGAGCACTTCATTTTTTAATCTCATTTTTTGTCTTTTACATTTATTTATTTTAAATATTTCTTACTTAATCTTGTGTTTGTTGCTTGAATTTTAAGATTTAGGTATTTTGGTTTATAACTGAGAGTAGTTCTAGAGTACTGCTTGATTTAAATCCAAAAATCCTTAAGACTTTACTTCAGAATTTAAAGGAGAGAATCCTAGAAGATCTTTGGTTATAACTATAAAACATAATGGCAAGACAAAGAGGACAACGCACTAAAGGGGATCATGTTATACTGTCACCTATAAGGATAGGATATAACATTACTAGGTCAAAAGTGGTTTTGCTAAAAAGTTTTTAACCAAGTATTTTCATCTAGCATGAGCAACAAGTCTCAAGAATCACGTCTTCTTTTTTTCAACAATTAAAGAGTAAGATGTCAGATGCTCCTTGGGAGAGATGGAAAGAGTTATTAAGGAAGTGCCTATACCATGTACTTGATTTGGGATTATTAATGCAGATATTATATGATCCTTGGAAGAGATGGAAGGAGTTATTAAGGAAGTGCCTAAACCATGTACTTGATTTGGCATTACAAATGTAGACACCTAACAACATGGGATAGCAGAATAAAGAGGTTAATTTTTTATGGAACTGGCCTCACAATAATACCTGTAGTAATGCATATAATTTGGGTTGGAGAAACTATCCTAGCTTTTTGATGGAATAATTAAGGAAAACAAAATAAGGGGCCTCAATTTGAATTTCAATAGTAATGTTAACAAGAATCGAAGCCAAGTATTGATGAGTTCATGACAAAATTCATTACTGCTTCTGAGTCTTGCTTCCAAAGTATTGAAGCATATTTTGAAAATCAACAAGCCTCTATCCCTAACCTGACAAATCTTATTAGACAACTTGTTAAACTTGTCTTCAAAAGGTAGCCAACTCCTTTTTTTAACAAGTGAATGCAATGACTTTAAGGAGTAAAAAGAAGTTAAAAATTAAAAAGAAAGATAAAGAATATAAGGAAAAGGCTGCTATACAACAAAAAAGAGGATTAAGACGATATGGAGGAGGAGAAAGAGAATAAGAAGGAGCTAATGAAGAAACTTATCAAAGTATACAAATTAAAAGTTCCATACTCGATGATCTGAGATAAATAAAAAATAAGATAAATTTGGTAACTAAACCTTTTTTTAGATGCCAAAATATGCTAAGTACTTAAGGAATCTCCTTTCTAACAAGAAGAGGTTCAAGGAGTTATCGATGGTTACTCTAAGTGAGGAGTGTTCCACCATCTTACAAAATAAACTGCCCTAGAAAATAAAAAAGTGTGAAGTTTTACTATCCTTATAATATTAGTAATTTGTCTATTATAAGGGTATTAGCGAACATAGAATCTATAATCAACTTAATGCCATATGATATGTTTAAGAAGTTAGGGTTGGGTGAACCAAAACCAAATAGGATGAGAATTCAATTAGTATATAAGTCAATTAAATATCTTAGAGGCATTAAAGAAGATTTTTTGGTTAGGGTTGATAAATTTACTCAAAGCCAATCTCCAACGGATCCAATACCCCTTGATACAGTGTGAATTATGTGTTTGGCTTGAGAAAGAGGTTTTGTCAGTGGGTTGGCTGTATTCCCGACCGAATCAACTTTGCAAAACTTTACATCATCCCTCTCTATGATCTCTCGTATGAGGTGATATCATTGTAGAACATGCTTGGACCTTTGGTGTGACCTAGGTTCCTTCTCCTGAGAAATAGCTCCATCGTTATCACAATAGAGCTTAATTGGTCCAGCGATACTAGGAACTACATCAAGTTCAGAGATGAACTTCTTGATCTAACATCCCTTTTTGGATGCTTCGGATGCGTCTATGTATTCAGCCTCAGTAGTGGAATCAACTATGGTTTCTTGTTTGGAACTCCTCTATTGAGGATGAACACATACCCCGATTGCGATCCCATATCATTACGATCAGTCTGGAAACTAGCATCGGTGTAACACTTTACAACAAGCTCAGAATCCCCTCCATAGACAAGGAACATATCCTTATACCTTTTCAGGCACTTGAGGATATTCTTGACCGCAGTCCAATGTGCTAATCCTGGAGTAGCTTGATATCTGCTGGTTATACTCGGAGAGTAAGATACATCAAGGCAACTGCATATCGTGGCGTACATGGTAGAGTCAATCCCCGAAGCATATGGAACTCTACTCATCACTTCTAGTTCACCAGGTGTCGTAGGACACTGGTTCTTGCTGAGACGGATACCATGTGACATGGGCAAGAAACCTTTCTTGGCATCCTGCATGTTGAACCTCTTCAACACTTTGTCAATATATGTACTCTAGCTCAATCCAATAAGCTTCTTATATTTATCTCTATAGATCTTAATGCTTAATATATAGGTAGCCTCGCCCAAATCCTTAATTGAGAATACCTTTATCAATGAGGACTTGATGAACTCCAACAAAGGAATGTCATTCCACATGAGAAGTATGTCATCCATATATAACACCAGGAAGACTATTGCATTTCCACTAATTCTTTTGTACACACAAGGTTCTTCCTTGCACTTGACAAAATCAAAATTTTTGATCTCTTTGTCAAAGTGCTTGTCCCAACTCCATGATGCTTGCTTTAATCCATAAATGGATCTTTGAAGCTTACACACCTTCTTAGCAACTTTTGGATCCACAAAACCTTCTAGTTGTGTCATATACACATATACTTCTAAATTCGCATTTAGAAAGACAATTTTGACATCCATTTGCCATATTTCATAATCATGAAAAGTGGCAATTGCTAGAAGGATCCAAATTGACTTAAACATAGCCACGAGTGAGAAGGTCTCATTATATTCAACTCCTTGAATATATCTGAAACCTTTTGCAACTAGTCGTGCTTTATAAGTAGTCAAATTTTCATCTATGCCTGTCTTCCTTTGGAAAACCACATAATAACTAACCTTCAAGACAAGCAATCAATTAACCAACTTATCATGTAAAACCTTGCACTAGTTCAGTTAAAAAATGGTCACAAAATAGAGCCTAAGTTCTGATACCACTGTCGGTTTTGTTAAGGCTTCAAGTGAGCTAATTTTAAAAAAAAACTAATAAGAAGCAAAAGATCTTATCTTACAACCAGGGACGAATCTAGAAATTTTTTTGGGTGGGGGCAAAATTTTATTTTTAATGGGGGCAAAATTTTAATTGGAGCAAAGTTTTATTTTTTTATGGGATCAAAACTTAAAATAATAATTTTTTCATGTGAAATTTTTTGGACAGTGTAGCTCCGTCCCTGCTTACAACCAATTCATAAACCCAAATAGCACATATCAAAGCACATAAACCATTATACCTTGAACCTGGTCTCCAAACCAAATAAAAGATCTCATGGTTTCAGCTCCTTGCTCACGAATTTGGCTCCTTACTCATGGCTTCACCTCCTTTGCACCAAATGAGATGCATTCTAAGGTTTCCACCAAAGATCGATTAGAAAGCCCAATGTTTCCCAATGCTAGATGGTACTTTAATGGTTTATCTTTGATCTTAGAAAATCCCCGAAATAAACAAAAGGATGGGTGATTGATTTCTCAACACATGAGCTAAATGGAAAAGTATTTTCGATCTTGTAAGAAGGATGAAGAAAATCGGTAGTTTGGAGGAAGACAAAAGAGAAAAGAAAAGGCTGAAACCGTGGGAGAGAAGAAGATGAAAAACTAGCGGCAACTGGAAACCCACATAAAAAAAACGAAAGTCCTCTCCCTTTTAGACAAATTATGGTTTATTAAAAGCCTCTTTAATTGTCTAAAATGCCCTTATGTGAATAAAGCCAAGAAACAAAGTGAAAGGGTAACTTAGTCATAAGGCTTTAAACACATCTTTATGTTAATTTCATAGCTATGCAAATTTTTATTTAAATAGTCACTTTGCCATTTATCTCATGTTTCAAAATAATTAAACATTTGACCCAGTTGCCATATAACTATACCATATAATTATATACATTATTTTATTGAACATTAAATTTAAATAACATCTCATACATATCAAATAAATTTGTCTAGGATTAAATTTGTTATCTAATAACATTTATTCTAATACCGTATGACGACCAAAATAATTATAACACTTATAATTAACTTTATCGGCATATTCATATCTCTATATGATATACTAGAATAATTTTCTTTTTCTAATCAAATCTTCTCTTATGTGACCCATTAGGAACTATGTCATGTTGACAATAAAATTAAACTTTTAATTATATACATCATAAGCAGTATCTAACAAAATACGTTATAATTACTCAAATGACACATACGATAAGTATCGTACACAAATCATGATCCCGAAGTAATGATTGTCCGTGCCAATTCTCTTGTCTTATAATATCCTGAATAAATGCAAGATTGGAATATGTCAATCTTGCCAATTTATTCTTTCTTGATTTCTAAAGTAAATCGTAAACATGATTAATTCCTTAATCCTATTGCATGCATACAATATTACTTTTATTAAAGGCCTATAAACATTATCGCTCATATCATATACGAGGGACAACAAGATTCTTAATGACCATTTATGCTCTACATAACTCACGCATACTGTGACATTATCTGTATAGCTACCTGTTACGGTTAACGTTGGACAATGCCAACAAATACACATTTTTTACGTAAGAAAATGAACATCTCATACTATAGAATTAAATAGACGTATGAAGCATTAATGACATAAACACAATCCTAATAATTGTCATTTAGTATTTGTCAAATACCATAATATCCATTATGTATATGTGTGATTAAACTGATAACTCCTTATCGAATGGTTTGTAGAACATCACCATCATTTAATCTACACACTAATATTTTAGTGGTCAATTAATATTCCATGATAATTACCAAGATTAGCAACATTTCAGAGTAATTATTATTTTCCATTACATAGTTCTACAATCCGAGTCAACTTGAATAATCCATAAATAATGAAAACTCATGGAACAAAATGATAGAAACCATTCAATTCATGAACATAATTGTTAGAATACAACCATCCAACGATTGACTTCTAGATCATAAAACTAACAAATTCTCCAATTAAACAATTTATAATCATAGATTAAGATTATCGTCTAGCAACGCATCATAACCACCTAAATATTTAGGAATGTCAAAGTAGTTTTGGCTTTTCTTTCTGTGCATGATTTTTTTTCTTTTAATTCAATCATTTCATCAAACAATGTTCTGATTAAACAAAGCATGAAATTATAATGTCTACTCTTTTTTAGTTCAATCATATTAGTTCTCCACCATTAGCTATTGATTCAATTAATGGCATTTGCAAACTAGTTAAAAAATGTCATTATACCTTGGCAAGGATTTCTTGAATCAATACTAATCAAGAATAGCGAACCATTCTCCCTAATTACTTAAAGGTGATGAATCCTATCTTGATTATACAATTACCTCCATATAGTTCATGCTATGTCCAATAACTACTGACTGAACGACGCATGATTAAATAGGTCATAAGAAGTATCAAAACATTACAATCCTTATACAAGATAACTTTGGAGACCTCAAGTTAAAAGATTACTTACACAATCATCACAATGAGAATTTCATGGACATACAAGTAATGTTTCAAATGGATTTATAATATCGGAGTCAGTTCAGTGAATTTATTCTCTAACAAGCACCCATATGTTTGTTTAAGTATGTCCATACTTTATCCTTTGAGATCGACTACTTCCTTCATAAGGAAAAATATAACGTGTGCTAGTCTTTTTATATTCTATTAATGTCCAGTTTTAATAGAACAATGAATAGGAACAATTTAGAGATAGTACATAAATGCGATATGAATCTCATAATTATAATCTCATTACAATTTCATTTGCATTAAATAATTATCTAATAGACTTATTATATACATCTAAACATGTACAAGATAAAGAAAGTTTTTAAATAATTGTTACTAAACTACAACCAAAGTGATTAACTATAAGACATAAACTAACACCATACCCTCTGCCCTGTTGAGTGTGAAAATGATAATACGACTACCCATTGATGACATAGTAATAGGGCAAACTTGAATGTTTTCTATGTCCTCCAAAAGAAGAACATAGTCTTATCTCCAAATGCTTTTTACAGTTTGAAGATAGAGAGGTCCATTACCCTGCGTTTGGTTCATGTCTGAAGGGGTGAGGACAGTGGACAAGGACACAAAAGTCCTGTCCTTAATCCTGTTTGGTTGGTGTCCGCATGAATTTCTGTCCTGTCCGCATTGGACAAAGACAGAAAATTCTGTCCAACCCTAAACTGCGGTACATTCTGTCCAATGTCCAACGGACAAGAAACAATTTGACGAAGCAGCCCCTGCTCTTTCCGAAATGTTATAACACAGATCTGTCGCACATCGTCTTCCTCCATCGTCTTCCTCCATCGTCGTTCATCTGGTCATCTCTCGCACAGCTTGGGTCGCACCTCGTCTTCTTCCTTCTGCCTAAGTCACTCTCCCTTCAAGCGACCCCAGAGTTCAACAGTGGAGCCTCCGTGGTCTGTCCCTGGTCTGTCCGAAACCCCAGAGTTCGACAGATCTGTGTCACATTCTTCCCCTATCTGCCTCTTCCAACTAATCACTGTCGCACTGTCGCCTTTCATCTACCGATCTCTCGCACCTGCTCGTGTGGCTCGCACCGTCTTCTTCCTTCTGCCTAAGTCAGTCTCCATTCACGCCACCGTGAAGTCGACAGTCGCGCCTCCCTTCTGGGTAAGAAACAATTGTATTTTAATGCAATAGAGAGGGCTAAAATGGATATTAAAGTAATCGACATTATCCACATGTAAGAGCCAGATATAGTCTTGCAAGTTGCAATCTTTATTTACATTCTGACTATCTCTTGATTAATTCCTGTTGGGTTCCTGTCAAAATTTGAAAATTTCGAACCTCACCTTCTATTCTCTGTTTGGGGTCTTGTTTGTATCATTTTGTGTTTGAATCGGTCTTGCTCTGTATATTGCAGATAAAAGGTATCTGCGTTTGGACTTATTCTCTGGTATAGTCTCAACGATCCCAGGTTTTAATTCTGAATTCCTGCTAATAGTCGTAAATTTAGTATCTTTACAAGTTACTCAAGCTTCATTAAGATTTTCTTATATCGGTTTCATTTAAACAAGTTGATCTCTTGTGAAGTTACTTCTGCTGTTAGTGTTAGCATTTGTTTGTTCATAAGACACTGAATTACTAAGGTTGTCTGTCAAATGTTGGGGCAGTTCATCAGTTTGGTTATTCCTTCTTAGAATATTCTTAAAATGCTGCATAGCTAGTTCCTTAATTTGGTTATTCCTTCTTAGAATATTCTTAACTGATGCTGGTATAGTCTCAACTAAGAAGTTGGTTATTCCTTAATTTGGTTATTCCTTCTTAGAATATTCTTAACTAATGCTCTTAAAATGCTGGTATAGTCTCAACTGATGCTGGTATAATAAACAATATTTAGTTTTGTCCTTTTAACAAGTTTTGTTTTAAACTACCACAAACTTTTGTGTATATATACTCGTTGGTTATAAAGAATAGAAATAACAGAGTATTCTTTAAGCTTATCATCACTCTGTCATTTCTGGAAATTCACTGTTCACATTCAGCCTCTATTCTTCATG